>CM055273.1:32494997-32559933 GCA_029237695.1 Conchocele bisecta
AATCCAAGATGGCCACCATAGAAAATTAGGTCAAATTCTTAAAAAATCTTCTTCTCACAAACTGCCAGACCGATTTTGACAAACCTTGTGCAGGAATGATCGATAGTCATTGCTTTTTCAGATTTGTTACAATGATGACCCCGGGACCAAAATTGGACGGTGGGGTGGGGGGGTCAAGTAGGCCTCAAAGTTCGCGTTTTACCAAATATTGTCCTGTCATTTAGCAAATCGAAGGTATCGATGAGTTTATCACTCTGGAGCATTTTTCGTCGAATCGGATTATTACGTCTTCCAAGATGGCCGCCAAAAGGTTTTTGTTATAGATTTCAAATGTCTCGTTCTCGTGAACCGCTGAGCCGATGCTGGTCAAACATATTTGATGGGCTGTTAATCACTGATAATCAATCAAATATGGTCATCTTATATATCAAATCGAAGGAGACGATCACTCTGGAGCATTTGTTTATCACAATCTGATGATTATGTCATCCAAGATGGCCACCGAAAGGTAGAAACGTTCTTAAACAGTTTCTTTAGTAAAACAAAATTGGTATTATATGTTTTATAAATTGATTATGTTTCCCATTCGAGGCTTCAAATTCAAAACTGACCAGTTTTTCCTCGTGATCCGTTCCCCACAATGGACTGTACATATTTTGAGACAACCTGAACAATTATTCAAATTACTTTTTATGAACATGCAGACTACTTTTGATGGAACTTTGTATATATAATCGACATTCTGTGCCATTTCTGATTTACTTTATAATGGGAATAATGATTTCAGGTGAGTGATACAGGCCCATTTGGGCCTCTTGAAATTGGTATAAAACTAGTTTAAAAATTCATCAACGATAATTTCCATATTTGTGGCTGTGACTGGAGAAATGGGGCTTATGGGTGTTAAGACCAGTGTAGATCCACATCAGCATGTGCATCTGCATAGTCTGATCTGGATCTCCACTGTGCGTCATTACATCAATGAAACACCCATCATGCTTCTGACGAGTAATATAGTATTTGATCAGGAGCTGCTCTGGACACAAATTGCATAAACCCCATTTCTCCAGTCACAGCGGCATTTAATAAGAAAAAACATGAGGTGTTGAAGGTCAATGCAGACAGAGGGATAGTGTCTGGCAAGATGAAAAATATTTCCCGCCAAAACAAGACATGTCTGTTTCAGGGTGTTGAAGGACAAGGAAGATCGGGAGATAGAGAAGTCATTTCGTCTGGAGGATACCGTCGACAAGAAAGGCTGCTGTGGCTCTTAGCTGGGGGCCTCCACTCAATATGTGCGGGTGTGGGGTGGGGGTGGTGTATGGTCAGTTGCGGGAAGTAACTGCAAAACTCCCGTAGCATAGTTACAGTACCATCCATAGCCTTCCCCTGCAGAGTAGCGAATCAGGTCTGATTCGCAACTCTGTAAGGGAAAGCAATGGGTGGCACCGTAACTATGGGGGCCTCCACTCGATATATGTGGGCGTGGGGTGGGGGTGGGGTATGGGTAGTTGCGGGAAGTAACTGCAAAATCCTGTACCATCCATAGAATAGTTACGGTTCCATCCATAGCCTTCCCCAGCAGAGTAGTGAATCAGGTCTGATTCACTACTCTGTAGGGGAAGGCAATGCGTTGCAACGTAACTATGCTATCGAAGGTACAGGAGTTTTGCAGAGTTACTGCCCACAACTAGGGCATGGGCTGACGACTGGGCTTGTCTGCTTTTTGGTAGTGGCGCAACATAAACTGGGCCATCGACTGGTGAAATAACGACTTCAGAACGTTTGTGGCAAGTGGAGATCCCTATTGCACTGATCAAACATAGTGACTGCGAGATTAACCCTTAGAATGCTGGGAATGAAAATTGTTGTCTGCTGTTGTTTTATATTTTGCCTTTTTTCTCAATAAAAACATGGTTTGACAGCACTTTAATAGCACAATTTCCATTGGAATTGATTCTAAAGTGCTGTCAAAGCATGTTTTTGATGAGAAAAATAGAAAATAAACAGCAGACAAGAAAATGTAATTCAGCAGTGTAAGGGTTGACATCACTGAATTAACCCTTTCAACCCTAAGTAACTGGAATGGACGGTGATATATTAATTTTACGGCCAATCCAATTGTCACAAAATGATTTTCAGACTGGTCGATTTATAAAAAGTTACTGTTTTTTCTAATAAATGTAAAAATTACTTGCAAATAGTGCAGATCCTGATGAAACGGCTTGTGACGAGCCGGTCCGGCTCATCCTGATCTACACTGTTTGCAACACCGCTAAGAGGTTTATAGTGTTGAAAGGATTAACTGAATGGCGACTAGTGTCAGCCCTGATCAGACTGAGTGAAAGCACAGGCTGACCAGGGACTGCACACGTCATAGTTCCATTTTCCCAGCCGTGACGCCCAGATATTGGTACAGGGTACTGTATAAACCCTAAATATTCGGACATAATTTATTCTGGGAAACGCACATTAATATATGGTTTCGATCAGCAATGTATGTCTAAATATTTATAGTGAGTATGTGTGTACTTGTTTATTACAATAACAGTATATTTGGACACAATTTGTTTTCCCAAATATTTATATTTACTACGGAGCCCCGCTGGGGACATGGATTTTTTTTATTAATTCGTTCCCACGAAATAACAATTTGTTCACTTGATAAACAATTTGTTCCCTCAAATTAACAATTCATTCCCTCGAATTAACAATTTGTTTTCACCCGTGGAAACGAATTGCTATTTCGTGGGAATGAATTGTTAATTCGTGGGAACAAATTGTTAATTTGAGGTAACAAATTGTTTATCGAGGGAACACATTGTTATTTCGTAGGAACGAATTAATAAAAAAAAAGAATTCTATGTCCCCTGTGGGGCTCCGTATATTACGGTATGTGGTTTCCGAATCGATTGGCATAAAATTCACAATAGTAGGCTTCTTAGTGCAACATTTACAAACATTTATTTTTATTGAATTCCTTTCCTTAGTCTTGAAATCTTTATTTTTATACGCCCTTTTGAAAAACAGGATGTACTATGGTATACCGCCGTCTGTCGGCCGATTTGCTTTAGTGTTTTCGGGTACCTTATCTCTACAACCCGTAGTCCATGCGGCACACATGCCTCCGTGTTAAGTTTTTTTTCTCATATTCTATTTATAGATAACTGGTCTAATTGTCTATTACTGTATTCTGTAATTTGTGTTGAAGTTTTGCAAAATTTGGTTTTTGGTTATCTGTTCTCTGCAAACCAAAATTTAGATTGACTTGAAACTTCATATACCTATGTGTCATCATCCATATTTCATTCTAATATCCCACCCATGCGGCCCATGTGTTCAGGCTCAAATGATTCAGCCAGCCAAATACTTTAAAGGAAATTTCTATCTGTTGTATCTCTGCACACCCAAGTTATGCCTCCTTTAATAGGTTGATCGTCATAGTCAATAGTCGACGTAATCATGGTAGACAGTTACTTGAGAAATACAACCATGGGATGTTACGTTTATTGTAGTATGAAAAACATTTGGTCGGTTTAAACGGACCAAATGTTTTTCATACTACAGTAAATGCAACAGCCTTTGATTTTCTTACTACTGTAAATGCAACATGGGCTGTTGCGTTTACTGTAGCATGAAAAACATTTGGTCTGTTTAAACAGACCAAATGTTTTTCATACTACAGTAAACGCAACAGTCCATGGTTTTATTACTTATATTGACATTGCTAGTTCTGATAGTTCCAAAAATGTAAATAACCAAATAGGGAGTTAAAATTAAGAATCCTCTTGTTTTACGTCATTTTGTCGCAATTCATGGAACAGCGATTTTGCCGTCAAGTGTGTGCGTTATTAACCACCTCGTGGAAATTAAATTTGTCAAACGAACTTTAACGAATCCATGTCGCGCGACATAACATGAGGCTAATGTATTTGGGATATAAACGCAATACATTGAATGGGAGTTTCAATTATGAATTTATTGAAGGTGTAAATATTGTTTTATACACGTCACTGTCAATGCCCGTCTGTCATCTGTTCTCGGTGTCCGCTTGTTGCCCTGTTTGAAGGGATCAGTGGAATAAAGACGGTTAAGTCCACTGACCCCTTCAATTTGCATAATGTGCCATGAACAAACAGGGCCAGTTTAGCCTCAAATCAAAATGTGACAGTGTATTAACAGTGTATTAAGTGTTACAATGCTGAATTATAATTTGTCGTCTGCTGTTTATTTTTTATTGTCCATGTTTTGACAACATTTTAGAATCATTTCCAAAAGTGTTGTCAACCATGTTTTTATTAAGAAAAAAGACAAAACATAAATTGACTGCAGACGACAATTTACATTTCCTATGTTCTAAGGGTTAAGGTTTATGTTATGCTGCTGTGAAAACCAACTTTAAGCAATAATTTTATTTTGCTGATGGCAATGATACACGTGTGAATAGCGACCCATGCCTTGATCAATCAGATTAGTCTAATTTCAGGGCGGAATATATATTTCTTTTGATGTAAATACACGGCCGTAGACACCACCACGGTAGCCACGGCGCGCTGTTGCACTATTTTTGCTCTAAAACGCAGGAAACATCATTTTGAGTGCCTAGGGCCTGAAATATTCTGTTTTGGGATTTTCCTCCCATTGCAGCAGGTTAAATGCGGGTTCAAACTTGTTGGCCCGGCCTTGAATGACCTTATCTGTTGATAGTCAGAATGATCTGAGGCTTCACTTACGACCCAATTTTTTCATGGCACATCCTGTCTCATTGCTTAAAGATTAAATCATAGATTATATTTGATAATTTATTTTATGCAATATCGATCACTACTGTCTTCCATTGTCAGAATGTCTATGTATACAATGAGATTTTATTTGTTCAACTAGATGACAATAAAATATCCTACAATCATTTTGATTGGTTGGAGATAAGGACGTGTCTATTTCCGTTGTTCTATTTTTAGTGACCATGTCCATTTATAGATATGAAATTACAACATTTGAAACAATTTAAATCATGTCCCACGTGGTGCATGCTAGGGGTTGTGTGGTGCATAGGGGTTGTGTGATCCGGTGTAGTACACTGGTGGAAGACTCGGTCCTGTGACACAATAAAAATATCCATTAAAAAATACCAGCAGTACAGTACGAAACCAGTTGCAATGGGTAATGTGATTTTTATGTATGCCCCCTATGCGATAGTAAGGGGGGGGGGGGGTATATTGCGTTGCTCTTGAGGTTCCGTCCGTACGTGTACATTTACGTCGAAAAGTTTGTAAGAGTTTCTCCAACATGTAATATCTTCAATATTACACGAAGAATTGGGCTATTCCAGTTTATAGAAAGTACCCCCCTATGGAAGAGACTTTTACCTACGGAAATGACCCCCCCCCCCCCCTCATAATTTTTATCCCCCCCACCCCCTCAATTTTTTATCCAACCGCAGAAAAAAGAGAGATAACTCGTGTGCCTTGTTCTACTCCAAAGAGCCACCTCCCCTTGGTCCACACCAGGTGGCTCCACCGGTCCTATGTCGCGCATGCGTCGACGATCGACCCGCCATATTGATTTTCTGCGCAGCCAAGCTCGGACTTGTCACCGTCGTGAGAGCGGAATTGGAGTTATATATTCATAGGATCTTATTATAGGATCTTTATACGACTCTCAGAGTATTTGAAATTGGTTCTCTAGGAGATATTGTGAATCTTGGGTCAGAAACTCCCTTGCGTTATTTTTCGGCGTTTAGCACGTGGCCCACTCTGCCGGCCATATTGTTTCGTCCCGAATTGGGAGGTTTTGATTCACAGTGCCATATATTTTTTCTTTACTTTTTATGCCACCGGGTTTCGAAGAAACGAGTGGCATATAGTGTTTGGACCGTCCGTCCGTCCGTCCGTCCGTCACACTTTTCGGTTAACCACTTTGTCACAGTTTCTCAAATATGCTGCAGGTGGCATCCGCGTTCGACAGACGCATTTCTTGTTTTTTCTATGTTTTAATCACATGTGGGAATTGTGTTTCATGTGGTTATCTCCCGTTTTGAATTATTTTTATGCCACCGGGTTTCGAAGAAACGGGTGGCATATAGTGTTTGGACCGTCCGTCCGTCGGTCCGTCTGTCCGTCCGTCACACTTTTCGGTTAACCACTTTGTCACAGACGCATTTCTTGTTTTTGCCTGATAGTACGTTTGGTGGGTGTTCGGGGTTCTAAATTCTTCGGAATTTTCGCGATGTGTCTCGGTTTCACGTTATCTTTTGATCGTTTCAGTGGACTAGCCGTCATGTCCGAATCCTCGACTAGCGGTCAAGCGACAGGCAGTTGTGGGCATATGAAGGGGGCTTATGACACCCACGAACGCTGTGTGCAGTATGCAGGCTGCGGAGTCCTGGGAAGCTGCTAGCCGATCCAGATATTACACTAGTAAGAAGGGGGCTAAACGCCCCACCACCAAGCGCACTTCAGGAAAGAAGTCAGTTGTGGAAAGTCCTCTCCAGGGACAGCTCAATAAGGGGCAAGGACGGAAGCCGATATCGGGGGCCCCTTCCGGGGACCACGTGAGCGTCCCTCCTCTGCCACCAGCGCCCGTGGAGGGGTCAGGGTCAGCCATTTTTTCCTTGTCTGTTTCCGCTCCGCAGACTTGCTCTACACTCGGTGTAGCTAGTAAGTCAACGGCGCTGTCTGCTTCTAAAAGCAAGTGGGACGACAAGCGCGATCTGGCTGCCCCTGAGCCTGCCCCTAACCTCTAGTCTCACGACGACTCGGCGCTGCCTGTTATAAATTGTGCGCGGGACCTACCACCCGACAATAGGGTGGAGGTCCCGTCTCGGGCAGCCGAGGGGGCAGAAGGGTCGGTAGAGCACCATATGGGTGTACACGATGGCAGGGGTTGTTCCCCGCTAATCGTTGGGAAGTACCCCACACTGGGATACGTTCCCGCGCCGACCGGGAGGGCCACTACCAGTGGACCACCCACGCCCAATGTTTTCGTAATGGGTGCGGACTTGGGGGGGGGGGGGAATTAACGGGAATACGGGCTACGTCATGGCGGATACACATCCGTATCCGGGACCTTCTGTCGGTTACACGACACAGGGCATTGAGATAAACATGGACCATGACCCGAGTCATAGGGCCCGTTTTCTCAAGACACCAGTCGCCGGACCGGACAGTGGTCGTCATAATGACGTTAAGGACCGAAGAACTTCGGTTCAGGAAACGGGGATACCCCAGAAACCGGAGCATTATGAGCACCGGACCGGACAACTGTCTGGGCCAGACGTCATATGGACTGGGCACATCCAGGCACCGGACATTGGTCCCTACAAAACGAAACATGTGTCTACCGGACAATTGACTGGTTACAGGACAGTATCAGATACCGGACAGTACCGGACATCTGATTCTATCCCTCACTTCACCGGATAGTTGTCTATACCTGATAATGGACACCGGGTACCGAGCCCTGTCTTAGACAGGGACCAGAGATCTTATAGGGAAGATTTACACCCGTATGATCAGGTTTCCTATTCGGCCCAGGCCTCTAGGCTTACACTGGAGAGGCCTTACCAAGGGGAACATACTTCCCGTAAAAGGAAACATACCATGGTCTCCTTTGATCAGCCCATACCAGCCCCACTTGAATTGGGATCCAAGAGGGCTAAAAGGCCAACAGGGGATAATTACCCATATGAGCACCATGCCTATCCGTTAGGCTACACAATCGGCTCTAAGGGAAACAGTACTATACTGCACATAGATCCTTCTGTTTCTCAAAATCCCACGGCTTCCTGCGGAGCGCACCCTGCTAATCAGAGTTGCACGCTACAGTGCAACAATGAGTACAGTGGAACATCAGAGTCAGATTATGATTCAGAGTCCGAAAACGGGACAGATCGCTCCATTACGGGAGAGGATGCATCTAGCCATCCATTGAAAAGAGAGGACTTAAGGATGCGGATCCTCAAAATCAGGATGATTCCCTGTGCCTCAAGCGGGCTATCAACGAGGTCTACCGGGTCCTGCCGAAGGACATGTGTCCAGAGGGTAACCTCCCTGCGCCTCGGGCCACGAGACTCGAGGTTACATTGGAATGCATGGAAGAATCCACGGAATCCGTGAACGATTTCAGGGTTCTTCCTTATTCCACATGTGTCAATCAGGCCTTCGAATTGTTACAGAATGTTAACAATCGAGACCAGTCAGACTACCAGACGCCTGCCATTGACATTAAAAGACTAACCCAACCTCAGTCTTACAAGGCACACTCGCCGAGGTTCCCGGCAGAAGCTCATCAGTTAGACCCCGAAGCTTTTCGGTGCGGACTCACTGAGGGCTCCACTTGTAAGATCAAGGTGGAGCAGCTTAAAAGGTGGGAATCAAGTCTGAGAACATTGACAAACATATGCTCTCATATGGAATTGTTCTCGGCAGCCCAGTTTAAGCTAGCTTCGGCAGTGAGACCGGAAGACGATATACCTCGCCTACAAGTGGCTACTGCGCAGGTGAGAGCCACCCGTCATGCCGTGGCTGGGTGTGTTGCCTTAGTTACGGATCTTTTACAGGTCCGTAGAGACGCAGCTCTTTCTACCTCGAAAGAGTTATTGATGTCAAGCAGGGAGACACACTGTTCGGGGGCCGTGTTCTGGACGTCCTGAAAGAGGATCGCGCCAGGAACATGAACCCCTTGCCTTACTAAGGAACATGGTACCACCGGCCCCGAAGTTCCATCAGCAAATGGAAGTTATGGCGCCGATTGCTAACCAGAAGAGACACTCTTCCGGTGCAAGCAAAAAGAAGAAGCGTAAGCTTGCTGCCAAATCAGCAACCAAGGCTTCTCCGCTAACTCAGACCGTCCCTGTTCGCGGCCGTGGCTCTGCCAGTCGCGGGGCGTTTCATTCTCGCACCCACGTGGTCGTGGAGCTAACCGTTAGCGGCGCGCCACTTCCCACACTGTCCCCACTTCCGGCACCAGAGGTACCGGTAGGTGGAAGACTGACATTGTTCATAGACGAATGGGAGAAGATGATAGACGGCACATACGTGTTGTCAATCATAAGAAACGGTTATGTAATACCGTTCAAGACATCTCCCTGTCTTACGCCAAGGCCAGTCTATTTTCCAATAAAGGACGTCAACCAGATTCCATTAATACTGTCGGTAGTAGACGACTTATTGGGAAAAAGGCAGTGGAGGAGGTGAAGGATCACTCATCACCGGGCTTTTACAGCCGCCTTTTTCTCGTGCAGAAAAAGAATGGCAAATACAGGTCGATGATAGACATGTCACCGCTGAACGAAATGATACAACTAGAACACTTCAAGATGGAAACTCAAAGGTCGATTCGGGATGTTACCTGGACGGTTTCCATCAATCTTCAGGATGCATACATACACGTGACAATTCGGCCTTCGTGCAGGAAATACCTGAGATTTGCCATTGCAGGCAGAGAGTTCCAGTTCTGTACACTCCCATTCGGCATTTCGACAGCGCCAATGGTGTTCACGCGGCTGATGAAAACCGTAGCGGGTTTCACGACGACACGGGCCAGCACTAGTCCAATATTTAGACGACTGGCTGATCCATCACACCTCACGGGAAGTGTTGTTACGACATCTTTCACAGGTTTGGGAAATACTTACCCGGCTGGGTTTACTACCCAATCCGGAAAAGTCAAGACTTAATCCCGAGCCAAAGGCTCGACTTCATAGGAATGTACTTCCTGTCGGACCTTTACATCGTGAGAGTACCCGCAGACAGAGTACACAACCTCGTGATACTTCTGTCGGAGTTTTTAAAGAAAGCTCGCACTACAGCAATAAGTTTTCTTTCTCTCCCGGGGTCTCTCAATGCTGCAGTGGAGTTTGTAGAAATGGGCAGGTTACACCTGCGCCCATTGCAGTTAATTCTGCTCTCCCAATGGAGATCAAACTTACATCCGCTACATGCCGATATCTGCCTAGAGTCAAACCGACTTTCACCACCATCTCCAATGGTGGCTATCTCCAGAGCGGTTCACACGGGGCGTTCCCATGCACGACCCCAAACCCCAGATCGACCTCTACACATATTCCAGTCTGTATGGGTGGGGGCCATCTAGAACCACTGGGGAAAATCTGACGACCAGTCTCAATTGCATATCAACCTAATGAAGATGAAGGCAGTGTCATTGGCCATGACTCACCTGCTTCCTTTGATCAAAGAACAAATTGTACTGTTGGCGACGGACAACACAACTGTCGTCTCTTACATACGCAAGCAAGGTGGAACCCGCTCTATGTCCCTGTTCAGAGAGACATGGGATCTCTTGACATTCTGCCAGGAGAACGGCATATCAATAAGAGTACGTCACATACCTGGCAGACTGACTGAGTCTATCCCGAGGATCTGCAATCCCCACGGAATGGGAAATCAGTCCTCTGATAACGCAGAGCTTGTTCAGTCTGTGGGGAACACCATATATGGACCTGTTTGCCACGAGATTCAACGACAAGCTGCCACGCTACGTGTCTCCTGTACCACATCACAGAGCACTAGCAGTGGATGCGTTCTCTATGTAATGGGGGAACCACTTCATGTACGCCTTCCCACCTCCAAGGCTGATTCAACAGGTCCTCAGGCAGGTCAGGGCATCACAAGCACGGCTGCTGTTGATAGCCCCAAATTGGCCACAATTGTCGTGGTTCAGCGACCTGCTAGATCTGCTGATAGACTATCCATTCCCACGATTTACAGGTTACTGACTCGGAACAACCTGTCACACAGCAATCCCGACCTCTCCCACCTTCACGGTTGGATGTTGTCAGGGATTCGATCAGAAAAGGAAAATTTTCTACGGAAAATGCCAGTTACATTTCAACAGCGAGACGTAACTCCACCAACAAGGTGTACCAGGCCGGATGGAAAATTTTCACCGATTGGTGTGCTTCGCAAACACGCGATCCACTCGATCCACTTATAGCGGAATTTTTAACCTTTCTGTTCGAATGCAAGGATTACAGCCCGATGACTATCAAAGGATATCGGGCGATGTTGTCTAAAACCTTTAGGTTTATAGAAAAATGTGACATCGGTAATCACCATGTACTATCGGAGTTAATTCGCAGCTTCCAACTGCGAAAACACGTGACGCACTCACTTACACTGACATGGAATTTATCCTTGGCACTTGGCACCTTAACACTCGGGTAAATGGCTTATAATTTCCTTGCTCGGATCTGCTTCACATTTCACACGCATTGCTCCAATGGTCCTCTACTGCCCTGTGACAAATCCACAGTCATCCGGCCCCCGCTAAGCCCAGGGTCAAGGTCACAGACTTGGTGCGTTCGAAGAAACCTTAACGCTCGGGTAAATGGCTTATAATTTATGTTTCCTTGCTCGGATCTGCTTCACATTTCACACACGCATTGCTCCAATGGTCCTCTACCGCCCTGTGACAAATCCACATTCGTCCCGCCCCCATCAAGCCCATGGTCAAGGTAAAGACTTGGTGCGTTCGAAACGTTAACGCTCGGGTAAATGGCTTATAATTTATGTTTCCTTGCTCGGATCTGCTTCACATTTCACACACGCATTGCTCCAATGGTCCTCTACTGCCCTGTGACAAATCCACATTCATCCCGCCCCCGTTAAGCCCAGGGTCAAGGTCACAGACTTGGTGCGTTCACAACCTTAAAGCTCGGGTAAATGGCTTATTATGCCCCCGCCACCGAATGGTGAGGGGGGGGGGGGGGGGCATATAGTGTTACCGGCGTCCGTACGTTAGTAACGTACGTACGTACGTACGTATGTACGTACGTCCCGAAACCTTAACGCACATTCATCCCGACTCCGCTAAGCCCAGGGTCAAGGTTTGACTTGGTGCGTTTGAAACCTTAACGCTCGAGTAAATGGCTTATAATTTCTGTTTCCTTGCTCGGATCTGCTACATATTTCACACACGCATTGCTCCAATGCTCCTCTACCGCCCTGTGACAAATCCACATTCGTCCCGCCCCCGCTAAGCCCAGAGTCAAGGTCACAGGCTTGGTGCGTTTGAAACCTTAACGCTCGGGTAAATGGCTTATAATTTATGTTTCCTTGCTCTAATCTGCTTCACATTCCACACACACAGTGCTCCAATGGTCCTCTACTGCCCTGTGACAAATCCACATTCGTCCCGCCCCCACTAAGCCCAGGGTCAAGGTCACACACTATGTGCGTTCGAAACCTTAACGCTCGAGTAAATGGCTTATAATTTATGTTTCCTTGCTCGGATCTGCTTCACATTTCACACACGCATTGCTCCAATGGTCCTCTACTGCCCTGTGACAAATCCACATTCATCCCGCCCCCGCTAAGCCCAGGGTCAAGGTCACAGACTTGGTGCGTTCGAAACCTTAACGCTCGGGTAAATGGCTTATAATTTCTGCTTCCTTGTTCCGATCTGCTTCACATTTCACACACACAGTGCTCCAATGGTCCTCTACCGTCCTGTGACAAATCCACATTCGTCCCGCCCCCGCTAAGCCCAGGGTCAAGGTCACAGACTTGGTGCGTTCGAAACCTTAACGCTCGGGTAAATGGCTTATTATGCCCCCGCCACCGAATGGTGAGGGGGGGGGGGCATATAGTGTTACCGGCGTCCGTACGTACGTCCCGAAACCTTAACGCTCGGGTAAATGGCTTATAATTTCTGTTTCCTTCCTCGGATCTGCTTCACATTTCACAGACGCATTGCTCCAATGGTCCTCTGCCGCCCTGTGACAAATCCTCATTCGTCCTGCCCCCGCAAAGCCCAGTGTCAAGGTCACAGACTTGGTGCGTTTGAAACCTTAACGCTCGGGTAAATGTCTTATAATTTCTGTTTCCTTGCTCGGATCTGCTTCACATTTCACACACGCATTGTTCCAATGTTTCTCTACCGCCCTGTGACAAATCCACATTCGTCCCGCCCCCACTAAGCCCAGCGTCAATAGTAGAACAGTGTGTCCCTGGGTATCCCTTCAGGTACCATCTCCACCATGTTAAAGGTTTTTACGCGAGTGGATGAGAAAAACCGATAAGGGCGTTCACCCGTATTATACCCGTTAATAGCAGACGACAATTTCTATCCGCGCAAACCTGTATTCAATACACGGATCGATACCGTTGATGCCGGGGTATTTAACAAAATATCACACTGGGTTAATATTCGCATTATTGGCTAGAAACATAGTAAGCCACAGCGCTATAGAACACTTAATTACTATATGTATACTGAAAGGATAAAGAAACGCAGGGTAAACAATTGAGGTGATTTAAAGTGATGTGTTTGCTGTTATATACAATATTTTATATGAGTATTAAAAAAACATCTTTAGTCAACACATTACCAAAATTGCATTAGGTTTTGACCGATAATTCATTAGTAATTGAATCACAATTGAGGGTACCCCCCAATATCGCACAGTGAAATCCACTGTTTTGTCAGTATCATGCTGGAAAATTAGTTGACGCTGTTGCACAAATGGAACAACAACCGGGCGGAGGATTTAATCCCTATATCTTACGGCGGTTAAATTCCCGGGTACCACAATCAACGGTGACTTTACCCCATGAGATATCCTTCCCCAGACCATAACCGAGCCACCCCCAAACCTATCCCTCTCAAGAACGCAAGCGTCGGCGAAGCGTTCCCCACGACGTGGGTATTCACGACGTCGACCGTCCGGACGAAAAAGAGTGAACCGGGCGGGACTCATCTGTGCCTCATTGGAGATCGTCTGGGAGCATGTGCCGCCAACCAAGCCATACGACGCGCGCGACGTGCACGAGTGAGAGGCAGACCAACGTAGGGACGACGTGCTCGCAGACCAACCTCGCGCAATCGATTTCTTACAGTTTTGGGGTGAATGTGGCGATTATGATTGCCTACCGTATTAATAGCGGTTTCAGTGACAGTAACGTGGCGATTACGTAGGTGGGCGAGACGAATAGCCCTGTCTTGACGTCGCGACGTTACGCGCGGACGTCCCGATCTCGGTCGGTCGGCAACCCTTCCGATCTCTCTCAGACGACGGACAAGACGTTTTATGGTGGTAACCTTCACACCGAACTGCATAGCAACCTGCTGTTGCGTTTGACCTTCCATTAGCAATGCAATAGCCTGACCCCTCTGAACTTCCGTCAGACGTACCATGATTGTGAGAGCTATAAATTCAGTGTAAATAGCGGAAAACGATGTGTATACCTCAAGCGTATCAAGTGGTATGACAAAATGGTTTGACGAACTTATCATCATCATGCTGCACGTGTTTTTGGCTTTGTATCACTTTCTCTATGTGGCACGGTGCATTAAACGGTTGAGTAACTTTAGGCACCGGTTTGGGTGCACAGTGACCAAGATAGTCGCCTGACCGGTTTTCATAATTTTAGGACAAGCATTTAAATAATTATTGCGTATATTGTTACCCTGCGTTTCTTTATCCTTTCAGTATATATAGTAAATTCACCGTATCGGTGGGTGCAGTCAAAAACACCGATAAGGGCGTTCACCCGTATTATACCAGTTAATAGCAGACGACAATTTCTACCTGCGCAAACCTGTATTCAATACACGGATCGATACCGTTGATACCGAGGTATTTAAAAAAATATCGCATTATTGGCTAGAAACATATTTGTATTTAGCATTAAACATATGCCCATACGCGTTCCTAATTTGCTCGTTCTAACAGTTGCGTTACGAAGTAGGTTTTTCCGGACAACGTCGGTCCACTAATCATACATGTAAATGGATGTTTGAAAACGAAGTATGATTGCGTATCTTGTATAGTATTCGAAGGTGCTGACATCAATTCCTGATTCGTCTCAGCTTCTGGCTGTCTCATATCTTCCGGAGCTCCGAGAGCTCCGGGAGAAATGGGAGCTCCACGAGCTCCGGGAGAAATGGGAGCTCCGGGAGAAATGGGAGCTCCGAGAGCTCTGGGTGAAATGGGAGCTCGAGAGCTCGGGAGAAATGGGAGTCCGAGAGTCCGAGAGTGGGAGCTCAGAAAATGAGCTCCGAGAGCTCCGAGTAGAAATTGGAGCCCCGAGAGCTCCGGGAGAAATGGGAGCTCCGAGAGCTCCGGAAGATATGAGACAGCCAGAAGCTCAGACGAATCAGGAATTGATGTCAGCACCTTCGAATACGATAGAAGATACGCAATCATACTTCGTTTTCAAACATCCAAAACTCAATAACGTTATTATATTGGACGACATGGCATCCGAAGCTGCGATGGATGAACGTGTTACAGATTTATATACGGAAGGAAGTCATCATAGGAACATGTCCGTCATCGCTGTAAACCAAAACATGTTCTATAATAAAAACCCAACCATGCGAAGAAATTGTCAGTATCTGGTATTATTTAAAACTCCCTTAGACAAACAGCCAGTAATGACATTAGCCAGGCAGATGTACCCTACTAACCCACAGGTATTTCTGCGTCAGTTTGATGAAGCTGTGAATAAACCATACGGCTATCTAGTGATTGATTTAAAAGCCAGAACCCCGCAGCATTTGCGCATGCGCACAAACATTCTAAATAGCATAAGAAGGGCCGAGACAAACAATTCAGACAACAGCATAAGAGGAAGCGAATCGCATAGCAGTGTTAAACCTGCAGACCATAGTATTATAAGGAACGACGTCTACGTTGACAGCGTTGATTTTAATAACGACATACGGCGATATAACTCAGATATCTCAAGAGAAGTATCATATTCACAAAACGATCAAGACACTGAAGACGAAGTAATGCATTCTTGCGATGACTGCGGTTTGGTGTTTATGGACATCCACGATTTACAACGGCACGTGAAACAATGGTGTTATGAGGGACAATCCGCAAAACGAAAAGCCGATGACAACCACGAAGAGGAGCCTATTAGTAAGAAAAGGATATCATTGGAACACGATAATATGGACGATTACTATAATGATATTGAGGAACATTTTCGAAAGATGGCGGATGAGGCGATAGACAAAAGCGAAGACATTTGGAATGAGAAAGTAGAGGAATTTCAGCAAAACGGTATCCCCTTCAAGAAGTCAAAGGCAAATGCATATGACTACGTATTTGATATCGATAAAGGAGAATTCTTAAAGACGTACACTACATTATTCAAACGGCTAATCCCGATTACCGAAAGCGAAATACATAAGAAAATAATTGCGGAAATTGTAGATTTAGAGGATATGCCATTAAATAAGAGAATTAAAAAGGTTTTGAACAAATACAGTCACTGGTCCAACGATCTGTTTCCTGACGTAAGCATAACACTATTTATATGAAGAATATAACACTTGCTAGAATACCAAAATGGAACATTATCTGCACTCAATATATTTCGACCCGTCAAAGCCTGCGAGTTTCTCTGGACCAGATAAATTGTACAATTATGTCAAGAAACAAGATCAATATGAAATAAGTAAATACAAAATCCGCAAGTGGTTACAACCAAGAACCTTACAGTTTAAGCAAACCGGTGAGAAGACGATTCACAAGAAATCACGTGATTACAGCCGGTATTGATGATTTGTGGGAAGCAGACTTGTTCGATATGTCAAAATATTCTAAAGACAATGACGGCATTACTTTCATTCTACTGGTTGTAGATGTATTCTCAAAATATATATGGCTTAGACCATTGACACATAAGACTGGTGCTTCTGTTAGTACGGCTTTTCGAGATATATTTGCCGAAGGACGAATCGCGAGATGACTATCCACTGATAAAGGTCAATAATTCCTCGCTAAACTTGTCCAAGATCTAATGAAAAAGAACAAAGTTTTGTATTTTCCTACACAAAATGAAACCAAAGCGTCCGTAGCGGAGAGAACAATCAAGACTATCAAGATGAAACTGTACCGGTATATGAACTATAAACAAACGGACATATATCTACCAGTGTTACAAGACATAGCGACAAGTTATAATAGTACCGTACATAGAACGATAGATACGGCGCCAGCGTCGGTTAAAGACGAAAATAAAATGGAAGTCCGAATTTCTACTTATCTATCACGTAAAGATGGAACGGTGACAAAGAAGAAACGTTTCCGGTTCAAAATCGGTGACTATGTCCGTATATCACACTTACATGCGACGTTTACCAGAGCTTACGATCAGACATACAGCGGGGAAATATTCCAAATATTCCGGCGATATTTTCGGGGACCGATACCAATGTACCGCTTGAAAGACATGGCGGATGAAGATATTACTGGAACGTTCTATGAAAGCGAAATTCAAAAGATTTCTGTGAATCAGGACCAAATGTGGAAAGTGGGAACTATGATTAAAGCGAGAGGCAAAGGAAGAAACAAACAATAGTTCGTGAAATGGTTACATTTTCCTAAGAAATTCAATTCATGGATGAACGCATCTGACGTACAAGATGTATAACATTAGTGTACTGACTATATTCGTAACACTATTTGCTATAAAGTTCTAGTATTCACATATAAATCAATTTGAGAATGACTACCCGATGAAAATGGAATATTAACACATTGTAAGATAAGAGGCATCACGCTGAATTATAAAAACAGTCTACAGATAAACTATGACGTGATCAAAAATATGGTGAAAACATTGTCCACCGCTTCTGTGACCGTGACTGATCCTTACAAAATTACCAGGGATAGAGATATGACTAATATTCTGACCGTATCACAGAATAAAAACTATAGAATTGTGTTCGACAAGAGAGTGCTTCGGGAACATTACGTATCGTATCCATATGGTTATTGAAAACGAACATAATAATTGTTGAGGGTGTCCAGACGTTTGATTTGTATATTATAGCTCATTAATATGTGTATAGTATGTTGTTGTCATTAATATGTTATTAGTATGTAAATAAAAGTAGAATACACTCCATATATATTTAATCCTTCCCACATGGGTGCAGGTTGGAAGAGCTGGAGACAAGTTAACGGTGTGGTTCAAACTTAGCAGAATTCTCGGGTACTATTCCGGCTGTCTGTACTTGAGAGTTGAATCCGGTTATATCCTATTATAAACGTAGCAAGAATAGCAATAAACCTATTAATTTTAGAGAATATGTATAGTATTAATGAAAACATTCAGTTCTAATGTTATGATCCAACCCCCTACACCTTTGCACGTGAAATACTGGAATCGAACCCCGCCAAAAAATGACCATATTTCTTGCTGTGTCGTTAAACACTAAGAAACAAACAAAATCCATCCTACTATCAGGATGCACACCAATCCATCCATAAGCGAAATGACTGATTACATGTATATCAAATTAATAATTTGTATATGTAATACATACACGAGTACTTATAATATGCATATTTACGTTCGTTATATGACCATAAAAATGACAAGTCTTACCATGAGACGGTACACACAATACAAGCTACATGCATAAATATAGCATTGCCAAATGCTCGACAACCGCTATAGTTTAATAAAACAATAAGTGCGTCTTATAGCAAAGCCACGTACATGTTAACCCTGTGACACGGGCTAAATCAAGAAACATGTAATAAAATGTCCAGTCACATATACAAATTAGGAACGTGTATGGGCAGATGTTTAATGCTAAATACAAATATGTTTCTAGCCAATAATGCGAATATTAACCCATTGTGATATTTTTTAAATACCCCGGCATCAACGGTATCGATCCGTGTATTGACTACAGGTTTGCGCAGGTAGAAATTGTCGTCTGCTATTAACGGGTGTAATACGGGTGAACGCCCTTATCGGGTTTTTTTACTACACCCACCGATACGGTGAGTTTACTATATACATATAGTAATTAAGTGTTCTATAGCGCTGTGGCTTACTATGTTTCTAGCCAATAATGCGAATATTAACCCATTGTGATATTTTTTTAATATTTTTTTTTAATACCCCGGCATCAACGGTATCGATCCGTGTATTGAATACAGGTTTGCGCGGGTAGAAAGTGTCGTCTGCTATTAACGTGTATAATACGGGTGAACGCCCTTATCGGTTTTTCTCCTCCACTCTTGCAAAAACTTTTAACATGGTGGAGATGGTACCTGAAGGGACACACCCTGTTCTACTGTGGAGATGGTACCTGAAGGGACACCCTGTTCTACTGTCAATGTTACAGACTTTGTGCATTCGAAACCTTAACGCTCGGGTAAATGGCTTATAATTTCTGTTTCCTTGCTTGGATCTGCTTCACATTTCACACACGCATTGCTCCAATGGTCCTCTACCGCCCTGTGACAAATCCACATTCGTCCCGCCCCCACTAAGCCCAGGGTCAAGGTCACAGACTCTGTGCGTTGGAAACCTTAACGCTCGGGTAAATGGCTTATAATTTATGTTTCCTTGCTCGGATCTGCTTCACATTTCACACACGGATTGCTCCAATGGTCCTCTACCGCCATGTGACAGATCGACATTCGTCCCGTCCCTACTAAGCCCAGTGTCAAGGTCGCAGACTTTGTGCGTTCGAAACCTTAACGCTCGGGTAAATGGCTTATCATTTCTGTTTCCTTGTTCCGATCTGCTTCATATTTCACACACGCATTGCTCCAATGCTCCTCTACCGCCCTGTGACAAATCCACATGTGTCCCGCCCCCGCTAAGCCTTGGGTCAAGGTCACAGACTTGGTGCGTTCGAAACCTTAACGCTCGGGTAAATGGCTTATAATTTCTGTTTCCTTGCTCGGATCTGCTTCACATTTCACACACGCATTGCTCCAATGGTCATCTACCGCCCTGTGACAAATTCACATTCGTCACGCCTCCGCTAAGCCCAGGGTCACGGTCACAGACTTGGTGCGTTCGAAACCTTAACGCTCGGGTAAATGGCTTATAATTTAAATATGCCTCATTTTCTTTGGCTGCCAGCGGGGGCATTCGTGTGCCGACAGGCCACATTTCTAGTAGTATATATGTTCCTCTGTCTGTATATGCTATCACGTTTGTGTGACAGAACGGTTCTAATTCTTTGTAATGTTGTAGATATTACCAGATCTGACCAGTTTTGCAGCAGGAAGAGTCAACCATTTGTACTGCATTGCAACTAATAATAAATTTTGAAAGGAAAACGGGTCAACGGCTTGACAAATGTTCTTGTCTCATATGCCCGGGTATGGAAGGTTCTTTGAACCAATTCCCACCCTTAAATATAACATAACTAATTAACTCGCTCGTCGAGACATTCTATGTGATATATGACCTGACCATACTTTTTGACCTCACCATTTTAACAAATCTGAAAGAGCATCGACTATTGATCATTCCTGCAAAGTTTCGCCGAAATCGATCTGGCAGTTCATGAAGATTTTGACCTATTTATTTATGGTGTCCATCTTGGATTATACAACGACCATAACTGTGAAGTTTTACCAGCATCGACCAAGCGGTTCATGAGAAGAAGACCTTTGACATCTATAATAAAAGGATGACCTTTTATCTCATCTAGGATGACTAACAAAAATACAATGTTCCAGGGTGATAATCTCATTGATACCTCCGATTTGATATAGCAAGAACAGTATGTGCCTACTGAGCGGGCATGTACCTCTAATCTTAGGGTAAAATATATTGTGATGCTGGCCTTACATGGATAACAAAATCTACGATGGACACTATCAGCTGTATTCAAAATCATATAGTGCTCTACTATTAGGACTAGTGAATGCAAAAGTACATATTTGTATCCAATGGTAGGCAAATCATGACTCAAAATGGTGAAATTATTCCATCTTTAAAGGCATACAAATTGCTGCTATATAGTGTTGTGTTATTATGAGTGCTAACGTTACTACACGAGTCCCAGTAAGCTAATGCATGTAGAAGATGTGTTGTATGTTGATCTTGTGCTGGGTGTTGCTTGTTAGATACTGCTCGCAGGTCGTCCATCATATGTCTGTAAAATATATAAGATGAATCGACAAGTGCCGAAGTTGTGGCCACCCCTAGTGATATATTTAGTTTCATTATAAATCAATTATACCTTCTTGATGAATCCATCATATATGGCAACTTACCTCTACAAGCAGATATAAGACATGTATGCACGACGTGATTTGTAGAACTACCATGAGTGAAGAGTCGGTGGTGAGCTAACCACTAAAACAATTACATATTGACATACTCCCATTCTACACACCGAGTTATTACACATATAAACAAACTGTATATGTTTCTCGGCATAAACTGGTGTGGAAATATATCTTGATCACTGATTGATGCTTATGAAATACAGAAATTTCTACATCACAGACAATGTGACCACAACTCAAATTAACTAATAGCAGATAGACCCGAATTATAAACAGGAACTATGATTGCATGATATGGTTGACAAGTACATAACACCACGCGTAATGCATAAACTATCAGGAAGAGGATGCCAATGATAATACTGACACGAAATGTGATTCTGATAGCTGATGTAGCACAAACAATTTCTGACGTAGTAACTGCAAATTTAGACCCGATGATCGTATAGTTACTGAATATGTATTGTTTGTACACTTACTTATACGCAGTCTCAAAACTATTGTGTTTCTTGCTTATCTTATTACAGAGATAATGCATATTATATATTTCAAAATGCCGTTGACGGCCATTTTTAATTTTGTTCTCTAAAAAGTTTTTCCATCATTTTTTAAAAATGCATAGAAGCTATATATTTTCTTTAATATCTTTCTAATGGAATGACACATTTTTATGAAATATACCGCAGCAAATGCGGTACACGTTGCCAGTTATTGTATATGCGGCTTTAATCTCGTAATTCTGTCGTTTTGACGAAGAATCGGTTTTATTACACTTTTGAAAATTAATTGCACGGGTTTCGCTGTGAGAGAAAACCCGTAATCAACTCCTTTACACATAATACACCGTGAAGAGAACACCCGTAATTGCGTGCCTGTTTTCTTGGAAACCACGAGCTAGGTACCATGCAAAATAAAGTTATTTGAAAATTTGGAAAGGGTCTCGACTAATCTAGAATGTTAATGTGACTGAACATATTCCAAACATGTGCTCCAATATAGCTGGCTCATGGAAACAGCTGAGTAATTTGGATTTAAAAACAGTTTACATGACGTCACACAACGTAACGTCAAAACGCGGAAGCCGACGCACACTCGTGTATTATTTCCCGCTATTCAAAATGTACGATGGAATATCCTCTATACCGTAAATGTAAGTAAAAACTAGAGCATGTGAATGTAAGAAATAAACGGTACTCGATTCTTTGTGAAAGTTATAAGTTCTATTATTGTAAACAACTTTCAGAGCACCCATAAAACACATGCCATCGTATTTGGTGCGCTACATCAAAATCCATTTTAAAGAAAATCTACTGTAAAAATTACGTCACAGATTACATCACGTCGGAAAATCGGGGTTAGGAAAACACGTGATCTCACATGCACCTTGGTATTGATGTGGATCAAACTTAATAGCTGTTAAGTTCATAAAGGTTCGTTCAGAAATTCAAAATACGACGAACGACACATTTCTGCGAACTTTTTGCCAGCCCTCGAACTTTTTTGCCAGCCCTCGCTGTTCAAATTGGGCCGTATTTGAAAAGATACACAGGCGGCCGGCATGTTGATAGAATAGTGACTGTACACTGTTTTAGTCACGTAGACAGAAACAAAATTTGTAGTCATTGTATATTCAATGTATTTATTTAAAATAAATAGATTCATGATTGACTAAATGACTACAAATGTCTTCCTTTTTGTTTGCATGTCTAAAACTATCCTATCAACATGCCGAACACCTGTGCGAGGACCTGTATTCGAGTTTCGATTCAGATGTCACTTTAGTCCCGTCAGGCCCGTACGCAGGGGGGGGGTGCGCAAACAGTAATCTCAACAAATCTTGAAATGCATTAATATACAGGTACTTTGCATGAAAATGTCACAATTTACCACCGTTGAAATCCGAATTTAAATGACATAAAATGCAGGAGAGTGCATTTCAGGCCATCTAGGTTTAAAAAATTTCAGGTGGTGCGTCAGGGGCGAGCCCCATGTAGTGGCGCGAGTATGCTAGGGGGGTACCCCCCTAGCGTACTCGCGCCACTACATGGGGCTCGCCCCTGACGCACCCCCCTGACGCACCCCCCAATAGAAATTCCTGCGTACGGGCCTGCCCATGACTATGGGGCGCCGTTTTGCTATTTTATTCTGGTATTTATGGATATCAATAATTCGATTTATGGATATCCATAATTCCAGGCGCGCCATTTTGCTATTTATTCAGCATTTATGGATATCCATAATTCGATTTATGGATATCCATAATTCGATTTATGGATATCCATAATTCGATTATTGGATATACATAAATCGCTTATTGGATATCCATAATTCGATTTTTGGATATCCATAATTCCTTTTGATTATTGGATATCCATAATTCGATTAATGGATATCCATAATTCGGTTTTTGGATATCCATAATTCGATTTTTGGATATCCATAATTCGATTTTTGGATATCCATAATTCCAAATGATTTTGGATATCCATAATTCGATATATGGATATCCAAAAATCGATTTATGGATATCCATAATTCGATTTTTGGATATCCATAAATCGAATTATGGATATCCAAAAATCATATGGAATTATGGATATCCAATAATCGAATTATGGATATCCAAAAATCGTTTAAATGACAGGAAACGAAAACGAACACTCCCTTATTCTTTCGAGTGCGCATGCCTTGGGAGACGCCTAAAACCCGGTACATCGCTTGCAATGGCCGGTACCATCCGGTACTTTCCTCTTTATTTTCTTCGCATGTCCTTCCTGTTTAGGAACACGAAGACGTGGCGATGTCTCGTAAATCGATGAGGTTTGATGTGTTGATGATGTTACTGGTGTATTTACAGGTTTAAAGGTTTGCTAGGTGTAAAAGGACAAGGTCCCTATCTGCTTCTAACGTGTCGGTCCAGATTAGTAATCTTCCATATACCAGTTTATATATAGTTACAGACCATGCAGATGTATATACACTATACAGTTCAATATCAGGAGATTGAAGGTGATGTTTGTATTTACTGTCCTGGCTATACAGACGCTTAACGTGCAGACGATGACACAGATTGGTTGTAAATAAAGATACAATGTCCGTATCCTTCTTGGTCAGAATGTTCTGGTAGGTGGTACAGTCAACTAGTAGCTTCGCAATTGAGGATTTATTGTTGAAATAACTGTCCCAGACACGACATGGTTCTTTATTTTATTGTACTTGTCTTTTCTTTCACTGAATAAGGCCGTGCAGGCAGTCAGCATATGCATATGTATGATGTCTTCTGCTTCAGCTCCGCAGGACTTGCAGATTAGACTTTTTGACTGCTTAAATGTGTGCTTATTGTTCGTATGTTTTGTGTAGCGCTTTTGTTATATTATTGTCATATCTTCGTAGATATAATTATTTTTATTTTTCCTGGGGACCGTACACCACTGGTCTTGGAGTTCGCATTCGTGCCTTGTTGAAGATTCCGAGACCACCGCTGTACGCGTGCTATTTTAATATAGTGCTAAAGCTTTATTGTTATATTTATCCAATCGTTCCGGGATCTCCTTTGGGTTCATTATCCACTATTTTTCATTACTAGTAAATGAGCTCTTGATAAGACCATCGCTGCAGGTGGCAGTTACTGGTAATGTGCGAACTCTCGTGTTAATGGTACAAGTTATAATCACATATACAATCATTTGTTTAATAGCTTTGGTATAAAAGACGTATGCACTAAATGTTGATTTCCGACAGTGCTAATATAACAATTTTAAAAGTAGATATATATTCAACAAGGCCAAATATAAACTAGAACATTGTTTGTAAAACAAAATCCCATCGCTGCTGGTGGGTCCGAACACGCAAAAAAGTTGATCAGAGCGGCATACTCACGGTGTTTCTCGACACACATATACAGACAGATATATAGGGTAAATACTAGTCCGCGGTCTCAACCCAATACATGCGAAGTCAAAGAAAAAAGTAGCTACGGTGCTTGGTTTTAGGACTGAAAACTCGAACTAGGTAAATATTAAAGAGTTGGTCCATATTGGAAAATCGGTAATGCTATGGGGTTCATTTGAACGATTATGTGTGCTCGCATTGGTTGAGAATCTGCGGGCAACTAAAATAAAAGCAAATAGTACAAGGAACAACTGTTTTAACTGTTTCCGCTGCAAAAACATGTACCGGTAAATGCATTGTCTTGATATGCAAACGGAAAAGTAAATGCAATTGTATTATGATCAACAGTGTACAGCTGGCTTTAAATGTGCATTTTGTACTTGATGTGCAGAAACGAAACTTGAAACAAAATGTAAAATATAAAACATGTTCATATCCCCGCGAGGGGGTGATGCAGTATAGAAAGATAGATATTGTGCTGAATAGTGTTTTCAGCTCAACGCACATCAATAATAATATACTACACAACGTCTAGCTAGATAAAAGCAATTGCGTTTGAACTTAAACAATCTCTTATTTTACACATACATTTACATACCCCAAACGATTCATACTTGTTTTACATGTATATTTTAAATTTTGCTTCAGAAGTTAATTTTAAAGACAGACAAATTTATGTACACCAAACAGCTAAATGTACACTTATTCAAGAGGTATATAGTTTATTGCGTTCCAATATTGAACAGAAACAGGAAGAACAGTAAAAAAAAAACACACACGCCAAAATCGGGTCGTGGTGGCCGATACGGCCCTGCCATAATGATTTTTCAACTATTGGTTTGGGGATTTTCTTCAATGAAAGTTTTGAAAACATTTATCGTATTATTGAACACGTATACTGTTAACAAATATACACTCCTTTGAGTTATATATCTTCCCAGATAAGTTAGCATTCAGTTGTGAGAAGAGAAAATACATGTAGTTCCAATGTGTTAGATCCATCGAGTAAGTGGTATGAGGGGAAATTGTGACTGCCTCTGACTCAAAAAATAAAAAAAATGTCTGTCATAATACGAGTTAGCGGGCGATCGTTATTTTTTTGTTGTATTAATATTATATTTTCGTATACATTATCTTTTATTTTTTATTTTTCATGGGGACCGTACACCGCTGGTCTTGGTGTGGGCACTCGTGCCTCGTTGAAGATTCCATGACCACCGCTGTACGCGTGCCATTTTATATGGTGCTAGAGTGTTATAGTTATTTTTCTCCAGTCGTTCTTGGGTCTCCTTTGGGGGGTTCATTATCCACTATTTGTCAGACCTGTTAACATGTGTAGTACTTAATCAATAGTCCGTTAATCAGTCATCAAACGAAGCTCTGTATCTACTTTTTGCTAGTTTTGAGTAGTTTGTATTGTGTTGAGACCGCGAGCTACTTCTTCAATTGTTTCAATACGACGTTTTATTATAGTTTTGCTTTTGACACCGCCATTTGAATCGCTAGACCGCTGCTATTGTAAAATAGTTGACACACATAACCTTCTTTAACGTGTTAATTCTTCAGCTTCACATATGTTTGTGGCCTGTAGCCTATGCGGTTACTTTCCTTTTAGGACCATATTAAATTCGAATTTCTCATAATTACTCGTAGAATAGCAAACAGGTTTTAGCTGTATTTCCGATGCATTTGCAGAAGTCATTTCGTTGTTGTAACCATCGCCTCTGTTCATCCTCTGTCAGCATTTGGTATCTGTATCGAATGCATCTTCTTACCTTTCAGGAAAACCCTTCAAAATTAGATGAACTCGGGCTTACGACTCTCTAATTGTATGTTCCTTGTAACCCGCTATACTTACATACTACTTCATACATAACATAAACTTCGTGTGTCATCAGAATGTTATGTAGATTGCACAACAACTTATGACGTCTTTTGGCGACTTTTGAAATATTTCTGACCAAAAGTTCTATATTGTCAACACGTCTAGGATGTCGCCATTACGTTGTGGTGGAAGATTACATATACATATAAGGTATGTTTGATACCAAAAAATAGAGGACAAGGTACCCAAAGGAGACACACAGAACGACAGAGACAAACAAGAACACACAATTGAGCACTACACAGCGCACGCGCACCAAACAGCAGTTATTCCGTGTTTGCCTGCTGCAAATGGAACAGCGCCATTTGGATCATTGTATACGGGTAATTTTATGTGCTCCATTCGCTTCTGCGTCGATGATGAGGAGCACTCATCAACCATATTTGCAATTTGAAGCCGACGCTCCTTTTGTATATTCCATTTGAAGCAGGCAATGGGAGCAACAGAATGGCCTGAATTACAGTCGACAAATCATGTGGTCGCGTTACCTTATTTTGGCTAAACATGATAGTTTAGCTTTCATTATATCCTTATCACATAACACCTTATGTTCTATGACTACATTCTGTAAATATTACAACGCACACACATTGCAACACTACCAATAATTTATGAACATACCAATAATGCAACAGACCCATGATTTACGAACATTTTTGGAACAACTGTTTTATCTCATGACGTCACACGACCACACGATATTTCACGAAATGGAGTTCATGTGATATATATACTTTGGTCCGAGATAAGATGTGTTTTTACAATAATCGCATGTACACTGGTAGGGTGACCAATCTAACCTGTTTCAATTGAAAATCGGTAATTCTTGAAAAAGACGTTTTTTCGTAGTAAACGTACGATAGTTACCGCCATTGTGTTAAAATAGCGCCATTTGCTCAATAACTATCGAATTCTGGCTTACTATGTGGCGAATTTTACAGAAGATAACGATGCAATGTGTTAGTATAAATCAACTGCATCATATATAATTCAAAACAACACATTGCCACAAAATAATACGCCATTTGCTTTCAATACTTGGAATGTCCCTTTAAAATATAAGCAATGACAATAACAGCAGCTTTGTTTGTTTGTTTTTTCTGACAAGTACCTACAGGCGAGCTACGTTGTCATTCTGGCAACACTTGTTAGATACAGTCGTTTCTTTGTACATGCAATTTTAATGAGCTAGTTGTGTACCTTTTCATATGTAGAACAATATTACGATGGTGATTAAGTTTTTATTACCAACAAGGCAACAACGATATTCTCATTTTGTATTGTTAGCGCCATTTTTGTCACGCCCGCAGCGTCATAGCGTCGGCCATATGGCGTGCGTGCATCCGTCTATGCGTCAGGATTATGCTAACGTTTTTAAAAGTTGTATTTTTGCATATTTTTGAGAGTCAAGGTAACGTTGGTCAACATCACGTTGAAGTTAAAGGGACCTGCATGTCCTTTATGGGTAGAAATGTGGTCGGCACCGAAATGTCTTTAAAATTAATTTCTAAAACATTACATGTGTATACAGCCGGAAACTAATACGAGTTGTTTGCCTAATGTATGTCGCTGAAAGTGTATTAAATAATAATTTTCAGCTCAAAATGCATCAAAAATCTAACTACCTACTTAAGCACCTAGATAGAAATCATGTGTTTTGAGCCTGAAAATAATTTATTCCACACACTCCAAACGTACATATGTGGGCCAATCCACTTGTATTTTTGTCAATTTGTATAATTTGTTTTATAAATAAATTTAAAAAAAAATTCGTTTCAGACCACATTTCGACCAATAAAGGACCTTCAGGACCGGCATACAGCATATAGAATGTGTACCATCCGTCCGTATAGTTGTAAGAGTTTCTCAGATATTTTGTTTTCATTTAAATCAGGGTGACAATAGTTTTTCAAATGAAAATCCGCCTGTTTTGATTATTTTTTCCTGATTTCTTAAAAAAAACCACTATAATATGTTGTGATTCCCATTTGAGCAGTCTCGTGGAGCTAGACGGTGGAAACGAGTGATCACAGCCGTGATGAAATACTTTTGAGAAGAAATAAGAACCAAACAAACTAGAACAACGTCAGGCGAGCCTTGCAAATCGATGAACACAACACCAGACAAAACATAAAAAAGAATGGTATAGTCTAGCATTGCTATGCCTCCGCTACCGAATGGTACGGGGTTATAGTGTAATCCCTGTCGGTCCGTCCGTCCGTCCATCCCGATTACCATAAGTTGCTCGTAAGTCACTTTTTCTCAGAGTTCATGCTGCCGGCAGGGGCATTTGTGCGACGATAGGACACATTTCTAGCTTTTTATTTTTCTATAACGATAGGCTTTCAGTAAAAAAAAAGTAGGACGTAATGACGTTATTATGAAAATACGCAGATTTTATAGTCGATAGTATAGTCGTTTTCGGAGTAAGAACCGCAGAAAACAAAATAAATTTGCCGATTTGTTCGCCCTGAGGCTGTCAAATAGCACCTGTCATTCATATACATCGGATACAGGTAGATCAAGCTGGCATTACGGGACTCCAATGTGTGTTTAATGTCTTTAGTTTCGGCAGTTCACACATCCTGTATGGTCAATTGCACGCCCGATTATAATACCTAGAGGTACCGGATGGTACCGGCACCGGGTTTTAGGGGGCACCGTTGTTGTAGTTTCCCGCCATCACATGTGAACACGTGGCAAGGGAGCTGTCATTATCACGAAAACCTCGCGAATTATGGATATCCATAAATCGATTTTTGGATATCCAAAATTCAACTGTATTTATGGATATCCATAAATAGAATTATGGATATCCAATAATCGAATTATGGATATCCATAAATCGAATTATGGATATCCATATATCGAATTATGGATATCCAAAAATCAAAAGGAATTATGGATATCCATAAATCGAATTATGGATATCCAATAATCGATTTATGGATATCCATAAATAGAATTATGGATATCCAAAAATCGATTTTTGGATATCCATAAATAGCTTGGAATTATGGATATCCATAAATCAAATTATGGATATCCAATAATTGAATTATGGATATCCAAAAATGGAATTATGATATCCATAAATAGAATTATGGATATCCATAAATACTGAATAAATAGCAAAACGGCGCCCCATACATGACAAGCAGTTGACACTTGCCACATTTCTGAAATAACAGAAAATATACTTTAACATGCCAAACTAGAAATGGACGCTTGTCGACAAGCGCATGTGTATCCCCCTCCCCAGATACACAAGTAGTTTGAAAAAAGGGTGATTGAGTTATGCTCCGGAGACAAAATCGGTGACGGACAAAGGGAGATAACTAAACAAGTAGTGATGCAAGAGTTGTCAATCTTGCGCGACGCACCTTTAGGGTCTATGCATGTGTGAAGCTACTGGAGTGCAGAATTATTTGTTAATAGTCCTATATTTATGTACATATCTGCACAGGTGCACATAATGCCAACAATATTTTCAACACAGTTGACGGAAATGTAATATAGAATGTAAATAAAAAAAATAATGCTCGCTACTGGAGCCGAGAATTTTTTTTAATAGTCCTATATTTATCTACATATATCTGCACAGGTCCACATACTGCCACAATATTGTCAACACAGTTTAGGTAAATGTAATAAATTAGCTGTATAAATTACCTGTAATAAGTTAAATAAGTGGTCAGTTAAAAAATTTAAAAAGAATGTAAAACAAAAAAGGAGAAAAAAAAAGTTGAAAAATAAAAAATAATAATACTTGCTACTGGAGCCAGAATTTTTTTTAATAGTCCTATATTTATCTACATATATCTGCACAGGTCCACATAATGCCACAATATTTTCAACACAGTTTACGGAAATGTAATATACAAATTTTTTTTTTAAAAATAATGCTCGCTACTGGAGCCCAGAATTTGTGTTAATAGTCCTATATTTATCTGCATATATCTGCACAGGTCCACATACTGCCACAATATTGTCAACACAGTTTACGGAAATGTAATAATGTACCTGTATAAATTACCTGTAATAAGTTAGTGGTCAGTTAAAAAATTGAAAAAGAATGTAAAAAAAAAATGGAAAAAAAAATTAAATTAAAAAAAAGAAAAAGAATAATGCTCCCTACTGGAGCCCAGAATGTTTTTTAATAGTCCTATATTTATCTACATATCATATATACACAGGTCCACATATTCCCACAATATTTTCAACACAGTTTACGGAAATGTAATACATGTATAATAATTTACCTGTATAAATTACCTGTAAGTTGTCAGTGGTCAGTTGCACATGCTAGCACATGCACAGGTGAATAGTCTGTATATAGCACTTATCACCTTATGCTACTAGACAAAAATTGAAAAATAATTTGAAAAAAAAAATGGAAAAAAAAAGTTTAAAAATAATAATGCTTGCTAATGGAGCACAGAATTTTTTTTTAATAGTCCTATATTTATCTACATATATCTGTACAGGTCCACATAATGCCACAATATTTTCAACACAGTTTACGGAAATGTAATATAATCATTTACCTGTATAAATTACCTGTAAGTGGTCAGTGGTCAGTTGCACATGCTAGCACATGCACAGGTGAATAGTCTGTATAAAGCACTTACGACCTTATGGCTACTAGAACAAAAATTGAAAAAAAATTAAAAAAAAAAAATGAAAAAAAAAAAAAATGAAAAAAAAAAAATGAAAAAAAAAAAAAAAAATGAAAAGAAAAAAAAAAATGAAAAAAAAAAGTTTAAAAATAATAATGCTTGCTATTGGAGACCAGATTTTTTTTTTTAATAGTCCTATATTTATCTACAAAAATCTGCACAGGTCCACATAATGCCACAATATTTTCAACACAGTACCCAATGTAGTGATTTACCTGTATAAATTACCTGGTCAGCAGTGGTCAAGCACTGGACATTACTCTGCACATGCTAGCCCATGCTAGCACATGGTTCTCCCAGTTTCTTTTGTTCTCTCTACAGGTAAGGTGTACAGAGCACACGAGAAAAGGAAAATGTACAGAGCAAACGAGAAAACAGGTCTTCATGCATTATTGTCCAGTTTGTAGAGTGCGCAAAACAAAAAAGGGAGATAACTCAAAAATTAGCTACGCAAGAGTTGTCATTCTTGTGCGCGACACACCTCCGGGTCGTGGTCTATGCATGTGTGAAGTTTCATGAAAATATTCCAAAGGGTGGTCGAGTTATGCTCCGGACAGGAAATCAGTGAGCGAAAACAAAAAAGGGAGATAACTAAAAAATTAGCTATGCAAGAGTTGTCATTCTTGTGCACGACACACCTTCGGTTCGTGGTCTAATTGAATGTTAAGTTTCATAAAAATATTCCAAAGGGTGGTCGAGTTATGGTCAATCAGTGCGCAAAACAAAAAAGGGAGATAACTAAAAAATTAGCTATGCAAGAGTTGTTCATTCTTGTGCGAGACACACCTTCGGGTCGTGGTCTATGCATGTGTAAAGTTTCATGAAAATATTCCAAAGGGTGTGGAGTATGCTCCGGACACGAAATCAGTGCGAGAAACAAAAAAGGGAGATAACTCAAAAATTAGCTATGCAAGAGTTGTCATTCTTGCGCGCGACACACCTTCGGGTCGTGGTCTATGCATGTGAAGTTTCATGAAAATATTCCAAAGGGTGTTCGAGTTATGCTCCGGACAAGAAGTGTCTGCGGCGGACGCGGACGCGGACGCGGACGCGGACGCGGCGCGCTGTCAAATCCATAGTATCCCCCGACGGAGTCCGGGGGATACAATTAAGAGACATATATATTTTAATGTAAGACAGATACGATATTTTCGCCGAACGTTCACTGACCGAATTAACATTACATGACAGAGGGATGTTAAAAAACACGACTGTACGGCAATCTGGAATAATGAACAATAGGAGAACACTCGGATATAATTAAGCGCTATGCTATCCACTTCTCCGCAGAAAACAGAAAAGAGCGGATTTGTTGTATTTCATAATTTATCGCCTATCTGCAGATGAACAATGCCGATCATTGATCATCATTGGAATGATACAGTTCGTCGGGGAAATTATCAATGAATTGCAGCGGCGTATTCGATTATTTTACTCGAGTTTAAAGAGGACAGGTTTATCCGGAACTCATGCACTGATTATGTGGTAAAACACGGAACTTTTATACATGGGTATAACTCATAGTTTATAATACCTATGTTGATTGTAAATGTATCAAATTAAAGGTATGTCTCTATGCTCCAATTTGGTATATATGTCTACGATGAGTGCAATCAATATAAATATTGTTCATTCAATGTCTGTCTAGGGATGGTGCTTTGTTGGTGCTTTGTTTCGCATACGACACATGCACGCCCAAAAACACAAGGTTAAGGTCACTGGGGACTTATGTTCACCTTGTTTGTAAGGATAATGCGTTTACGTGTTTAATGTTGTCTCAATAACTCCTCAACTCCTTCACCAATTTCAATAATATTTGCCCACAATGTCTGTCTATGGTGCTTTGTTTCGCATGCGACCCACGCCCGAACACCCAATGTCAAGGTCACTGGGGACTTATGTTTACCTTGTTTGTAAGGCAAATTTAAGTTTTTAATCTTTTCTCAATAACTCCTAAACACATTTCAGTAATATTTGCCCACAATGTCTGTCTAGGGATTATCTTCGTACTAACGATTCCCTTTTACTATCAAGGCTACAGGTGGGGTCATCCGTGTTCTATGAACACAGTTTCTCGTTTTAACATATACATGTATGACCATATCGGTGACTTGGAAAAAAAAAAGAGTAAGATATTATTATTGAAAGAAATAACTACTATTTTGACGTTTTAAGCATTAACCAATTTACATTTGGTCCCTTAAATGTTTTCATATTTACACATAATATGCCGATTGGTCCAATAACCCACACATATTTCCAGGCAAAACATTACGGCCACAGAAACATACACACCTACACGCACGCACGCACGCACGCACGCACGCACGGTTCATACTATACATTCACTTTGTCCATTGCATGCATTTATATGTATTTTGTCTTAAATGTTTTCATATCACCAGATTTCATGTCCAGTTGTCTCTGAAATGCATAAATTTCTCCAGAAAACATCGTCACATGGCCGCATAACTCTGGTGAGAGTTCAGGAAACCCCATAATATGGCAACACACACTATTGTGTACATGTACATGATTACATTGATATGCTGGCTTTAAATGCGTTATTTAATCTGTTTCTGAAGCGTCATCTTATGACAACATAGATTGTATTTTTCCATAAAATATGACACGTCCCTGAAACAAAGAGTTATGTTGCCATTTAATATATTCCCTGGTCCGTGGAAAGCATACATCGCATCTTAAAGCAAAAACTTTTTGTTTTACAATAATATTAAATTAAAGCAAAATTTAAGAATGAGCCTTCTTTTTATTTCGTGAAATTTGGTCAAATATTGATTTTATTGCGAAAAGAATAACAATACTCCCATGTTAAATCCCCATAGACATCTTATTTCAGAAATACTGGACCGATTTTCAATATTTAACTTTTGTTTTCTTAGTTATATCATTTCCAAGTTCTAGCCAGGTTTCAGAGTCAATATCCAAATGTTTTAATTGTTTGGCTCCTCCCCCAGCTCCTCCACGTCGTTTTCCCCCACGTTAAATTCCCATACACAAATAAATTTTTCAAAATAAAATCAATATTTGACCAAATTTCACGAAATAAAAAGAAGGATCATTCTTAAATTTTGGTTAAATTTAATATTATCGAAAAGAATATTGTTTTTGCATTGTTTATATGACCATACATTTGGGCAGGTTTCGTGAAACAGACAGTAATGACTATTGAGGTACTTCATCCCTGAACAATATTTATAAAGCCACACATTTTTACTGTAAGTTGGCCATGATGAAAAGATTTACCCAGTTGTCGGAACGAACATACAGTTACATCATGCTATTATACGATTATTATATGGGATTTTTCATATCTGCCGAAGTAGGGCAATATAGGTCGAGGGCTAATGCGAGGGCAGATATGAAAACATATGAATGCTAAATGTTATGTGGCAAACAACCAGCAATATATATCCAAGTGAAACAGTGATAGCACATTTATCCCGTCAACACAGTGCGTATGTGCCGTGAAACACGGTGCCGTGAAACATTTTTGATATCCTGTCAATACGACCTACTCACTGCGTATGAATATGTGCGGTTGCTGTGGTTATTTCTTTGCATTTTACAGCCATTTGTAGTGTTGACGGGATAAATAGAATAGTAGGTTAATGCCGTTAATGGTCAAACATATCTGGCGCGGCACGGAAACATGTGCTCGGCAGAGCCTCGCCCATCCCGTTTCTGAGCCTTGCCAGATATTTTTTCCCATTCACGGCACTAACCTACTATTCTCTATATGTATTGTAGTAGTGTATGCTACGAGGAAGACAATCGTGACAAACTCATATAGGTTAAAAATGAAGAATATACTTAACTGATATAACAAATAGCTGCCAGAGAGTAAATCAGAATGTGTGAGAAAACATGCCTGTACAGTTGAAATAATAGATGGGTGGGGCGGGGCATCTCTTTTAGAAGTAAAAGACTCGTATCCCAATGGCTCTAAAAAGTGATCCCAGATCAAACTAGTAAACAGTACATAATTGAATCAAAGGCCAGAGAAGACATGTACATGTACATGTATAAACATATAAAAAATGGTTTTAATTTAATTAGAGAAAATTCGATGGCGCGCCATCACAATATACCGACTTCTCCAATCTGAACTCAATATGGGGGTAATTTAAAAAAAAGGAAATTCGCTTTTGCAATTAAACACCGTAAGGAAGCCACATCACTTACCAGTGTTCAGCTATTCCAGTTCCATTACAAGAAAAATTGCAAAATTCTAAGGAAAAAAATGGGGAGATAATCCATGACACAGGGGTCATTTCAAAAAAATGAATTTCAGTTTGCGCATCTGCACACCATAAGGAAGCCACATATCAAACATCAAGTGTCCAGCTATTCCTGTTTAAAAGTTTTACTTTTGACACGGAAAAATACGAAATTCTAAGTCCAGATAATCCATGACCTGGAGGTGAAATCAAAAATCGAAATTCACTTTGCGCATCTGCGCTCTATTAAGAAGATACTGTACACACAACATATAAAATATCCAAAATTGAGAAATCCAAAAGAGGGAGACCCCGGGGGTCAAATAAAATAATGAAAGTCATTTTGCGTATCTGCACAACAAAATGAAGCTAGATACCATATGTCAAGTCTCCAACTATAAATACCGTTTAAAAGGTTTACATCTTACAAGGCAAAATTGAGAAATCCAAAAGGGGGAGATAATCCATGACGGGGGTCAAATCAACTAGAAAATGTGTTCATAGAACAAGGATGCCCCACACATCGCTTTGATAGCAAACGAGGCAAATTTCCAAGTCCAAAATGGGGAGATAATCCATGCATGAGTGTCAAAACAGAAATAGAAATTCACTTTGTGCATCTCACCATAACAAAGCTACATACAAGCATTAAGCTTCAGGTGTGTATCTAGTACGGTTTAAAAGTTTTACGAGTTACACGGCAAAGTTAGGAAATTCTAAGTCGGAAAGGGGGAGATAATCCATGACCTGGGGTCGAAACAAAAATCGAAATAAATTTTGCGCATCTACTCATCATATGGAAGCTACATTCCAAGTCCAAGGACGGACAGACGGACGGACGGACGGACGGACGGACGACGGACGGACGGACAAAAAAAACAACACTTTAACTCGGACGCAGGCACGTACGTATGGACGGACGTACGCCAATGCACCAACTATATCGCGTTGTCCGCAAGCGCGAGCGACAAAAATAGTCTACAGCATCTACAAGTAGACTACCCAATGTTTACAATTTCATCATACCTATTAAATGTCCATTTCCTGGGTCAAATCTGTGGCAGTCAGGAAAATACACACTTCTTAATTAGAGCAGAAATATCCTCTGCTCTAATTAAGAAGTGTGTATTTTCCTGACTGTGATTTATAGCCCCACAGACTTCCTGTGGTATGTATGAGAAAACAGGTATTGTTACATTTGTGAACGTGAAGCATGACGGGTGTTTCATTGATGGAATGGCGAACAGTGCAGATCCTGACCTGGATCTACACTGGCCGCAACATCCTTAAGCTACATTTCTGCAGTCAAAGCCACCTGAATGTCTGGCAGTAGGTGTAGCACCTGACCTATTTTACCATTTGTGGCTGTGTCTGGAGAAATGAGGTTTATTTGATGTGACTGTAGAAATGAGGTTTATTTTATTTGTCACCAGTTTATATCCTGATCAAATAGCACATTCTATGATGTATATAGCACAGTCAAATCTGCGACAGATGTCTCTTATATATATCTTCTAATTAAGAAGTGTGTATTTTTCTGAATATGATTTATGGCCCCACAGACTCCCTGTGGTATGTATGAGAAAATAAGATAGTGTTACATTTGTGAGCGTGAAGCATGACGGGTGTTTCATTGATGGAATGGCGAAGAGTGCGGATGCACAGTCTGATCTGGATCTACACTGGCCACAAAACCGATAATCCCAAGATATTTTGAGCTGAATGTCAATTTCTGTAAGATGTCTATTTTCCCAATAGTTCTCAGAATTGTGTATTGTTTTTTTCTGACTGTGATTTGTGAGAAATGGAGCTTAATGGTTTGCGGCCAGTCTAGATCTAGATCAGCCTGTGCATCTACATAGTCTGATCAGGATATGCACTGTTCGCCATTCCACCAATGAAACACATGTCATGCTTCACGCTCACAAATGTAACAATACCCGTGTTCGCATACATATACCATATGGAGTCTGTGGGGCCATACATCACAGTCGGGAAATACCAGGTACAGTCATAAAGTTCTCTGACTTTACTTATATCTAAAGTACCATTTTGTCAAATCGGTTGTGAAATATGTCATTAGAAAGCTGGTTCATGTATGCAAACAGTACCATATTGGTTCCATGAAGTAAATCACAAGAGTTCGTAAAGTAGTCATTTATTCGCAGGCATCTACGTCAGCACGGAGCAGTTTGACGTCGTCTAACGTTACCTAATGGTTTAATAGCAATGTTTATTATTGTTTTCGAAGTGCTGTCCGCAAGCCAAATACACGTATTCATCGCACATGCGCCATTTAGTTAAGTAGATGTTTCTTGTGTATTTTCATCCAATGCTTTAATTAATTTTGATGGAGTGCCACTTACATAGTTGCTATATTTAGCACATGGTTGGTTACCTATTGTTATATTATAATGCCAATTAACACTTGATGCTATACGGCATGGATTAAAAACAGTACAATTTTCAACATACATGTATAATAGACCTGTGACAGTATTTTGCTACGGTATCAGAATGCACAAATGTGATTAGAAGTCACTATGCAGCCAAACACGGAAATAACCGTAGAACATTGCTCCGTCCATTGACGCGACGTCACAATTTTTACTTCAAGTTTCCTGCACTACCTGCATCCGTGTTACATAATATGTTTGTTTTCAAACGAACGAAGTCGAAACTGTGCCACTACATAGTTCAGATATTTCTTTGGTGGAAAGAGCAATAAAGTTAGAGTCCTTCACCATATACCCCGCACCACTATGAAAAGCATAGCGTTGTACAATGTATACATGTACAGCATGTGCCAGTCTGATATAGACTGGAATAGCTCTGTACAACATATAAATGTACAATATGTGTCCGTCTAGTATAGACCAGCATAGTTCGGTACAACGTATACATGTACAGCATGTGCCCGTTTCGTATAGACCAGCATAGCTCTGTACAACGTACATGTATACATGCACAGCATGTGCCCGTCTCGTATAGACTAGCATAGTTCTATACAAGGTTTAAATGTACTGTTTTCCCATGATCCAGCTTATTTCATTTGTTTATTTGGAGATTAAATTTGGACACAGCTTGACATCAAAATTGGTCATCTGGGAGATCTATGGAAAGGAGATCAGGAGAAAATATGGGAAAACCTCCCATGTTGGTCACCTGGTAAGCCATCCAATATAGCATGGAAATAAATTATAGAGGACAAACAAATTTAAATCTCACAAAACCTGGTGTGCTCTCGCCTGTTTAAAATACTATCCAGTTTATGTGAAAATGTGAAGTGGCTATACCATCATACCATCACTTTAAAATATAAATATCAGAAACAATATTCATAACATAATTGTTTTATTACTACCAGTCCATTCAAAATATATTTTTATATTATTGTGGAACGTTTTAGAAAGTTTTTATTTCCGATGAGTTCGGTGTGAAGTTTAGGGCGGAAACAGCACATCTACCCAGGTTGGTCAGATTACCGGCAATACCGATATGTAAACCAGTGTAGTCCCTGATATGTACCCTGGATGATCAGACCACCAGCAATATGCAGACCAGTTAGTCCCTGATGATAATGGATATCTACCCGGTATGGTCGGGCTATCGGCAATATGTTTCTTTGTTTGTTTGTTTATTGGTGATTAACGGCCTATCAACAGCTAAGGTCATGTAAGGCCGGGCAAACAGGTTCGATCCCGTTTTAACCTGCTGCATTGGGGGTTGGGGGGGGGGGGGGGGGGTGGGGGGGGGGGGGGGGGGGGTCCCAAAATCAGAACGGAATATTTACATCGCGATACAACATATTCAGCCCTGAAATTAGAATAACCTGACCTGGTGCCAGGTCCATACCGCACCTAGGTCACTTGGCCCCTTCCCCTATTTAAAAGTAATACCGGTAGGATTACTATTATAAGGGGTATAACCAGATTCAACTGTCACATACAAAATGCCAAAGACGTATGTGAGGGCCAAACCAGGTCTCCAGTCGGGATTCCGGTAAGGATGAATCCCGATCGTTAAATTACCCATCGCATGCTCCCACCTGCCACCCACTCGCATTATTGGTGGCCACATGGCAATATGTGAAACCATTGTAGTTCCTGGTCATACTGGATATCTACCCAGGATGGTCGGACTATCGGCAATATGTAGACCATTGTAGTTCCTGGTCATACTGGATATCTACCCAGGATGGTCGGACTATCGGCATTATGTAGACCAGTGTAGTTCCTGATCATCATGGATATCTACCCAGGATGGTCGGACTATCGGCATTATGTAGACCAGTGTAGTTCCTGATCATCATGGATATCTACCCAGGATGATCGAACTATCGGCAATATGTAGACCATTGTAGTTCCTGATCATAATGGATATCTACCCAGGATGGTCGGACTATCGGCAATATGTAGACAAGTTAAATAGTAAAAGTCATCCGTATAGCTGAGATTATCTAAGCTAGTTTAAGGTAAAAGAGCCAGGTCACTATAAACACACAATATGGACATACCATGTATTATTTATTATATTGCTTTCTCCAAAATATTAATTCCTAAAAACACATTTCATTATTCCGCAAATTATTTATTACACATCCTAAATTCCCACTCCATAATTTAGCACTATCAAATAGGTTCGCAATTAAAACTTTTTTTACTGCAATCGACAAATTTAACATGTTCTAAAGCACTGACTGTATGCCCAGCTAACAATTTTCGGTTGTAGGAATGTTGTTACAACGTTTTATGAAAGTTGCAGTTACGTTGCCATGAAGCCGTTGGTACAACGTACTCCAGGAAAGTTTTCCTGTCAATGACGTTGGTACAACGTACTTCACAAGACGTTTTCACAATGACGTTGGTAGAACGTACTTCAGGAAAGTTTTCCTGTCGTAGATTTCACGTGGTGATATTACGTTTTATGACGACATTCACAAGACGTTTTCACAATGACGTTGGTACAACGTACTTCAGGAAAGTTTTCCTGTTGTAGATTTCACGTAGTAATTTTAAGTTTTATGACGACATTCACAAGACGTTTTCATAATGACGTTGGTACAACGTACTTCGTAGATTTCACGTAGTGATTTTACGTTTTATGACGACATTCACAAGACGTTTTCACAATGACGTCGGTACAACGTACTTCAGGAAAGTTTTCCTGTCGTAGATTTCACGTAGTGATTTTACGTTTCATGACGACATTCACAAGACGTTTTCACAATGACGTTGGTACAACGTACTTCAGGAAAGTTTTCCTGTTGTAGATTTCACGTAGTGATTTTACGTTTTATGACGACATTCACAAGACGTTTTGACAATGACGTTGGTACAACGTACTTCAGGAAAGTTTTCCTGTCGTATATTTCACGTAGTGATTTTACGTTTTATGGCGACATTCACAAGACGTTTTAGTAATGACGTTGTAACAACGTACTTCAGGAAAGTTTTCCTGTCGTAGATTTCACGTGGTGATTTTACGTTTTTATGACGAATTGACAAGGCGTTTTCACCATGACGTTGGTACAACGTACTCAGGAAACTTTTCCTGTCTGTATATTTCACGTAGTGATTTTACGTTTTATAACGACATTCACAAGACGTTTTCACATGACGTTGGTACAACGTACTTCAGGAAAAGTTTTCCTGTCGTAGATTTCACGTAGTGATTTTACGTTTTATGACGACATTCACAAGACGTTTTCATCATGACGTTGTAACAACGTACTGCAGGAAAGTTTTCCTGTCGTAGATTTCACGTAGTAATTATACGTTTTTATGACGACATTCACATTACGTTTTCATAATGATGTTGGTACAACGTACTTCAGGAAAGTTTTCCTGTCGTAGAGTTCACGTAGTTATTTTACGTTTAAGACAACATACCCAAAACATTGGCATATCGACGTTGGAACAACGTAATTAGGAACGAGTTCCTGTCGTTGATTTTACGTAGATATTGTACGTTTTAATACAAACATTCACAAGACGTTGGCATACTGATTGTTGGTACAACATAAATTGGTAAAGTTTTCCTCACGTAGATTTCACTTAGGGATTTTACGTTTTATGACAACATTCAGAAAACGTTGGCATAATGACATTGATACAACGTAGGGAATTTACGTTGTGCAACAACATTCCTGAAGCGTTGGCATAATAACGTTGGTACAACATATTTTAAGAAAGTTTTCCTGTCGTAGATTTCACGTAGTGATTTTACGTTGTATCATTGTCATAACTTTAGCGTGGTGCAGCGTTATCCAGAAACGTGTTCTTGGCTAGATTTGACGTAGTGATGTTACATTGTATGAAAACATTCATTGACATAAAATTTCACGTAGTGATTTTTATGTCACATATGTTCAAAGTTTCCTTGAAGTACAGATCACAACGTAAAATCACACACTGCATGTCAAGAACATGTTCCTAAACAACGTCATTACGACCACGTTTTCATACAATGTAAAATAGTGCTACATGAACTCTACAACGAGAGAACGTTGCTGGAATGGAAAAACATTAACTTAGCCACATTTGGTGATTTGTTTTATTTAAATCGGCATGACACAGCTATGGAAGCTTCCTGGTGCCAATGAAGTATTGTATCTCCTAATTGGATAGCAACTCCTAATTAGGACCTATTATCTCATAATTAGGACTTAGTATCTCCTAATTATGAGTTAGTATCTCCTAATTATGACTTATGATCTCCTAATTAGGAATTACTATATGTGTCAATGCTAAACAAATCTCCTTAGTGTCTCCTAATTAGAGATAATAACTCCCAATTATGACTTAGTATCTCCTAATCAGGAGGAGTTACTATCTACTAAATAGGAGTTAGTATCTCAATTAGGAGATACATGTAGTATCTCCTAATTAGGAGTTACATATATGTTAGCATTGGCATCAGGATGCTTCTATACACAACAGCAGCATATGGAGTAAAACGGTATTGCTTTCATCAGCAATAGAATAGAACATTACTATCTCGGTTGAACAGAAATACAGTTACAACAAAATATTGATTGTGACAATCTTTGTCAACAGCTATTGTCAGTTTAGGTCGGGTTAACGGGGTCGAATCCCATGAAGTGATGGAACTTTAGGCAGAGCTGGCAGAAGTTTTCTACGTAGTGCCGTAGTCTTGTCCTTCTTTGGTTCTTGGTCAATCTCGCACATTTCATCGTCTCCTGTAAAATACAGACATGTACAGCCAAATGAAACACCATCTATGTTCTGGTCTACCAATACCAGCCAATATGTTACGGCTAATACATAACATAAAATAAGAGTGCCGTAGGTCATAATATACGCTCGTCGAGGCATAGCCAGTAAACGAGGGGAGATAACACGCTGGAAAAAAATAAGAAACTCAATAGGGTTCTTTTTCTTGCCATAATAAACAAGTATACATTGTGATCACGAGGAAAAAGATACAGACGCGAAAATTAAAAATAGCCATTATAAGCGCGGAAATAGCTCATTATTTTGTTTGGAAAATCGATCAATTCCCTCTTGCATATGTATACCGAAGCATAACTTGCGTTATTGCATAGAAAATGACATAGAAGGCGAACGTAAAAAATAGCCACCAAGGGGACATAAATAATTCGATAGTTTTTGAAATGTGATTCTTCGTATTGCCGTGATAAACATGTATGCTGGAATTTGGTGGTTCAGATGTGTCAAGTGGAAGTTGAGTTATTGCGTGGAAAATGTTACATAATGCAAAAATTAAAAAACTGTCCACCAAGGGGAGATAAGTCATCTGCAACTTTTAAAAAGCAATAGGGGTCTTTGTCTTGCCGTGATAAACATGCATGCCTAAGTTGGTCACGGTCCGTCGAGTAGCACTCATATTATTTCGTGGACAAGTTGTGTCCATGGCCCGCCGGCCCGCCTGTACAAGGTGAATACAAATATGTCCTCTATTTTTGTTTCGAACGGGCGTATACACAGATAGTACATGTATTGCATTAATAATATAATTCCATTATTTATTATACAATGTATTTGCAACTCAACTTTGAATTGATTTTATGTTTATAGCAAAACATAAAATACAAATATACATGTGGGAATATTGTATTTTTGGTTCGTTGTGCATTTCGATTACTGTTACATGTACGGGATTATTTTGTCCCGAAAATACTACATTTTGGCCGAGAGAAAATATGTAATTTGCAGAACAGACGCAACACATTAAAACACAATTGACAATGAAATTGAGTGCTGAAGATGACAGCTGCTCCAATCGGACAAAGGGTTAAATTGTATTTGCAAAACAAAAGAAATAAATGCAAATGATAAAAACGTGAAAGTCCTCAGTGACCTTGACCTTGGGGAATCAAATATGAACACCCAGGGTAGTGAATCATCAATGCCAGACAGGCATGGATGAAGTTTGATGGTCCTGAGCCCAGAGAAAGCGGGAACTTTAAAGAATGTATAAACATATTGGCGAATAGGTGAATACGTCTACCCTACGCATGTGTGGGCGACACAAAAATCCCGTTTAAAAACTATATATATGCAACTATTATATTGTGATAGTGGAGGAACTGTAATAATACTATGGTGGCTCGTTAGGGAAATTTCGTCTCTTCGTGGTGACGGAACGAAGATTAGTGAAGAGAAGAAATGAGGTTTAATAATTAAACTACGTCTTTTCGGTAAGCTAATGATCGTCTCTTCGCCCCGAAGGGACGAAAATTATCGCCCTATAAGGTCGATTAAATTTGCGCCGCGTAAATTTGCGCCTCTCGAATTAACACCCCTTAATCTTCGTTTCATCGTTTCGTCGCGAAGCTGTTTAACGCCTGCAGGACGCGAATTATCGTTCCTTCGTCACGAAGGAACTAGTCAAGAGACGAAATTTAGTGTCCTTAATCTTCGTTTCCTCGTTTCTTCGCCACGAGCAAACGATAATTTTCGTCCCAAACGATAATTATCGTCTCTTCGTCCCTTCACCCCCGAAAGGAGAAGAGACAAATATTAGCGCGTTCCGGTCGCACGTGCGCAGATCTGTACTAACAAGCAGACTGCCATTTTATAATTAATTAATAATATATCCGTGTTGTTTCTCTGGTTTTTTTTATGTATGACGTTTTAAATATGTACTGTGTATGTAAGATTATACGAATTGAAATTCGGCTATCAAAGTGCATGTGGATTAAATTAATTCTATTAGTTTCTACTTTCGGGTTTACCATGTTTACATGAATTAAATCTGAAAATCAAAAGTAGCAATTAATGTAATGCACAAGTAATTTGATATCCAATCTGATTCTATTATTCTTACTTATACAGTACATATATAAAACGGTAGACATAAAAAAAGAGAGACAAAACATTGATATATTATTAATTATGCATACAATGGCAGTCTTAATTGTTAGTACGCATCTGCGCATGTGTGACCGGAACGCGCTAATCTTCGTCTCTTTTATCGTTCCTTCGCGCGAAAAGACGAGGATTAAGAAGCGATAATTATGATTTCTTCGCGGTTTCGTTCCGTCGCCACGAAGGAACGAAACCGCGAAGAAACGATAAATAGCGTCATGTAGGCGTAAAAACAATGAGACAATGCGACGAAACGAAGAAACGAAGGTTAAGGCGCTTATATTTGCCAGGTGTAAATTTGCAAATTATCGATGATGTAGACTAATAATTTTGGAAATTATAAGTTTAGAATTCCATTTCAGGGGACAAATATTGAAATTTATGATGCATTAGAGAAAATATTGCGTCATTTTAAACCAGCATTGGCCTTGATCTTGATGATATAGCACACATCATTTAACCCGATAATTTAAGAATCAGCCTTCTTTCCTAACACAAGGAACACCCTATAAACAACATGTGAAAATATTCCCAGAAGACACTGAATAATTTAAATTTCATCTTGTAGTTTACAAATTTAAATAATTAAAACTGTAGCCTAATCCATTTTCCTTACACCTATGGGTCATAAATCACACATCCCCTCAGACAGGTCCTATAGCCATGGCAACCTGCCAAAATATACAACGAACTTGAACTTTATGACTAAGTTGCCAATTGCAGAATAAATACCACAAAAAAGCACCCAGCATAAACAACACCAGAACAAACTACAATCTATATCCTGATCAATTTGTGTAGTTTTATCATGGTATTCATTGACCATGCTGACTGTCATTTATATTGTCACCATAATATAGGTAACTTGATGAACACAATCTCACAAAACAACATCAAGTATTACTGTTATATGCTGGTGTAAAGAAGTTAATGCATAACGATGGAAATTGGCAACGTTAAGCCATAAATGACAATGAAAATGAAATATAACAAGAAATGCGTCTGTCGAACGCGGATGCCACCTGCAGCATATTTGAGAAACTGTGACAAAGTGGTTAACCGAAAAGTGTGACGTACGGACGGACGGTCCAAACACTATATGCCACCCGTTTCTTCGAAACCCGGTGGCATAAAAAGTAATAAACAAAGAGAAAATACCTTTGACCTTAGTATATTATATTATTTCACTTGCTACACTTTTTTCTTATTTAAAAAAAAAATAATTTTGCTTCTTTATACTGTAATACTAATAAGTAAACATAAACATTTAGTTCAACATTTTAGCTAAATATTGCTAAAACACAGAAATACACACATTTGAATATATACCACAAATATTGTTTAACATTATAGGCAGTTGTGGTATGTGTAGACCATGTAGACTATGTAGACTAGTCTACAAACACGCCTACCAGGGAATCTGCCATGATTTCTTGCAACATATGCCCCTGCCCGCCACACAGTTGATAGTTTTTCTTTCCATTTATTCAAGATAATATTATGATATTTCTTCAAGTTGTTTTCTTGAATTTTCAAGACTTTTTCCTGGATTAATTAAACATAGATCAAATATTATCTTGACAATTCAAGAAAATAGCTTGAAGATTCAAGATAATATTGGGAAAATTCCAGAAAATATCTTGAAAATTCATCATACTATATTGAATCTACGATTATGGTTATGTCTCTGCTTGAATCTGGCTGCGCGTCGTTGTACTTTTTCGATTTGGTTTATTTGAGATTTGGTATGTGGGTCCCAGGTAGATGAAGAATATTCTAGTTTAGGTCTAACAAGCGCTTTATATGCATGATATTTTGCTTTAGCAGAGTTTACTTTTACGTTTCTACAAAGGAATCCTAAGGATTGAGTTGCTTTACCAGTTATTGAATTTATGTGTTTGTCCCATTTTAGGTTACTTTGTAGGGTGACGCCTACATATTTTGCATGTTCAACTTTTTCGAGTGGATGGTTATGAAGTTTATAGGTGAATTTAATTGGGGTTCTTTTTTTGAGTGATGCTTAGGATATTATATTTATCAGGGTGGAAGTGCATTAGCCAGTCTTGCTTCCACCTGCCTGCGGCTTCGAGGTCAGCTTGTAAATTCCTAGTATCGTCCGGGTTATTGATTTCTTTGTATATTATGCTGTCATCGGCAAAGAGTCTTAGGGTGCTGTGTTTTAGATAGTCTGAAAAAGTCGTTTGAATATATAGAAAGGGAATGGGTCACATGACAAGTGCCCTGGGGTACTCCAGATGTGACAGACACCATGTTTGATGGTCCCCCTTCCAGGACAACTGTCTGGGTTCTATTACTAAGAAAATCAGAGATCCAGTGAAGAGCATTACAATCAATTCCATAGTATTTTATTTTGTTTGTAGAGAAGATGGCGGTGGGATACTTTGTCAAAGGCTTTTGCAAAGTCCATTACGTATGACATCTGTTTGTATGTTCCGGTTATTTGATTCGGTTATATTTTGTAAGAATGAGATTAGTTGTGTTTCGCAAGAGCGGGATGATCTAAAGCCATATTGTAAGTCGTATACAATTTTTTTATTTTCTAAGTGGTCATAAGTTACTGGAGATGATGTGTTCAAGGAGCTTGCAGCAAATGCATGTTAGTGATATGGGCCTATAATTTATAGCATCATGTTTGTCACCATTTTTGAAAACAGGACATACATTTGCATGCTTCCAGTCTAATGGGATTTTTCCTAGAGAGAGAGATTTCTGAAATTGGAGATATGGACATGCTACATTCTTTAAGGGTTCTACTTTGCAGTTTATCTGGGCCGGCAGCTTTATGTGGTTTGATATTTTGGAGGAGTTACCTATTGCCGTTTTCAGTAATGTTAATGTAATTCATTAATGGATGGGGGCTTGGCCCCTTGTCAGGTATTTTGTCATTTGTAACGGGCATGAAAGCTTTTTGCAATTGGTTATTGAGAATGTTAAATTTGTTTTGTGGACTTGATTGCAGTAAGCCATTTTCTCTAAGTGGATGGATGGTTTGGTTGGAATGTCAAATATCATATGTTCAATGTATTGCCAGTACACCTGTCTTTGTTCCTTTTGTATTTCACTTTTCAGCTGTTTAAGGCGATCACATTTTGTGGTTATGGCGTTGTTTGATTTTTAGGTATTTACGGCGGTAGGTGTATTTTCTTTCTTAATTCATTTGAGATCCATGGTAATTTGTGTTCATGTTTAATTCGTTTGATATGAAGTTATTAGAAATTGAAGTTTGGATCGAGGTCTTCTTTGAATGTCTTGTGTGTTTTGGGCTTCCATGCTATTCTGTTGTGTCTTTTCTAGGTCCAGTTTAATTTCTTCCCAGTTTGCTTTTTAATATTTAAGTACTTCTCTTGGAGAGGATTTACATCTGCGCAAGGAAGTAGTGCATTCAATACATACTATGTGGTATTGTTTCAAGGTTGTTAGCAATTGCAGAGTAATTGGCAAGAATGAGGTCTAAAGTTTTGTTGCAGCGTGTTGGTTTGTCAATGATTTATTTGAGTTAGTGAGTGGTCTGCGATTACGTCTACTAGTTCTTGATGGTGTTTCGTGTTACTTTTCCCGGGGATACATGAGGTTTTCCAGTCAATGTTTCCAAGGTTAAAGTCACCGCTAACTAAGATGATAACTTTTGAGTTAGGGTTTAAACGGCTGAGTGAGAGATTGAGTTGTTCGAGATAAGTATCGTCATTTGGCTGAGGTCTGTAGAAAGAACTTACTAATACTTTTCTAGAGTTATGGATGGTTAGTTCGACCCATACTATTTCGCAGTCAATATCCAGTTCTTTAACCTCTGTACTTTGAAATTCATTTCTAACTGCGATAAGAACTCCACCATGGCTTTGTCCCTTTTTATTGGGTGGGCAGTCCTTCCTGTAAACAGTGAATAGATTGGCAGAGAAGAATTCGTATGACAAGACAGTAGGGTCGAGCCAAGTTTCTGTTCCGATTATTATATCGGTGTTTGTCGAGTCCAGAAGAAAATCGAGTTCAGATTTCTTGTTTTTCATGGATTGAAAGTTTAAACTGATACTCTTTAGTGGACGGTTAACATTTTTAGTTTTAGGTTTAGAGATGTTATTAATATTTATCGTGCAATGGGTATTATCAGAAGTCAGATTGTGTGGTTTGGGGACGAAGGTGCAAATGGTTTACCCGGGCTGTCACAACTTAGGATTGACTAATTATTTGAGAGTGTGATTGGGTCGTTCTGAAAGAATGAACTCTAGAAATTTGGCAGGCCGCATTTTAGACAGTGCCATGATATATTGCTGCTGTCCATAGTGGCATACATGGTGTCTGTCATTTGTCATTTGGCAGTTTATGTATGTGGAACCATGTTTTGCACGAGTCACCTTCTAGTGCCTTGGATTTCCAGGTTACATTGGGGACATGCTCCGGATTTTTTTTTCAAATCTAAGAGGCGTGAGAATATGTGCTTTTATTACAGAATTATTTATGTGGAAAGATTAGTTGACAAAAGTAATGCCGCCCCCCCCCCCCCCCTCCCCCATCCGCCGCCCCTGGTATGACCCAGTCGCAAATTTTGTCAGCTACTGCAGTAACTCCGGTAGATCGCATTATTATCTGTTTCCCGCCATTTTGGCCATCTAGCGGAAACAAAATAAGAGGATGTCTGTTCCACAGGGCTACTAAAATAATTCCATTGCATTCAATCTGTATAGATAGAGTGAAGGGGAGACACCAAAAAGTGTGATGAAATACTAATCAGTAGTATTCTGTCTAATATTAATCAATATTGGTGCAATTTCTGGCATATCTATTTGGAGTAAACTTATAATAAACATAATTTCACCTTCAATTACAACCCAGATGTGTTAAAACATACAAAATAATGCTTTTAATTTGTTTTACTGCAGATTTCTTTTGCCTGTCCAGGCTATTTCCGGTTTATAGCAAAGCGTTTGTAACAAACGATTTGATTGGTTGATAAAAAATTTCAACCAATCAAATCGTCCGTTGCAAATTTTAGCTCAACCGGAAGTGAGTGGGACACTGAAATGAAATCTCGATTCAGGCTAATACAATCAAATTTATGCGATCTACAAGTACTCTATCATCGGGAAAACATGTATAATATGTTATAAAAGATGTATTGATATGGCAATGCCAAGGTTTTCATCTGAAATATGTTTTATTGTTAGAAAATGATGATCTGTTTTTTGCTTTAGTGTCTGGCCTTCTGTTATACTACATGAATTCAAGTGGGTGGGGGATATTCAACATTGCCTGTGGTCTGTACACTTTTCCGACTAGAACATATCGACATTATATTTTCTACAAGATCCGCTTGATATGACCGATCAGACCAAGAAAGACGGAGCACAAGTTGATTTGCTGGTATGTGTTAATGTTACTTCAATTAAAATGCGAACATGCTTTTATAAATCACAAGTAAACACTGCCCAACTCGTCTGCCACATGTCTGCTTTTGTTTACGAGTTTCTGCGTAGCGACATTCCAGTTTCGTCTGTGAATATCGATGTTTCTGTCAGTTGTCGTTGTTTTACATTACACATTCTACTGAGTTGTGATGATTAAATGTGTTTAGTTTTGTGTACATTGCCGGTTTTTTCAATTGTATTATGATCACATGTTGCATCATCATGGCGACCATAAACACGAGGACATCGATATACTGGGCCGGGTCATGACCTCAATACTAAGTAACCTGGATTGAGGTCATGACCCGGAAACGTTGAGCAGTGGCAGTGACTGTAGATTGAACTAGTTCCACAGTTGTATCAGCCCGTTGTCTCCTGTATTTGAGAGGGTACCCAATGTCATTTTCACATGTGACTGGAGAAATGGGGCTTATGGCATTTGTGGATATTCAAACCTCTGATTTTCTTGCACGCTCCTGAACTTTGTTGAAGCCTGATAACTATCGAAGCTACACGTTGGAAGCATCACAGGTGTTTCATTGACTGAATGGCGAACGGCGCAGGACCTGATCAGACTGTGCGAATGCAATGCGCATGCTGATCTGGGGCTAAACTGGTCGCATGTCCCATAAGCCCCATTTCTCCCGTCATAACCACATATAAATTCCACTGGCCATCTTGATTTTCAAAATGCCCACCATAAAATGTAATTTGCTATTCTTTTAGTTTTGTCTTAAACCAGGACTCCCTACATCCCAGGTTGCAATATTAAAGGTACATGCCCACTCAGTAGGCACAAAATGTGATTTATATCAGAGACATTTTCTGGCAAAATAAACATGAATTCACCATTAGCCCATGTATTGATTGGCATTGTTATACATTTTATATCAGCCGTAAATTTACACACTGGTATCAGGGGCGATAACCGTCTTTCGTTAAAATGTTAACGGACATTACTATTTATTCTCTGTATTTATTTTTTGATGTGCCATGATCATACTTTATAATCTGTAGAAAATAAAAAAAATTCAGGTGACGCATTTAATTAGTATAAATAATTAAAAAATATCATACCTCATTTGCATATAAAAATAGCCTGATACCACTGCGCGTCACTGTCAGTAAAATAAACATAATTTTTAGAACTAGTGGAATAGTGACACAATTATACACTTATTTAATTCCCATAAAGAACAGTTTGGCAATTCTTCAGATATGACATTTTTCAAGCAAAATTAACATTTATTTACCGTTATCCGGCATGCTAATTGGCATTATTATTCCTTTTATATCATTCAAACATAATTGCCACTCTTGATATCAGGTGTGATAACTGTTTCCTTAAAAGGTTAACAGAATCAAATATTTATTCTCTATTTATACTTTTGATGTGCAATGATCATACTTTATAATATGTCAATAAAAATATTTATCTGGATCTGCACTGGCCGCCAAACCCAGTCTCCGTGAAAGTCGTCGGTCCGTTGGACATGTCCAAAAAATTGCCGCCGGTCTTGACTATAATATTTTTTTATTTTGTTTTTATTTTCTATTCTAAGCTTCAATCAAATCACCTTCTTTTGGTATGTATGCCCTTCTGGTGCTAGCTAGCTTTACTTTTAAATACGACTGATATGCTTAAAAAAGCTCTTAAATATCACAAAATCAATTTTAATTGTATAGATGTTTTTATATGAATGTCCTGTAAAAGTTTGGCAGTTTCGCGGAGACTGCAGTGAAACCCATAAGCCCCATCTCTCCAGTCGAGGGGTATATAGAAGTCAGCTTGTCTGTCCGTCTGAAATATGTTTCCGCTCTATGTCTTCTTGAATGGACAATGTGTCGCATTCAATACCCACGTGTCTATCTCCATTGTCAAGGTCACACATAGAGGTCAAATGAACATGAGATTTCGGTCCGCCGTATATCTTCTAAACCACAGAACAGATTTTCGATGTCTACGTCCAAGATCAAGTGCACTGTTAGAGGTCAGAGTTAAAAACTATGCATGGATTTCTGCCGTATATCTGGTAAACCGATGAATAGATTTGCAAATGATGTGGCACCAATGTTCAGGGGCGGACCCAGGGTTTATGTCTAGAGGGGGCGTGGATTTCAAATGAGACAAATTTGATCGTCAACTTTAAATAAAATTCAGATTATTTTCTGCATTTTGTCTTATTTCTTATCAAAAGTATATGTTGTTACCACTCAGTTGAACTGTCTGGACGAGACTGTTCAACTGCCAGAGTGGTAACAACATACACTTTGGGTGAGAAATAAGGAAATAATCAGATCTTTCCACATAAAAAATTGGTATAAATCTAAACTCGACCGATTTTAGAGGGGGCGTGCGCTGGACACGCCCCCACCTGGATCCGCACCTGATGTTGGCCATGATGAAATGATGTATCACATTCAATAGCGTCTACGGTCAAGGTCATACTTAGAGGTCAAATGTAAAAATGGGCATGTGTGAAAGCGATGTTTGTGTGGGTTATTATGATCACTCCTGGGTTAGCTCTAGTTTTGTTATCAGTCCTGTATTTGCAGCGCGCAGCTCGTTATCTGATAAAAGTTGTCGCGCTCCATTTATTCCCCTACAATATAAGGTTTGTTCATGTATCTGGAACATTGCATGGTTTGTAATGCTCAACTTCCATGCTACCAGTTTGAAATACCGTAATAACCAGGACCTGAAAATAGCAGCTTTTACCAGTAGGTCCGGGTCCTAACAAGGAAAAAAGTGAAAGGTCTGAGGAATTTTGTGGACGGTCTGAGAGGATAATCGCAAGAAAAACGGGTGAAATATGTCTCTATTTCATACTAAATGACTTTTCACACGTGTGCATACTGGACTGTGTCACCAAAAAATATGGTTTTGATGATAAAAATGGAGAATAGAAAATACCGGTAAACAGCAGACGACAACAAATTAAGATGGCGGTGTAGGGGTTAATAGGGGTTTCTCAAAGCAAATGGTATCAAGATATTTAGGGTTATCATAGTACCCACATTTCCTCAAAATGTGTGAATATAAAACGCGAGAAATGTATTTGTGGTATGAAAGTTAAACCAGTATTGCCATACTAACTATGGCAATACTGGTTTAATCACAATAACAATATATTTGTATACAATTTGGAAGCAAATTGTGTCCGATTGTTTAAGGTTATTACGGTACATGTACATTTGTCAACATTTCAATCAGATATGGCCGTTTGTTTTAGATCCAGATTGTTAGTCTGCAGTATGTCTGCTTTATTTGTTCAAATACAATGACGTGGGTCTGGTTTTGCGTCATCAAAATAATCTTGATTAAATGTGACCGAATTAAATTTTAATTCTAGAGAACAGTATTAAAAAGCTATTGCCCATTAAATACTGGTTGCAAACGCGGATTTTATGCCCAATTGTCACATACATCTGTAGCCGATTTCACCAACATTGCAAAGTATACTTTTCTAGCAAAGTATACTTTGAGGGAGTAATCATTTATTTTTCCCGAAATGCATTATTTCATATAGAACTAACGACTGCATATATTTGATGATTAAAAGTACATGTATGCATAATTATTATACTGAATTTATTACATTATCACAGCCAAAATAATGTAATACATTCAGTATAATAAAAATTAATAAATTTATCCTAAATTTTGTCAACATATTCAATCAGATATGGCCGGTTGTTTTAGATCCAGATTGTTGGTCTGCAATATGTCTGCTTTATTTGTTCAAATACAATGACGTGGGTCTGGTTTTGCGTCATCAAAATAATCTTGATTAAATGTGACCGAATTAAATTTTAATTCTAGAGAACAGTATTAAAAATGCTTTTGCCCATTAAATACTGGTTGCAAACGCGGATTTTATGCCCAATTGTCACATACATCTGTAGCCGATTTCACCAACATTGCAAAGTATACTTTTCTAGCAAAGTATACTTTGAGGGAGTAATCATTTATTTTTCCCGAAATGCATTATTTCATATAGAACTAACGACTGCATATATTTGATGATTAAAAGTATGCATAATTATTATACTGAATTTATTACATTATCATAGCCAACATGGCTGTGATAATGTAATACATTCAGTATAATACAAATTAATAAATTTATCCTAAAATTGAAAATTTCTGTTTCAAAGTATACTTTGCTGGAAAAGTATACTTTGCAATGTTGGTGAAATAGGCTACAGAGCTCCAGATAAGCTTCGTGTCTAAAGCGTACTATACCCCCTGATTTTAACATCATTGCATATTTTACTTTTACAAATGGAGTATTGATTTTCTTCATTCCTAAATGATAAAACAAACATATACTGAAAAAATACAGTTTAACAAGTTTCTATTGTACATTGAATATTTTTATTGTCTGGGGAAATATCAATACGAAAATACATAAAACCTGTTATTTCATTTAATAAGCAATAACTGTTAGCACATTTAGTATCCCACATTCATAATCCAGCGGCAATTATGACATCACAACGACGTCTCATGATGTTGATTAACTTCCTTACAAGGTCGGTTCTATTCCTCGATGAGTGCACGCTGCAGATCTCTGACGTTGATGACGTCTTGACGCTCTCTCGCCTTCCGCCCCAGGTCCCACAGGTGTTATATGGGGGATAAATCTGGAGATCTGGCTTGCCAAATCAAGTACCTCAACATCGTTCGCACGTAGTACATCCATCGTATGGTGCGCTGTGTGCGGCCTGACGTTGTCTTGCTGGTTTATCTGAGCTGTTATGGTCCCGGCAACAGCAACAACATCAGTCTTGGATCGGTGACAAATTCCGCCCCAGATCATGACACTGCCGCCTCCATACCGGTCACGTTGAATGACGTTAGCTGGATCATTCCGCTCTCCCGTTCACCCTCTTCATTCTGTCATCAAACCGGAGGTTGAAACGCGACTCGTCCGTGAATAAGACTTCGTTTCAGAGTTGTCTAGTTCATCTGCGATGAATCCGTGCCCAAGCTAGTCGTTCAGCTCGGTGGCGTAACGTCAATGGCACTCCAACATACGATCGACGTCCTCGTAAACGTGCCGAGCGTAGCCGGTTACAGACCGTAGTATATGATATCCGTGTTCCCGTTGTAGTCCTGACACGCTGGAGTAACTGACTGCTGGACATGAACCGGTTACGTCTGGATGACGTCACGATAAACTGGTCTTCACGTGGCGTCGTCTTTCGTGGCCTGCCTGAACGTAGACGGTCAGCTACCCTTCCCGTTTCATGGAATCGTTTCTTCAGACGTCCAGTAGTACTCGCGTTCAATTGGAAGTGCCGGGCGACTTCTCGAACCTTCATCCCGGCAGTGAGCATTCCAATAGCCATTTGACGTCGCTCTAACGTCATCCCAGCACGGCGTCCCATCTCTATTTTTCTACGTTTTTGCAGCGGTTTATTTGGTTGTGGTCACAATCGAATTGATTCATGTAGGTTTGTACTCAAATGACCGCTCCCAACTTGCCCTGCACGTGCAAGGTGTCATTATTGATTATTGACGCTTGCAAATAAACGGCACGACTTTACCGGACATAGAGTGGCGTTACCGTGTTTATGCGCTCACGCCCCAGTGGTTGACATACATAGTATACATAAATACAAATTATTGTTAGATTGACATACTTTTAGATAGTCGGGCTAAACTTTATTTTTTCAGTATATAACATTTAAACATTCACTTATTTGAGTTTCAAAGAAGCAAACAAAATACAATGTCGAGCCCGCTTGCGGAAAGCGCGATATAGTCGGCACCTTGGCGTAAGTACGTGTGTCCGGTTAAAGTTTTTGGTTAAGTTGTTTGGTTAAGTTTTTGGTTAAGTTCTTTGGTTAAAATTTTTTGTTAAAGTTTTTGGTTAAGTTTTTTGGTTAAGTTTTTTGGTTAAAGTTTTTCGTTATACTATATCTCTGCAACTGCTTTGCCCATTACCTTGAAACTTCACATGGGTGTTTATCATCATCTACATTTTCATTCTACCCCACTCCCGTGCGGCCCCTGTGCCCAATGTCAAGGTCAAATTACTTTGACGTTTTTGGTTAAGTTTTTGGGTTAAAGTTTTTGGTTAAGTTTTTTGGTTAAGTTTTTTGGTTAAGTTTTTTGGTTAAAGTTTTTGGTTAAGTTTTTTGGTTAATAAGTTTTTCGTTATACTATATCTTTTTTTTTAGTGTCCATGCCTCGCCACAAGGCGCGACATGCAGGCCGCAGCCATCTAGTTACAGTAGATTTTCATTAAAATCTTCCTAACAAACTGACGGATTTTTGATATGTAGCGCACCAAATACGATGGCATATGTATTTTATGGGTGCTCTCAAAGTTCTTTACAATAACACAATAATAATTTCACAAAGAATCGAGTACCGTTTATTTCTTACATTGACGTGCTCTAGTTTTTATTTACATTTACGGTAACCGATTCTTCGGCAAAACGACATAATTATGAGTTTAAAGCCGCCTATACAATAAAGGGCAACGTGTACCGCATTTGCTGCGGTATATTTCATAAAAATATGTCATTCAATTAGCAAGATATTAAAGGAAATCTACTGTAAACACATGTAAAAAACATGACGTCATGCCGTTCGGAAACCGCGTGCAGGGGTGTAAAATTCCACTTGACCGCTCGCCATGGCGACTTGGTCATCGTCTCGGTCGAGTTGCTTTGTGTAGACGGTCGTCCGACGGGTCGAGTGAATTTTGGATCATCCATGATTGATCGTGAATAAAAAAATATATAGTTATGCACCGTTCTCCGTTTATTAAACCTGTTTATTTATCAAATACCATTTCATAAACGCTTTGAATTGAATAAAAGCGTTTGCGCCAGCCGGAACAATTCTAATTATGGACGAGTTTAAATCGCGGCTCAAGCGGCGTGAATTGAAATTTTATCAATACTTGCCTATTTACAATATAAATGGGAAATACGCAAATTCTCTGTCACATATATCTGGCAAGACATCGCAGCCATGGTTTCATCTTCACTTAAGTTAGTGCAGCGAGTTATCGCGCAAGTGTCTCGATTTATGGGATGGTCGCCGGGCCTAGGCCGCCTGTCGTCCGCGATTTAAACTCGCCCATAATTAATTTATGGCATTCTGTAACGTCAATGTTCGCTTCCGGTGTAAACACGCAATATTGCTAGCAGACAGCCAGAGTTAGCACATGCAAAAATATAATTTTCTCCAAACTACACAGCATTCCGATGAGACGGATCGCTTGATTTTCGTTAGAAAATTATTTTCATCAGTCCAATTATAAAAAATGGGATGTTTTTCTTTGACAAATATGAACAATACTTGCAAACAGTGTAGATCCTGATGAGACGGCTCGCGGATTTACACTGTTTGTAAATATTGCTAGAGGTTTGTGGTGTTGAAAGGGTTAATGTACTCACAGTCCCATAACCTGTTCGATTATTAAGCATTTAACATCTACTTAAAGTATTTTGTGTGCTGTGTAGTCTGAAAATGTACCGTACATTTTCATATGTGCTGGCCCAGGCAATGAAATATCATGAAAATTGTTTTGTACAAATCATAGATTATAAGAAACATTCGCAAATGTCAAAGCAATCCGACATTCGCTCACTATTTGGTCGTCCGGTTGGTGGAGATGACGAGAAAAGGGAAACAGAGCGGGCGAAGCGACAGGCCGAGAAAATACAAATAAATATTTATTCATTATACCATGACAACTGTTGGATTGTCTATCTGGAGATATATTTCAAATAACATACATGTACAGTAGCATATATAGCCTACTAAAGGCGAACATAGTGAATATTGAAATATCTGTATAAAATATAAGGGCGAGTGGCAAACCAGTAAGGGCGAGTAAGATTTTGCAACTACTAGACCTTAAGGGCAAGTGATATTTCAAATAATTTTACACCCCTGGCGTGATCCCCCACCTTGAGTATTTTCACTACTCAATTTGAAAATCAATGCGTATTTTCACATTGCTGTGCATATTTTGTACTCCCACTTTTGATAATCAATGTGGCTTAAATAATTGCGTAAAATACGCCAATACGCACCTTATCTGGTGCTCTGTAATAACTTTTGAATAGTGAGACAATTATAATGAAATGGCAAGACATGTTTTCATTTCTAAGCAAACTATTCAATAATTGCTGTCTGTTGATGTGTAAACAGTAGTGTGATTTTATTTTCCCCAATTAAAATTTTGAAATACCCAATTGCTTCTAGAGCCCTGTAAGATATTCTTGACTTTTATAAGTTCTCCCTTTTGAACAAGTTCAATAACTCTTTTCAACACTACATATGATACATGTACCTCTTTGGTGGTGTTTGCAAACAGTATAGATCCAGGTGCGCCGGCTCGTAACAAGCTTTTTACAAGTATTTTAGTTTTAGAAAAATACACACCCCCATATTCTAAATGGACTAGTCTGAAAATAAGTTTGCGACTACTGGATTGGTTCTTCAATTAACATATGTGTCTGTGACTGGAGAAATGGGGCTTATTGATTTTGCAACCCGTGTAGATCCAGTTCAGCCTATGCACAGTTTGATCAGGATATGCACTGTTCCCCATTCGATCAATGAAACGCCCGTCTTGCTTCTAACAAGCCATACATATCGTTATCGGGCAACGGGTGAGTGCTATTTGATCAGAAGTGACATTGGTCATATTAGTCTATTCTAGTTACTTTGGGTGAAAGCGTTAAAGGTACATGTACTGACTACTGTGTCTCAGTTATTATACCCACTTTTTTTGTAAAAAAAAACGGGTATATTGTTTTCGTCACGGGTGTCCGTCCGTACGTCCGTACGTCCGTCCGTACGTCCGTCACGTTTCTTGTAACTCGAAAAACTTTTTCACTTCATACCTACGCGCCTGATATTTGGTATGTAGCTTCGTTATCATGTGCAGATGCGCAAAGTGAATTTGGATTTTTCATCCGACCCTCCATCATGGATTATCTCCCCCTTTCGGACTCAGAATTTCCCATTTTTTCCTCGTAACTCGAAAAACTATTTTTCACCTTCATACCTACGCGCCTGATATTTGGTATGTAGCTTCGTTATCATGTGCATGCGCAAAGTGAATTCGGATTTTTGATCCGACCCTCCATCATGGATTATCTCCCCCTTTCGGACTCAGAATTTCCCATTTTTCCTTGTAACTCGAAAAAACTTTTTCACCTTCATACCTACGCGCCTCATATTTGCTATGTAGCTTCGTTATATGTGAGATGCGCAAAGTGAATTTGGATTTTTGATCCGACCCTCCATCATGGATTATCTCCCCCTTTCGGACTCAGAATTTCCCATTTTTTCCTCGTAACTCGAAAAACTTTTTCACCTTCATACCTACGCGCTCATATTTGCTATGTAGCTTCGTTATCATGTGCAGATGCGCAAAGTGAATTCGGATTTTTGATCCGACCCTCCATCATGGATTACTCTCCCCCTTTCGGACTCAGAATTTCCATTTTTTCCTTGTAACTCGAAAAACTTTTTCACCTTTATACCTACGCGCCTCATATTTGCTATGTAGCTTCGTTATCATGTGCAGATGCGCAAAGTGAATTCGGATTTTTCATCCGACCCTCCAATCATGGATTATCTCCCCCTTTCGGACTCAGAATTTCCCATTTTTTCCTTGTAACTCGAAAAAACGTTTTCACCTTCATACCTACGCGCCTCATATTTGCTATGTAGCTTCGTTATCATGTGCAGATGCGCAAAGTGAATTCGGATTTTTCATCCGACTCTCCATCATGGATTATCTCCCCCTTTCGGACTCAGAATTTCCCATTTTTTCCTTGTAACTCGAAAAACTTTTTCACCTTCATACCTACGCGCCTCATATTTGCTATGTAGCTTCGTTATCATGTGCAGATGTGCAAAGTGAATTCGGATTTTTCATCCGACCCTCCATCATGGATTATCTCCCCTTTCGGACTCAGAATTTCCCATTTTTTCCTTGTAACTCGAAAAACTTTTTCACCTTCATACCTATGCGCCTGATATTTAGTATGTACCTTCGTTATGTGCAGATGCGCAAAGTGAATTCATTTTTTGATCCGACCCTCCATCATCGATTACCTCCCCCTTTCCGACTCAGAATTTCCCATTTTTTCCTTGTAACTCGAAAAACTTTTTCACCTTCATACCTACGCGCCTCAGATTTGCTATGTAGCTTCGTTATCATGTGCACATGCGCAAAGTGAATTCGGATTTTTTATCCCACCCTCCATCATGGATACTTCCCCCTTTCGGACTTAGCATTTGGGGAAAGTGGGTATATTGCGATGGCGCGCCATCGACTTTTTCTAGTTCAATATTCGCTTCATGCACTGCAAATTATCGGATTCCAAAACATTTGCATTATATTATTATTCAATTATGTACTATCAGAAACTGTGATAATAAACAGGAGATAGTTGGGTTATGCACAATAAGGAAAATTGATATTGATGACCAGTCCATGACCCTCCGACCCCAGCTATTCCCAAGGTCAAGGGCACAGGCTTGATGCATTCTCAAAACTTAACATAGCGGGTACATTTTTTTATAATTTCTAATTTTGTTTCCTTTCACAGAACATTTTGATAGTTCACATGTGCATTCCTCTGGTGGTTCTGTATCATGCTGTGAGATATCCATGACTCCGAACCATGCTGATCCCAAGGTCAAGGTCACACACTTAGTACATTCTAAAAACTTAGGGGAAGGGGCCAAGTGACTCTTTGGTGTGGTATGGTCAGGTAATTCTAATTTCAGGGCTGAATATATATTTATCTCGATATAAATATTCCGTTTTGGGATTTTGGGATGCTGTGAAATATCCATGACTCCGAACCCTGCTGATCCCAAGGTCAAGGTCACACACTTAGTACATTCTAAATATTTAGGGGAAGGGGCCAAGTGACTCTTTGGTGTGGTATGGTCAGGTAATTCTAATTTCAGGGCTGAATATATATTTATCTCGATGTAAATATTCCGTTTTGGGATTTGCCCCCCCCCCCCCCACCCCAATGATTAAATTTGGATTTGATCCGTTCGTCCGCCTTAAATGACCTTAGCTGTTGGTAGGCCGTTAAACACCAATACACAAACTAAAAACATACATGTAACGTAGCGAGTAAATGCTTTATATTTTCTATTTACTTTTAACAAAATTTCTTGCTATTTTTCACACATATGGTAATCCTCCATCATTCTGTGACAAATCTACAACCCCCGCCCCCCACCGTCAAGGTCAAGGACATAGAAAAATTTATGTCATTGCCTGTGTGGGGGTATTCTGTAAGCCCTCGTTTACTGACAATTCTAGTGTGTTGTGAAATGTGGCTGTATCTGGAGAAATGGGGCTTATGGGATTTATGACCAGTGTATGTCCCGATCAAATAGCACACTACTGTATCCTAATCTATATTGCTAGAAGCATGCCGGGTGTTTCATTAAAGGAATGCCGACCAATGCAGATCCTACTTTATAATCTGTCAAAAAAATTAGCATAAATACAATATCATGCCTCACTTGCATATGAAAATAGCCTGATACCACCTCGAGTCACTATCAGAATAAATATTACTAAATGATTATATCTGTATAGCAGTTGGACGAACTTTGTATGGTTGGAGTTACTAATGTATATGGTCATGGTGCACGACTTTAGTTTGAGCTGGCGATCAGCTACCGGTCAAATATGACCGATAATCCACGCCGTATGGCCTCCGATTCTGTGTGAGATTCTTTTGTACACGCAAATTTCGCTTTGGATGGGGTATACAAAATGCGAATAACTGAATAAATGCTGGAAACAGCGATTTGAAGTGAGTATATTCACACACCTAATACCTTTATCGACTGCCAGAGACAGAAGTCATACATTTAATCGATGTTTATTGTGTTTGTGCGAGCCGGAAAAGAGAGGGCTCTCTATAATAGCCCTATTTATACTCACCTTTATATAGCATATGGTACTGTACGAGACCAAGTGGGTGGGGTAATGGGATTTTTTTAATAGGCATTCCAATAGTCTTCCACCTGTGGGTGAAAATAGAAACAACCCGGCGGTCCTAGTATCGTCATATATCTTCAATTAAACCAATTGTTTTTGTTTTCAAAAATATGAACATTACATGTACTTGCAAAAAGTGATGATCCTGATGAGACAGCTTGTCACGAACCGGTTCATCTGAATCTACACTATTACTATTTGCCAATACCACTATACAGGCCTGTGGTGTTGAAAGGGTTAACCCTTACAATGCTGAATTAAATTTGTCGTCTGCTGATTTTTATTTTCCATTTTTATCTTCAAAATCCATAATTTGACACTTTAGAATCATTTCCAATTGAAATGATTTTAAAGCGCTGTCATATCATGTTTTTATTGATAAAGAAGACAAAATATAATATAAAGTAACAGCAGACGACAATTTTCGTTTCCCCCATATCTCTGGTCACAGCAGCCACAAATGATCATACAATACTACATATAACCCTGGACGTTGTAACTAGTCTCAATAGTGGTCACAGCTGCATGCTATACCGTAAAGATTCTAATAGACGCCCATGCTCTAATAGATGTCCACCCTCCACTTTTTTTGCCTCTAATAAACACCCAGTACTAACTTGAAACAAAATTGGAGCCAATTAGATTTCTTTTCTTTCCAGTATTTCCTTGAAAATCGGGGGGGGGGGGGGGGTGGGGGGGAACATAATTGCTACTTTCACTTTCAACTTTTTCCGGTGTCACAGTAAATTCCTCATCGGCAGTAGCTATTTGCACGGACACGGGGCGATCAGAATTTACACAGTTACGGAGACGCCATTTTCAAAGCATCTCAAACTCATCTCGTATAATATACCGGTAGGTGAAATCATCATGTTGGATTGTTGGCTGATATTTCCTAGGAGATGAGCAAAAATAAATATGTCTTGTTCTGGACGTGGCCGTGGGCCGAAATTAATCGCGACCGAAATCGCGACCGTCTATTAGAATCTTTACGGTATTTTCAATGACAAAAATTAATAATAAAAAGAAGATAGCTAAAAAAGTAGGTCTACAAGTAGGTTCTGAGTTTAGTCGGTAATAGTAAAAATAAATTCTTTATTTCTAGTTTCTCAATGATCGTGTATTTGTGGAACTACAAGAAAACTTAAAATTGCACAAAAAAAGAAAGTAATCTGTTGCTTATCAGAAGTATGCCTGTAGATGCACATTGTTTTCATTCCGGGAATATTTGGTCCGCCAAGGGAGTACATTATTTATAGCATATCACTACACCATGCAGGGGCGGATCTAGAATTTATGTCTAGAGGGGGCCGGGATTTCAAGTGAGATACATTTGATCGTCAACTGTCATAAAATTAAGATTATTTTCTACATTTTTTGTTATCTCTCATCAAAAGTGTATGTTGTTACTACTCAATTGAACCGTCTCAACAAGACGGTTCAACTGAGTGGTAACAATGTACATTTTGGGTGACAAATTAGGAAATAATCAGATGTTTCCATATAAAAAATGTGTTAAAATCTGAACTCAACCAATTTTAGAGGAGGCTTGCACGGGACACGCGACCACCTGGATTCACACCTGCCAAGAAAGCTTCTGTTAGCTTAACAGACTGTTAAATCCTTAGCAATGCTAAGGATTTAACAGTCTGTTAAGCTAACAGAAGCTAACTGGCCTGTGCTTACCGTCCTTGTACTAAAGTAATCCGCAACAAAATATTCAAATGTTTTTATGTCACCGATATAATTTGCTTGGTATAGTCCCATCTGTATGTCCTTGCTGTTGAATGGATGTAAAACTACAACCGACCAATGAATTATACTTGTAATATATCGGCGCTCCAGATAAGTTTTGTATCTAAAGAGTACCCCCATATTTCAAATTCAATGCCTATTTTACTTTTACAAATGTATTATTGATACAAATAATAAAAAATAAAACAAATTTAAAAACTCACTTATTTGAGCTGCAAGAAGCAGCTCAACTATGTAAATTTTCACCTTTATTACATTATTTTCACTACTAAATTTGAAAAACAATATGGGTTTTCGCATTGCTGTGAATATTTTGTACTCCCCCTTTTAATAATCAAATATGATATATGAAAATTACTTGCAAAAAGTGCCGATCCTGATGAGACGGCTCATTACGAGCCGGCTCATTTGGATCTACCGTACACTATTTGCAAACACTATAGAGGGATGTAGTGTTGAACGGGTTAATGGGTTGGTGAAATACTCTACAGACCAGACAGTATCTTCATAAGCAATATAAGGCTTGCTATCTGGTGAGTTGACCCAATTCTCGTGGGCCATTGTCTCTGTATGTGAATATCATTTATAAAGTGTACAACAGATCAAACAATCAAACTCATTGACATGTAACTAGGCTGGCATGGGATCCTGTCATATCCTG
>CM055273.1:32560433-32627423 GCA_029237695.1 Conchocele bisecta
GAATATTTTGTTGCGGATTACTTTAGTACAAGGACGGTAAGCACAGGCCAGTTAGCTTCTGTTAGCTTAACAGACTGTTAAATCCTTAGCATTGCTAAGGATTTAACAGTCTGTTAAGCTAACAGAAGCTTTCTTGGCAGGTGTGAATCCAGGTGGTGGCGTGTCCGGCGCAAGCCTCCTCTAAAATTGGTTGAGTTCAGATTTTAACACATTTTTTATATGGAAACATTTGATTATTTCCTAATTTGTCACCCAAAATGTACATTGTTACCACTCAGTTGAACCGTCTTGTTGAGACGGTTCAATTGAGTAGTAACAACATACACTTTTGATGAAAAAATGTAGAAAATAATCTTAATTTTATGACAGTTGACGATCAAATGTATTTCACTTGAAATCCCGGCCCCCTCTAGACATAAATTCTAGATCCGCCCCTGCATGGTGTAGTGATATGCTATAAATAATGTACTCCCTTGGCGGACCAAATATTCCCGGAATGAAAACAATGTGCATCTACAGGCATACTTCTGATAAGCAACAGATTACTTTCTTTTTTTGAGCAATTTTAAGTTTTCTTGTAGTTCCACAAATACACGATCATTGAGAAACTAGAAATAAAGAATTTATTTTTACTATTACCGACTAAACTCAGAACCTACTTGTAGACCTACTTTTTTAGCTATCTTCTTTTTATTATTAATTTTTGTCATTGAAAATATCGTAAAGATTCTAATAGACGGTCGCGATTAATTTCGGCCCACGGCCACGTCCAGAACAAGACATATTTATTTTTGCTCATCTCCTAGGAAATATCGGCCAACAATCCAACATGATGATTTCACCTATATTATATGAGATGAGTTTGAGATGCTTTGAAAATGGCGTCTCCGTAACCGTGTAAATTCTGATCGCCCCGTGTCCGTGCAAATAGCTACTGCCGATGAGGAATTTACTGTGACACCACCACCACCCCCCCCCCCCCCCCCCCCCCGATTTTCAAGGAAATACTGAAAAGAAAAGAAATCTAATTGGCTCCAATTTTGTTTCAAGTTAGTACTGGGTGTTTATTAGAGGCAAAAAAAGTGGAGGGTGGGCGTCTATTAGAGCATGGGCGTCTATTAGAATCTTTATGGTATATGCATGCAGCTGTGACCACTTATTGAGACTAGATACAACGTCCAGGGTTATAAAAATGTAGTATTGTATGATCATTTGTGGCTGCTGTGACCAGAGATATGGGGGAAACGAAAATTGTCGTCTGCTGTTACTTTATATTATATTTTGTCTTCTTTATCAATAAAAACATGATATGACAGCGCTTTAAAATCATTTCAATTGGAAATGATTCTAAAGTGTTGTCAAATTATGGATTTTGAAGATAAAAATGGAAAATAAAAATCAGCAGACGACAAATTTAATTCAGCATTGTAAGGGTTAACCCTTTCAACACCACAGGCCTGTATAGTGGTATTGGCAAAAATAGTGATAGTGTAGATCCAGATGAACCGGTTCGTGACAAGCTGTCTCATCAGGATCTTCACTTTTTGCAAGTACATGTAATGTTCATATTTTTGAAAACAAAAACACCCCCTTTTCATAAATGGACAAGTCTGTAAATCATTTTGTGACAATTGAATTGGTTGCAAAATTAACATATCAAACTCCATTCCAGTTACTGGGGCAAATCAGGATGTTTGGAAAAAATACTATACAAAATAAAAACATGTTTACATCATGACATGGCCCTGTGTAAATTGGTTTAATTGAAGATATATGACGATACTAGGACCGCCGGGTTGTTTCTATTTTCACCCACATTACCCCACCCACTTGGTCTCGTACAGTACAATATGCTATATAAAGGTGAGTATAAATAGGGCTATTATAGAAATATAACAATGCGAATCAATACGACTAAACGTAATGGTGAATTAGGGGATAACCATGCTTTGTTTTTCGATTTGGAGCGGTATGTGTGAGGTTTTATGGTCTGTGAATCAGTTTTACGGCGACGCGTCATAAAACCTCACACATACCGCTCCAAATCGAAAAACAAAGCATGGTTATCCCCATTCTAATGCACCTAATGTGCTCCCCGCTTTCTATAAACGTCGTAGCATATCACGAACAGTGATCTTTTTCATTACGTCAGCAGGTTGTTGTCGTCATATCGATAACCGCCTCACTCCAAATGAATTTGAAGAAATTTAACTCCGCCGAAGAATATTCCCATTTCAAATAGAGATTAACGGGACTTTTTCTAAGACATCTATACATTTATTCAACTGTAATGTTTATATTAACTATTGTATTGCTTTTGTATGTGTAGTTGCAACAGTTATTTGCTTTTATTCATTTAAAGAAATGCCAACAATTCTGCATTGGGTTCGTGTGATTTTACAAAGGAAATGTCAGCAACAACTTGTGTCAACAGGCCTAGGATTTCCCTGGATTTACGCCTAATTCAGGTGAATACCCATCTGCAATACAGTTTATTATGTATAGTCATGTATATGCACATTGGAATTCGTAAAGTTATAGGCTGGTACTGGAATATTGAGTTTGCATTTGAGCACTTTATTAAATTCTTCTGCATTTTGGGCGGGTGGGGTAATATATTTTTAGGAATTTGTTGAAGGGCCACGACACTGAAGCCACGTTTGTCAGCCGTTGGTAGATTCTCTTTCCCGCTTTGGGTTGTTACATGTCAATATGGCCGAATGGATAACCGAAAATGTACCGAAATTAATTTGGAAATATTTACATTCCCCGCCGTGCTGGCCATTGTTTACAAAAGCGCGTAGGGTTACATAAATATGTCAAGTTGTAAAACACAGGCTGGTAAAACGGAGATTTTATATGCTGTGATTTTTCATATTTTATAGGCTCTGATTTCAATTGACCAATCAGATGCGTGCTTTCTAGTTTCGGCGCATTAGAATGAATGTTTATTTTGTCAGAAAATGTCTCAGATGATGTCTCTGATATAAAGAACATTTTGTGCCTACTGAGTGGGTTTTGCAACCAGTGCAGATCCAGTGCATTCGCACAGCCTGATCAGGATCTGCATTCGTCGGCATTCCTTTAATGACACACCCGGCATGCTTCTAGCAATATAGATTAGGATACAGTAGTGTGCTATTTGATCGGGACATACACTGGTCATAAATCCCATAAGCCCCATTTCTCCAGTCACAGCCACATTTCACAACACACTAGATTTGTCAGTGAACGAGGGCTTACAGAATACACAGGCAATGACATAAATTTGTCTATGTCCTTGACCTTGACGGTGGGGGGCGGGGTTTGTAGATTTGTCACAGAATGATGGAGGATTATCATATGTGTGAAAAATAGCAAGAAATTTTGTTAAAGTAAATAGAAAATATAAAGCATTTACTCGCTATGTTACATGTATGTTTTTAGTTTGTGTATTGGTGTTTAACGGCCTACCAACAGCTAAGGTCATTTAAGGCGGACCAACGGATCAAATCCCAAATTTAACCATGGGGAGGGGGGGGGGGGGGGCGGGGGGGGGGGGGGGGGGGGGGGGGGGGGGGGGGCCCCAAACTCCCAGCGCAGAACGGAATATTTACATTGAGATAAATAAATATATATTCAGCCCTGAAATTAGAATAACCTGACCATACCACACCAAAGAGTCACTTGGCCCCTTCCCCTAAGTTTTTAGAATGCACTAAGTGTGTGACCTTGACCTTGGGATCAGCAGGGTTCGGAGTCACAGATATCTCACAGCATGATACAGAACCACCAGAGGAATGCACATGTGAACTATCAAAATGTTCTGTGAAAGGAAACAAAATCAGAAATTATAAAAAAATGTACCCGCTATGTTAAGTTTTGAGAATGCATTAAGTTTGTGACCTTGACCTTGGGAATAGCTGGGGTCGGACTGGGTCATGGACTGGTCATCAATATCAAGTTTCTTTATTGTGCATAACCCAACTATCTCCTGTTTATTATCACAGTTTCTGATAGTACATACTTGAATAATAATATAATGCAAATGTTTTGGAATTTGATAATTTGCAGTGCATGAAGCAAATATTGAATAACTGAGACACAGTGCCTTTAACCCTTTCAACCCAAAGTAACTAGAATAGACTAATATATTTATGACCAATGTCACTTCTGTAGCCTATTTCATCAACATTGCAAAGTATACTTTAGTAGCAAAGTATACTTTGAGGGAGAAATTTTCAATTTTATGATAAATTTATTAATTTTTATTATACTGAATTTATTACATTATCACAGCCAATTTGCCAATTTGGCTGTGATAATGTAATAAATTCAGTATAATAATTCTGCATACTTTTAATCATGAAATATATGCAGTTGTTAGTTCTATATGAAATAATGTATTTCAGGAAAAATAAATGATTACTCCCTCAAAGTATACTTTGCTAGTAAAGTATACTTTGCAATGTTGATGAAATAGGCTACAGATCAAATAGCACTCACCCGTTGCCCGATAACGATATGTATGGCTTGTTAGAAGCAAGACGGGCGTTTCATTGATCAAATGGGGAACAGTGCATATCCTGATCAAACTGTGCAGATGCACAGGCTGAACTGGATCAACACGGGTTGCAAAATCAGTAAGCCCCATTTCTCCAGTCACAGACACATATGTTAATTGAAGAACCAATCCAGTAGTCGCAAAATTATTTTCAGACTATTCCATTTAGAATACGGGGTGTGTATTTTTCTAAAACTAAAATACTTGTAAAAAGCTTGTTACGAGCCGGCGCACCTGGATCTATACTGTTTGCAAACACCACCAAAGAGGTACATGTATCATATGTAGTGTTGAAAAGAGTTATTGAACTTGTTCAAAAGGGAGAACTTCTAAAAGTCAAGAATATCTTACAGGGCTCTAGAAGCAATTGGGTATTTCAAAATTTTAATTGGGGAAAATAAAATCACACTACTGTTTACACATCAACAGACAGCAATTATTGAATAGTTTGCTTAGAAATGAAAACATGTCTTGCCATTTCATTATAATTGTCTCACTATTCAAAGTTATTACAGAGCACCAGATAAGGTGCGTATTGGCGTATTTTACGCAATTATTCAAGCCACATTGATTATCAAAAGTGGGAGTACAAAATATGCACAGCAATGTGAAAATACCCATTGATTTTCAAATTGAGTAGTGAAAATACTCAAGGTGGGGGATCACGCCAGGGGTGTAAAATTATTTGAAATATCACTTGCCCTTACGCCATTTTCACTATATTTTGCCCCAAACGAATACACTCTTGTTATACACGAGTCCTCTGCCTAATTGTTGATATATTAACTGGAATCTGTGTTTTCAATGTACATGGATGATGTATTTAGCTTTCCAACAGTACATAACGTCTATTTGTACTCAATATTTTATGTGGTCAAATTTTGATGCTAAAAAATGGTGATTTTTCATCGTTATGCTGTTGCACTAAAAAAACGTCAGTTTTGATTCACAGAATATTCTATTGTTAAATAGTTTTATACTAAAATATCGCTAACACTTTTTTGAAAAATTTATCCAAGTTCAATATGTTTTTTATTTGATCAGGTTTCGACTTTTTATTACGGAATGGTGTAAATTTATGCGAACACTGTCGTTCGTTATGCATTTTGCATTGTTTCACTCCTTTTGTATTGAAATTGGTGGACTGGTTCATGTAGCCATGTCATCATCATATGATTACAAGTATTTAAAATAATGTATAACATATGTGCTATGTGAAAAACAAAGAATGGTAACATATGGAATGAAGATACGGCAATACCATTAAGCCATTTCAGATCACTGAACGGATGAAAAATCTGTAGTGTCCGCAACGGGCCCGTTTCTGCAGAACTGCAGTTAACATACAGAAACAGAACATATTCTTCAATAAAGGCATTACAATATCTCCACACACACCTAATATTTGTTGTTTGAAACAAAAGCTTAACCTATAGGAATGAAATGAATGTGTCCGCAACGCTGTAGTGTCCGCAACGCAAATTTGACTTGTATAATTACGTACCGTTAAGCAATAGATTTTGATTTATTTTGGCATCAGTGTCTAAAAATTAATATTTTTTGTTGAATAAACTCAAAGAAAGAAAAAAAAAACAAGTGCATTTTTTTCATTTGCAATGGTATAACATAAAATTAGGATGTTTTACATATTAAGTTCCATGCACCAACGAGAAAAACGTAACTGATTAAAAAATATAGTAAACTGGTAACACTACAGAGTATTCCTGTTGGGTGTATAACATTATTTACATATCAGTTAAACTATACATAAAGCAGGGGGGATTACAGTTTCTGTATTTGTTGCGGACACTACGCATTCCCAAACGAAAGTAATATAGAACAAGTTACTACCAAATTATCACTGAGGTACAAACAATGTACTTTTCAGTAACTAGATCAAATATGTTAATATGACCACATACAGCAAGGTACAAGTTAGGTTACTTTCTATCAGACTGGTCAGTCATATAAAGGTACCTCATTGATATCCCGATTGAATCGCAATGGCATCTTGTTAGACTATGTACAACACTGTTAGTGAGTACAGTAATATTATGTTGTTAAGAGTTGTACAATTTTCACACATAACGCGACAGTGTCCCATTGAACTTTTCAAACTTTGTATTGGTGGTGTTGAAATGATTGAGCCGAGTGAGCCTGTCATAATGGATACAACAACAACAACAACAAAGAACTATTTGAATTTTTGCGGGAACATGGTAAGTTAATGTTTTATATTACAACAAAGAAGCCAAAAGGAAAAAAGACCACAAAGACAAGTAATATCTCATACCTACCTTTACTATTCTGTACACTGAAGTCGCCGTCATTTACATGATATATATTGGTTTCTTTTGGCATTAAGTATATACTATTTTAACCCACCTGCACACAGATTGTAACAATTATAACAGCACCAACTACACCGCTTTATAGTATGTCCGTCAATCTTCAATATTTAACGTTCTATTTGTCTAACCAGCCTACATATCCATGTACTTCACAGCTAATGTAGATGTTCCCACAAGTACTAGTACTTAGAATGAATTAGCAAACACATTCAGTCAGATCAGTTCATTGTAAATTCATATGAAATGGGTGATTTCTCCAAAAGTATGTGTATGTGTACAAGCTGAGTCCAAGGTTCAAATGCAGAGTGATTAATAATATAAACTAATGTTACTCGAACCATGTCCTTATCAAGTTGACAAAATGTTTTCATTGTGAGCTTTATAAGTCCATTAGAATGTACACAATTAAATTGTATGGCTACATTTACAGGCAGAGTGGGCAGAGACAACAGCCACTACAGCCACTACAGTTAAATGGATACGTGTCAGTCAGCCTCAGTGGTTCGAAGTCGAGTAGCAAGGAGAAATTTGTCGCTCAGGTAATATTGAGAAAAAAACACACATACATGTATCATACTTGTAACAGTATACTTTTAAAAAATTACAACATATGTAATACGTGTACTTTTGAAGTAATTAATGTACATGACTGACAAACCCGAGCATGAAAGGGCCAATTGGCGTTGTTGATCAATATAGCTCTTGATTATCTTGCACACTCACATCTGCATTTTGCATACATTGTAATGATCGTATTGTTTGTGAGGGCACTGCATAATATACAATTTCTATGTGCAGGTGTTGACATGGACACAGAGAGCAATTGAAGTCAAACTTTTGTTTATGGCCAGAAAGGCTGGAGTGTATGTGTGGCCCGATGCGCGTCGATGGAATCTTGGGAGCCCACTACTAGTGTCACGGAAATTCTCCCAGAGCCTAATTTGTCACAGAAAAGCACTAACAGGAGGAAATTATTTTGTGTTTAAATAATTGCGTTTTTTTGAAACTATCAAATGACAGTTGCTATATGCACACGAACAACAGACGATTTATGGTTATAAGTTGCTAAAGTGTTAAATGTTCTTGGTGTTAATAGTTAGTTGTTTTTATAAAAAAAAAATAAAAAAAGTTTTATAAACAACGTGTTATATCATTGGTAATATGGACAATGTGTGTGACATTCATTGTAGTGTCTGTGACAAAAATGTTATATTTTGATGATTGTACGATTATAGCACCACTTGTAGTTACACATGCAATTGTTAATGTCACAATGTGTTTTCTTTCATTAATCGATTAAGTTACTATATTAGGAACTTATTATTCATTATGTTTAGTGACGTGATATTGGGATTGGACCCAATAACTCATAGGACCTTGGCTATATTTGTGGATGTAAAAAGTATGTATTCATTCTTGTCAAATGTGTTAGTGTCCGCAACAGAGTTGGTTCATGCGTGTATCATTGCAAATGTATTTGTTATTAATGTTCACGGAGTTTACTTGTTACATGTTTTCTAAATACATGTCTGAATTATAACAGAAGGTAAGTTTGAATACTGTATCACATATTTGATATAACTTTATTTCATAAGGTAGTGGTATTACACATGTGTCACAGTTTTTTTATTTAATTCGAACTAGTATCTGACTTAACAACACGAGACAAAATGTCTGTAGGGATTACTTATTCTTCTATGCACATAACGTTCATTAGAATCTGGCTGGCACCTTAATTTCTACAGTTTCAAATCACCTTATGAAAACACACTTTTATCCTGAACATGTAGTGTCTGCAACACAATTATGCACTATATATTTACCTTGATTTCTACAGTTTCAAATCACCTTATGAAAACACACTTTTATCCATGAACCATGTAGTGTCCGCAACACAATTATGCACTATATATTTACCTTGATTTCTACAGTTTCAAATCACCTTATGAAAACGCACTTTTATCCTGAACATGTAGTGTCCGCAACACAATTATGCACTATATATTTACCTTAATTTCTACAGTTTCAAATCACCTTATGAAAACACACTTTTATCCTGAACATGTAGTGTCTGCAACACAATTATGCACTATATATTTACCTTGATTTCTACGGTTTCAAATCACCTTATGAAAACACACTTTTATCCTGAACATGTAGTGTCTGCAACACAATTATGCACTATATATTTACCTTGATTTCTACAGTTTCAAATCACCTTATGAAAACACACTTTTATCCTGAACATGTAGTGTCTGCAACACAATTATGCACTATATATTTAACCTTGATTTCTACGGTTTCAAATCACCTTATGAAAACACACTTTTATCCTGAACATGTAGTGTCTGCAACACAATTATGCACTATATATTTACCTTGATTTCTACAGTTTCAAATCACCTTATGAAAACACACTTTTATCCTGAACATGTAGTGTCCGCAACACAATTATGCACTATTATATTTACCTTGAATTTCTACAGTTTCAAATCACCTTATGAAAAACACACTTTTATCCTGAACATGTAGTGTCCGCAACACAATTATGCACTATATATTTACCTTGATTTCAAATTAAATCTCCTTTCATGACATACCAATTTGTGTTTATTTTGAAGAGTACACCCGGCCTATTGATACCAGTTAGCCTTCTACAGAAACTAAGACCAATTTGTGAAATAAATGGTAATAGAACCAAAGTAAACTAATTTTGCATGAAAAATAGGAAACCTGTTAATAAAAAAAAAATCACAATTTTATACAGACACTAATACCGGAATTGTTATGTTAAAATTTTTTTTGTGTTTGATGTATTTCAATTAATTTGGACAAATAAAATCAATGTATTTAAGATCATTTGAGAAATATGACTACATAACAGCAGTATACATGTAGTGTCCGCAACAGCATTACTGTCAAAATGGAAAGAGCTGTAACTTTTGAACGGCTCAAGTTTTAGCAATACTATTTCAGGGCTATATGGTCAGAAAGTAAATCAATCGGTACATATGAAATATTTTCCAGTGAGGACTACTTCATATTTTATCCTTAGGTGCAACATACCGGAGCAAAATATAGTGAAAATGGCGTTAAGGTCTAGTAGATGCAAAATCGTACTCGCCCTTATTGGTTTGCCACTCGCCCTTATATTTTATACAGATATTTCAATATTCACTATGTTCACCTTTAGTAGGCTATATATGCTACTGTACATGTATGTTATTTGAAATATATCTCCAGATAGACAATCCAACAGTTGTCATGGTATAATGAATAAATATTTATTTGTATTTTCTCGGCCTGTCGCTTCGCCCGCTGTTTCCCTTTTCTCGTCCTCTCCACCACCCGGACGACCAAATAGTGAGCGAATGTCGGATTGCTTTGACATTTGCGAATGTTTCTTATAATCTATGATTTGTACAAAACAATTTTCATGATATTTCATTGCCTGGGCCAGCACATATGAAAATGTACGGTACATTTTCAGACTACACAGCACACAAAATACTTTAAAGTAGATGTTAAATGCTTAATAATCGAACAGGTTATGGGACTGTGAGTACATTAACCCTTTCAAACACACAAACTCTAAAGCAATATTTACAACAGTGTAAATCCGCGAGCCGTCTCATCAGGGTGGATCTACATGTTTGCAAGTATTGTTCATATTTGTCAAAGAAAAACATCCCATTTTTTATAATTGGCTGACTGATGAAAAATAATTTTCTAACGAAAATAATCAAGCGATCCGTCTCATCGGAACGCTGTGTAGTTTGGAGAAAATTATATTTTTTGCATGTGCTAACTTCTGGCTGTCTGCTAGTAATATTGCGTGTTTACACCGGAAGCGAACATTGACGTTACTGAATGCCATAAATTAATTATGGGCGAGTTTAAATCGCGGACGACAGGCGGCTAGGCCCGGTGACCACCCATCCCATAAATCGAGACACTTGCGCGATAACTCGCTGCTAACTTAATTGAAGTGAAGATGAACATGGCTGCGATGTCTTGCCAGATATATGTGACGGAGAATTTGCGTATTTCCCATTTATATTGTAAATAGGCAAGTATTGATAAAATTTCAATTCACGCCGCTTGAGCCGCGATTTTTATTTAAACTCGTCCATAATTAGAATTGTTCCGGCTGGCGCAAAAAACGCTTTTATTCAATTCAAAGGTTTATGAAACTGATCAATGGTTATTTGATAAATAAACAGGTTTAATAAAGGGAGAACGGTGCATAACTATATATTTTTTTCTTCACGATCAATTCATGGATGATCCAAAAATTCACTCGACCCGCTCGGACGACCGTCTACACAAAGCTACTCGGACCGAGACGATGACCAAGTCGCCATGGCGAGCGGTCAAGTGGAATTTTACACCCCTGCATGCGGTTTCCTGAACGGCTCCCCCCATGACGTCATGTTTTTTATTTCATTGTGTTTACAGCAAGATTTCCTTTAATATCTTGCTAATTGAATGACATTTTTTATGGAAATATTACCGCAGCAAATGCGGGGTGGTACACGTTGCCCTTTATTGTATAGGCGGCTTTAAATTTACTAAACTCATTAATTATGTCGTTTTGACGAAGAATCGGTTACCGTTAAATGTAATAAAAAACTAGAGCACGTCAATGTAAGAAATAAAACGGTACTCGATTCTTTGTGAAATTTATTATTGTGTTATTGTAAAGAACTTTCAGAGCACCCATAAAATACATATGCCATCGTATTTGGGGTGCGCTCACTATCAAAAATCCGTCCGTCAGTTTGTCAGGAAGATTTTAATGAAAATTCTACTGTAACTAGTATGGCCGCGGCCTGCAATGTCGCGCCTTTGTGGCGAGGCATGGACACTAAAAAAGAAGATATTAGTATAACGAAAAACTTAACAAAAAACAAAAATTCTTTTTTAACCAAAAAACTTAACCAAAAAAACTTAACCAAAAAACTTTAACCAAAAAACTTAACCAAAAACATCAAAGTAATTTGACCTTGACATTGGGCACAGGGGGGGCCGCACGAAGTGGGGTAGAATGAAAATGTAGATGATGATAAACACCCATGTGAAGTTTCAAGGTAATGGGCAAAGCAGTTGCAGAGATATAGTATAACGAAAAACTTTAACAAAAAAAACTTAACAAAAAAAACAATTAACAAAAAACTTTAATAACCAAAAATTTTAACCAAAGAACTTAACCAAAAACCTTAAACCAAAAAACGTAACCAAAAAAACTTGAACCAAACAATTAACCAAAAACTTCAACCGGACACACGTACGTACGCCAAAGTGCCGACTATATCGCGCTTTCCGCAAGCGGGCTCGACAAAAATGCCGTAGCAGATTATGTCTTGATACCGTCATAAAGTTGAAAATTCACTTTGTTGAGCTGCAAAAAGCAAACATTGTATTTTGTTTGCTTCTTTGAAACTCAAATAAGTGAATGTTTAAATGTTATATACTGAAAAAATAAAGTTTAGCCTGACTATCTAAAAGTATGTCAATCTAACAATAATTTGTATTTATGTATACTATGTATGTCAACCACTGGGGCGTGAGTGCATAAACACGGTAACGCCACTTTATGTCCGGTAAAGTCGTGCCGTTTACTTGCAAGCGGCAATAATCAATAATGGACACCTTGGCACGTGCAGGGCAAGAATTGGGAACGGTCATTTGAGTACAAACCTACATGAATCAATTCGATTGTGACCACAACCAAATAAACCGCTGCAAAAACGTAGAAAAATAGAGATGGGACGCCGTGCTGGGATGACGTTTAGAGCTACGTCAAATTGGCTATTGGAAATGCTCACTGCCGGGGGATGAAGGTTCGAGACGTCGCCCGGCACTTCCAATTGAATGCGCGAGTACTACTGGACGTTCTGGAGAAACGATTCCATGAAAGGGAACTAAGGGTAGCTGGACCGTCTACATTCAGGCAGGCCACGAAAGACGACGCCACGTGAAGACCGGTTTATCGTGACGTCATCCAGACGTAACCGGTTCATGTCCAGCAGTCAGTTACTCCAGCGTGTGAGGACTACAACGGGAACACGGATATCATTCACTACGGTCTGTAACCGGCTACGCTCAGCACGTTTACGAGGACGTCGATCGTATGTTGGAGTGCCATTGACGTTAAGCCACCGAGCTGAACGACTAGCTTGGGCACGGATTCATCGCAGATGAACTAGACAACTCTGAAACGAAGTCTTATTCACGGATGAGTCGCGTTTCAACCTCCGGTTTGATGACAGAATGAAGAGGGTGAACGGGGGAGCGGAATGATCCAGCTAACGTCATTCAACGTGACCGGTATGGAGGCGGCAGTGTCATGATCTGGGGCGGAATTTGTCACCGATCCAAGACTGATGTTGTTGCTGTTGCCGGGACCATAACAGCTCAGATAAACCAGCAAGACAACGTCAGGCCGCCGCACACAGCGCACCATACGATGGATGTACTACGTGCGAACGATGTTGAGGTACTTGATTTGGCCAGCCAGATCTCCAGATTTATCCCCCATAGAACACCTGTGGGACCTGGGGCGGAAGGCGAGAGAGCATGATTTCATTGGATTATGAATGTGGGATACTAAATGTGCTAACAGTTATTGCTTATTAAATAAATGAAATAACAGGTTTTTTATGTATTTTCGTATTGTATTTCCCCAGGACAATAAAAATATTCAATGTACAATAGAAACTTGCTAAACTGTATTTTTTCAGTATATATGTTTGTTTTATCATTTAGGAATGAAGAAAATCAATACTCCATTTGTAAAAGTAAAATATGCAATGATGTTTAAAATCAGGGGGTATAGTACGCTTTAGGACACGAAGCTTATTCTGGAGTCTGTAGCCTATTTCACCAACATTGCAAAGTATACTTTTCCAGCAAAGTATACTTTGAAACAGAAATTTTCAATTTTAGGATAAATTTATTAATTTGTATTATACTGAATGTATTACATTATCACAGCCATGTTGGCTATGATAATGTAATAAATTCAGTATAATAATTATGCATACTTTTAATCATCAAATATATGCAGTCGTTAGTTCTATATGAAATAATGCATTTCGGGAAAAGTAATTAATGATTAATTACTCAAAGTATACTTAGCTAGAAAAGTATACTTTGCAATGTTGGTGAAATCGGCTACAGATGTATGTGACAATTGGGCATAAAATCCGCGTTTGCAACCAGTATTTAATGGGCAATAGCTTTTTAATACTGTTCTCTAGAATTAAAATTTAATTCGGTCACATTTAATCAAGATAATTTTGATGACGCAAAACCAGACCCACGTCATTGTATTTGAACAAATAAAGCAGACATACTGCAGACTAACAATCTGGATCTAAAACAAACGGCCATATCTGATTGAAATGTTGACAAATGTACATGTACCGTAATAACCTTAAACAATCGGACACAATTTGCTTCCAAATTGTATACAAATACATTGTTATTGTGATTAAACCAGTATTGCCATACTAACCCTAACTTTCATACCACAAATACATTTCTCGCATTTTATATTCACACATTTTGAGGAAATGTGGGTACTATGATAACCCTAAATATCTTGATACCATTTGCTTTGAGAAACCCCTATTAACCCCTACACCGCCATCTTAATTTGTTGTCGTCTGCTGTTTACCGGTATTTTCTATTCTCCATTTTTATCATCAAAACCATATTTTTTGGTGGCACAGTCCAGTATGCACACGTGTGAAAAGTCATTTAGTATGAAATAGAGACATATTTCACCCGTTTTTCTTGCGATTATTCCTCTCAGACCGTCCACAAAATTCCATCCAGACCTTTCACTTTTTTCCTTGTTAGGACCCGGACCTACCTACTGGTAAAAGCATGCTATTTTCAGGTCCTGGTTATTACGGTATTTCAAATGGTGTTGCATGGAAGTTGAGATTCACAAAACCATGCAATGTTCCAGATACATGAACAAACCTTATATCGTAGGGGAATAAATGGAGCGCGACAACTTTTAATCAAGATAACGAGCTGCGCGCTGCAAATACAGGATGATAACAAAATAGAGCTAAACCAGGAGTGATCATAATAATCCCACCCACAAACACTCGTTTTTCACACATGCCCATTTTTACATTTGACCTCTAAGTATGACCTTGACCGTAGACGCTATTGAATGTGATACATCATTTCATCATGGCCAACATCAGGTGCGGATCCAGGTGGGGGCGTGTCCAGCGCACGCCCCCTCTAAAATCGGTCGAGTTTAGATTTATACCAATTTTTTATGTGGAAAGATCTGATTATTTCCTTATTTCTCACCCAAAGTGTATGTTGTTACCACTCTGGCAGTTGAACAGTCTCGTCCAGACAGTTCAACTGAGTGGTAACAACATATACTTTTGATAATAAATAAGAAACAAGAAACGAGGCAAAGCCACGAAGGCCAGGTTTTTTCCAAGTATAGACACTTGGATAAATACCCACTTTTTGTAGACTAGATGGCCGTGGCCTGCATGTCGCGCCTTGGGGTGAGGCATGGACACTAAAAAAATAGATATAGTAGATGGAAAAACTTTAACCAAAAAACTTTAACCGGACACACGGACGAGAGACGGACGGACGTATGCCAAAATGCCGACGATATCGCGCTTTCCGCAAGCAGGTGTGACAATGATGATAAACACCCATGTGAAGTATCAAGGTATTGGGTGAAGCAGTTGCAGAGATATAGTACATGAAAAAACTTTAACAAAAAAATTCAAAGTAATTTGAACTTGACATAGGGCATAGGATCGTGCTTTCCGCAAGCAGGTGTGACAATGATGATAAACACCCATGTGAAGTATGAAGGTATTGGGTGAAGCAGTTGCAGAGATATAGTACACGAAAAAACTTTAACAAAAAAATTCAAAGTAATTTGACCTTGACATTGGGCACAGGATCGCGCTTTCCGCAAGCAGGTGCAACAATGATGATAAACACCCATGTGAAGTATCAAGGTATTGGTTGAAGCAGTTGCAGAGATATAGTACACGAAAAAACTTTAACAAAAAAATTCAAAGTAATTTGACCTTGACATTGGGCACAGGATCGAGCTTTCCGCAAGCAGGTGCGACAATGATGATAAACACCCATGTGAAGTATCAAGGTATTGGTTGAAGCAGTTGCAGAGATATAGTACACGAAAAAAACTTTAACAAAAAAATTCAAAGTAATTTGACCTTGACATTGGGCACAGGATCGCGCTTTCCGCAAGCAGGTGCGACAATGATGATAAACACCCATGTGAAGTATCAAAGTATTGGGTGAAGCAGTGGCAGAGATATAGTACACGAAAAAACTTTAACAAAAAAATTCAAAGTAATTTGACCTTGACATTGGGCACAGGATCGCGCTTTCCGCAAGCAGGTGCAACAATAATGATAAACACCCATGTGAAGTATCAAGGTATTGGGTGAAGCAGTTGCAGAGATATAGTACACGAAAAAACTTTAACAAAAAAATTCAAAAGTAATTTGACCTTGACATTGGGCACAGGGGGGCCGCACGGTTGGGGGTTAGAATGAAAATATGGATGATGATAAACACCCATGTGAAGTTTCAAGGTAATGGGCGAAGCAGTTGCAGAGATATAGTATAACGAAAAAGTTTTAACCAAAAAACTCTAACCAGACGTACGTTAAAAAGTTAACGTTGAAAATGGCTAAGTCAATTACGTAGAAATAATAGGTGAAGGTAAAAAAATGGTCACATGTTGGATAGTTGTATGTGGTAGGCACCCCTTGGTTATGAAGCTGTGAAAGTTTGGTGGTCCTAGGTGGTACAGTACCAAAGAAATGGACTTAAACACAAAAACTTAACATTGTAAACGCGAAAACTTAACATTGAAAATGGCTAAGTCGACTGCGCGGAAAAAATGGGTGAAGTTAAAAAAAAGTAGCATGTTGGATAGTGATATGTGGTGGGTACCCCTTGATTATGAAGCTGTGAAAGTTTGGTGGTGCTAGGTGGTACAGTACGAAAGAAATGGACTTAAACACGAAAACTTAACATTGTAAACACGAAAACTTAACATGGAAAATGGCTAAGTCGATTACGCGGAAAAAATGGGTGAAGTTAAAAAAAAAGTAACATGTTGGATAGTGATATGTGGTGGGCACCCCTTGATTATGAAGCTGTGAAAGTTTGGTGGTCCTAGGTGGTACAGTAACAAAGAAATTGACTCAAACACGAAAACTTAACATTGATTGTGGACGCCGCCCGCCCGGCTTTCGCCAATCCAATAGCCTGGATTTTTTTTCAAAAAACCTGGCTAAAAACAAAATAAAAAAATATTATAGTCAAGACCGGCGGCAATTTTTTGGACATGTCCAACGGACCGACGACTTTCACAGAGACTGGGTTTGGCGGCCAGTGCAGATCCAGATAAATATTTTTATTGACATATTATAAAGTATGATCATTGCACATCAAAAGTATAAATAGAGAATAAATATTTGATTCTGTTAACCTTTTAAGGAAACAGTTATCACACCTGATATCAAGAGTGGCAATTATGTTTGAATGATATAAAAGGAATAATAATGCCAATTAGCATGCCGGATAACGGTAAATAAATGTTAATTTTGCTTGAAAAATGTCATATCTGAAGAATTGCCAAACTGTTCTTTATGGGATTAAATAAGTGTATAATTGTGTCACTATTCCACTAGTTCTAAAAATTATGTTTATTTTACTGACAGTGACGCGCAGTGGTATCAGGCTATTTTTATATGCAAATGAGGTATGATATTTTTTAATTATTTATACTAATTAAATGCTGTCACCTGAATTTTTTTTATTTTCTACAGATTATAAAGTATGATCATGGCACATCAAAAAATAAATACAGAGAATAAATAGTAATGTCCGTTAACATTTTAACGAAAGACGGTTATCGCCCCTGATACCAGTGTGCAAATTTACGGCTGATATAAAATGTATAACAATGCCAATCATACATGGGCTAATGGTGAATTCTTGTTTATTTTGCCAGATAGGTCTCTGATATAAATCATTTTGTGCCTACTGAGTGGGCATGTACCTTTAATATTGCAACCTGGGATGTAGGGAGTCCTGGTTTAAGACAAAACTAAAAGAATAGCAAATTACATTTTATGGTGGGCATTTTGAAAATCAAGATGGCCAGTGGAATTTATATGTGGTTATGACAGGAGAAATGGGGCTTATGGGACATGCGACCAGTTTAGCCCCAGATCAGCATGCGCATTGCATTCGCGCAGTCTGATCAGGTCCTGCGCCGTTCGCCATTCAGTCAATGAAACACCTGTGATGCTCCCAACGTGTAGCTTCGATAGTTATCAGGCTTCAACAAAGTTCAGGAGCGCGCAAGAAAATCAGAGGTTTGAATATCCACAAATGCCATAAGCCCCATTTCTCCAGTCACATGTGAAAATGACATTGGGTACCCTCTCAAATACAGGAGACAACGGGCTGATACAACTGTGGAACTAATTCAATCTACAGTCACTGCCACTGCTCAACGTTTCCGGATCATGACCTCAATCCAGGTTACTTAGGATTGAGGTCATGACCCGGCCCAGTATATCGATGTCGTCGTGTTCATGGTCGCCATGATGATGCAACATGTGATCATAATACAATTGAAAAAACCGGCAATGTACACAAAACTAAACACATTTAATCATCACAACTCAGTAGAATGTGTAATGTAAAACAACGACAACTGACAGAAACATCGATATTCACAGACGAAACTGGAATGTCGCAACGCAGAAACTCGTAAACAAAAGCAGACATGTGGCAGACGAGTTGGGCAGTGTTTACTTGTGATTTATAAAAGCATGTTCGCATTTTAATTGAAGTAACATTAACACATACCAGCAAATCAACTTGTGCTCCGTCTTTCTTGGTCTGATCAGTCATATCAAGCGGATCTTGTAGAAAATATAATGTCGATATGTTCAAGTCGGAAAATTGAACAGACCACAGGCAATGTTGAATATTCCCCACCCACTTGAATTCATGTAGTATAACAGAAGGCCAGACACTAAAGCAAAAAACAGATCATCATTTTCTAACAATAAAACATATTTCAGATGAAAACCTTGGCATTGCCATATCAATACATCTTTTATAACATATTATACATGTTTTCCCGATGATAGAGTACTTGTAGATCGCATAAATTTGATTGTATTAGCCTGAATCGAGATTTCATTTCAGTGTCCCACTCACTTCCGGTTGAGCTAAAATTTGCAACGGACGATTTGATTGGTTGAAATTTTTTATCAACCAATCAAATCGTTTGTTACAAACGCTTTGCTATAAACCGGAAATAGCATGGACAGCCAAAAGAAATCTGCAGTAAAACAAATTAAAAGCATTATTTTGTATGTTTTAACACATCTGGGTTGTAATTGAAGGTGAAATTATGTTTATTATAAGTTTACTCCAAATAGATATGCCAGAAATTGCACCAATATTGATTAATATTAGACAGAATACTGATTAGTATTTCATCACACTTTTTGGTGTCTCCCCTTCACTCTATCTATACAGATTGAATGCAATGGAATTATTTTAGTAGCCCTGTGGAACAGACTTCCTCTTATTGCCAAAATGGCGGGAAACAGATAATAATGCGATCTACCAGAGTTACTGCAGTAGCTGACAAAACTTGCGAGTTACTGGGTCATACCAGGGGCGGCGGGTGGGGGGGGGCATTACTTTTGTCAACTAATCTTTCCACATAAATAATTCTGTAATAAAGCACATATTCTCACGCCTCTTAGATTTGAAAAAAAAATCCGGAGCATGTCCCCGGTGTAACCTGGAAATCCAAGGCACTAGAAGGTGACTCGTGCAAAACATGGTTCCACATACATAAACTGCCAAATGACAAATGACAGACACCATGTATGCCACTATGGATAGCAGCAATATATCATGGCACTGTCTAAAATGCGGCCTGCCAAATTTCTAGAGTTCATTCTTTCAGAACGACCCAATCACACTCTCAAATAATTAGTCAATCCTAAGTTGTGACAGCCCGGGTAAACCATTTGCACCTTCGTCCCCCAAACCACACAATCTGACTTCTGATAATACCCATTGCACGATAAATATTATATAATATCTCTAAACCTAAAACTAAAAATGTTAACCGTCCACTAAAGATTATCAGTTTAAACTTTCAATCCATGAAAAACAAGAAATCTGAACTCGATTTTCTTCTGGACTCGACAAACACCGATATAATAATCGGAACAGAAACTTGGCTCGACCCTACTGTCTTGTCATACGAATTCTTCTCTGCCAATCTATTCACTGTTTACAGGAAGGACTGCCCACCCAATAAAAAGGGACAAAGCCATGGTGGAGTTCTTATCGCAGTTAGAAATGAATTTCAAAGTACAGAGGTTAAAGAACTGGATATTGACTGCGAAATAGTATGGGTCGAACTAACCATTCATAACTTTAGAAAAGTATTAGTAAGTTCTTTCTACAGACCTCAGCCAAATGACGATACTTCTCTCGAACAACTCAATCTCTCACTCAGCCGTTTAAACCCTAACTCAAAAGTTATCATCTTAGTTAGCGGTGACTTTAACCTTGGAAACATTGACTGGAAAACCTCATGTATCCCCGGGAAAAGTAACACGAAACACCATCAAGAACTATTAGACGTAATCGCAGACCACTCACTAACTCAAATAAATCGTTGACAAACCAACACGCTGCAACAAAACTTTAGACCGCATTCTTGCCAATTACTCTGCAATTGCTAACAACCTTGAAACAATACCACATAGTATGTCTTGAATGCACTACTTCCTTGCGCAGATGTAAATCCTCTCCAAGAGAAGTACTTAAATATTCAAAAGCAAACTGGGAAGAAATTAAACTGGACCTAGAAAAGACACAACAGAATAGCATGGAAGCCCAAAACACACAAGACATTCAAAGAAGACCTCGATCCAAACTTCAATTTCTAATAACTTCATATCAAACGAATTAAACATGAACACAAATTACCATGGATCTCAAATGAATTAAGAAAGAAAATACACCTACCGCCGTAAATACCTAAAAATCAAACAACGCCATAACCACAAAATGTGATCGCCTTAAACAGCTGAAAAGTGAAATACAAAAGGAACAAAGACAGGTGTACTGGCAATACATTGAATATATGATATTTGACATTCCAATCCCTGACCAGGACAGTTCAAAATTTGTAAAAACTCCAAAAAAACATATTCTCCTACATAAAAACTCAAAAGACCGAAAGTCAAACCATCCATCCACTTAGAGAAAATGGCTTACTGCAATCAAGTCCACAAAACAAATTTAACATTCTCAATAACCAATTGCAAAAAGCTTTCATGCCCGTTACAAATGACAAAATACCTGACAAGGGGCCAAGCCCCCATCCATTAATAAATTACATTAACATTACTGAAAACGGCAATAGGAAACTCCTCCAAAATATCAAACCACATAAAGCTGCCGGCCCAGATAAACTGCAAAGTAGAACCCTTAAAGAATGTAGCATGTTCATATCTCCAATTTCAGAAATATCTCTCTCTAGGAAAAATCCCATTAGACTGGAAGCATGCAAATGTATGTCCTGTTTTCAAAAATGGTGACAAACATGATGCTATAAATTATAGGCCCATATCATTAACATGCATTTGCTGCAAGCTCCTTGAACACATCATCTCCAGTAACTTATGACCACTTAGAAAATAAAAAAATTGTATACGACTTACAATATGGCTTTAGATCATCCCGCTCTTACGAAACACAACTAATCTCATTCTTACAAAATATAACCGAATCAAATAACCGGAACATACAAACAGATGTCATACGTATGGACTTTGCAAAAGCCTTTGACAAAGTATCCCACCGCCATCTTCTCTACAAACTAAAATACTATGGAATTGATTGTAATGCTCTTCACTGGATCTCTGATTTTCTTAGTAATAGAACCCAGACAGTTGTCCTGGAAGGGGGACCATCAAACATGGTATCTGTCACATCTGGAGTACCCCAGGGCACTGTCATGGGACCCATTCTCTTTCTCATATATTCAACGACTTTTCAGACTATCTAAAACACAGCACCCTAAGACTCTTTGCCGATGACAGCATAATATACAAAGAAATCAATAACCCGGACGATACTAGGAATTTACAAGCTGACCTCGAAGCCGCAGGCAGGTGGAAGCAAGACTGGCTAATGCACTTCCACCCTGATAAATATAATATCCTAAGCATCACTCAAAAAAGGACCCCAATTAAATTCACCTATAAACTTCATAACCATCCACTCGAAAAAGTTGAACATGCAAAATATGTAGGCGTCACCCTACAAAGTAACCTAAAATGGGAAAAACACATAAATTCAATAACTGGTAAAGCAACTCAATCCTTAGGATTCCTTTGTAGAAACGTAAAAGTAAACTCTGCTAAAGCAAAATATCATGCATATAAAGCGCTTGTTAGACCTGGGACCTGGGACCCACATACCAAATCTCAAATAAACCAAATCGAAAAAGTACAACGACGCGCTGCCAGATTCAAGCAGAGACATAACCATAATCGTAGATTCAATATAGTGTGATGAATTTTCAAGATATTTTCTGGAATTTTCCCAATATTATCTTGAATCTTCAAGCTATTTTCTTGAATTGTCAAGATAATATTCGATCTATGTTTAATTAATCCAGGAAAAAGTCTTGAAAATTCAAGAAAACAACTTGAAGAAATATCATAATATTATCTTGAATAAATGGAAAGAAAAACTATCAACTGTGGTGGCGGGCAGGGGCATATGTGGCAAGTAAATCATGGCAGATTCCCCCTGGTAGGCGTGTTTGTAGACTAGTCTACATAGTCTACATGGTCTACCACATACCACAACTGCCAATAATGGTTAAACAATATTTTGTGGTATATTCAAATGTGTGTATTTCTGTGTTTTAGCAATATTTAGCTAAAATGTTGAACTAAATGTTTATGTTTACTTATTAGTATTAAAGTATAAAGAAGCAAAATTATTTTTTTTTTTAAATAAGAAAAAAGTGTAGCAAGTGAAAAATAATATAATATACTAAGGTCAAAGGTATTTTCTCTTTGTTTGATTACTTTTTATGCCACCGGGTTTCGAAGAAACGGGTGGCATATAGTGTTTGGACCGTCCGTCCGTACGTCACACTTTTCGGTTAACCACTTTGTCACAGTTTTCTCAAATGTGCTGCAGGTGGCATCCGCGTTCGACAGACGCATTTTCTTGTTATTTATTTCATTTTCATTGTCATTTATGGCTTAACGTTTGCCAATTTCCATCGTTATGCATTAACTTCTTTACAACCAGCCTATAACAGTAATACTGATGTTGTTTTGTGGAGATTGTGTTCATCAAGTTACCTATATTATGGTGGACAATATAAAATGACAGTCAGCATGGTCAATGAATACCAATGATAAAACTACACACAAATTGATCAGGATAATAGATTGTAGTTTGTTCTGGTGTTGTTTGTGCTGGGTGCTTTTTATTTTTGTGGTATTTATTCTGCAATTGGCAACTTAGTCATAAAGTTCAAGTTCTGTTGTATATTTTGGCAGGTTGCCATGGCTATAGGACCTGTCTGAGGGGATGTGTGATTTATGACCCATAGGTGTAAGGAAATGGATTAGGCTACAGTTTTAATTATTTAAATTTGTAAACTACAAGATGAAATTTAAATTATTCAGTGTCTTCTGGGAATATTTTACACATGTTGTTTATAGGGTGTTCCTTGTGTTAGGAAAGAAGGCTGATTCTTAAATTATCGGGTTAAAGATGTGTGCTATATCATCAAGATCAAGGCCAATGCTGGTTTAAAATGACGCAATATTTTCTTCTAATGCATCATAAATTTCAATATTTGTCCCCTGAAATGGAATTCTAAACTTATAATTTCCAAATTATTAGTCTACATCGATAATTTGCAAATTTACGCCTGGCAAATATAAGCGCCTTAACCTTCGTTTCTTCGTTTCGTCGCATTGCCTCATTGTTTTACGCCTACATGACGCTATTTATCGTTTCTTCGCGGTTTCGTTCCTTCGTGGCGACGGAACGAAACCGCGAAGAAATAATAATTATCGCTTCTTAATCCTCGTCTTTTCGCGCGAAGGAACGATAAAAGAGACGAAGATTAGCGCGTTCCGGTCACACATACGCAGATGCGTACTAACAATTAAGACTGCCATTGTATGCATAATTAATAATATATCAATGTTTTGTCTCTCTTTTTTTATGTCTACCGTTTTTATATATGTACTATAAGTAAGAATAATAGAATCAGATTGGATATCAAATTACTTGTGCATTACATTAATTATATTAATTGCTACTTTTGATTTTCAGATTTAATTCATGTAAACATGGTAAACCCGAAAGTAGAAACTAATAGAATTAATTTAATCCACATGCACTTTGATAGCCGAATTTCAATTCGTATAATCTTACATACACAGTACATATTTAAAACGTCATACATAAAAAAAACCAGAGAAACAACACGGATATATTATTAATTAATTATAAAATGGCAGTCTGCTTGTTAGTACAGATCTGCGCACGTGCGACCGGAACGCGCTAATATTTGTCTCTTCTCCTTCGGGGTGAAGACGAGAAGAGACGATAATTATCGTTTGGGACGAAAATTATCGTTTGCTCGTGGCGAAGAAACGAGGAAACGAAGATTAAGGACACTAAATTTCGTCTCTTGACTAGTTCCTTCGTGACGAAGGAACGATAATTCGCGTCCTGCAGGCGTTAAACAGAGTCGCGACGAAACGATGAAACGAAGATTAAGGGGTGTTAATTCGAGAGGCGCAAATTTATGCGGCGCAAATTTAATCGACCTTATAGGGCGATAATTTTCGTCCCTTCGGGGCGAAGAGACGATCATTAGCTTACCGAAAAGACGTAGTTTAATTATTAAACCTCATTTCTTCTCTTCACTAATCTTCGTTCCGTCACCACGAAGAGACGAAATTTCCCTAACGAGCCACCATAGTATTATTACAGTTCCTCCACTTAAATTTGCGCCGCATAAATTTGCGCCTCTCGAATTAACACCCCTTAATCTTCGTTTCATCGTTTCGTCGCGACTCTGTTTAACGCCTGCAGGACGCGAATTATCGTTCCTTCGTCACGAAGGAACTAGTCAAGAGACGAAATTTAGTGTCCTTACTCTTCGTTTCCTCGTTTCTTCACCACGAGCAAACGATAATTTTCGTCCCAAACGATAATTATCGTCTCTTCGTCCCTTCACGCCCGAAAGGAGAAGAGACAAATATTAGCGCGTTCCGGTCGCACGTGCGCAGATCTGTACTAACAAGCAGACTGCCATTTTATAATTAATTAATAATATATCCGTGTTGTTTCTCTGTTTTTTTTTTATGTATGACGTTTTAAATATGTACTGTGTATGTAAGATTATACGAATTGAAATTCGGCTATCAAAGTGCATGTGGATTAAATTAATTCTATTAGTTTCTACTTTCGGGTTTACCATGTTTACATGAATTAAATCTGAAAATCAAAAGTAGCAATTAATATAATTAATGTAATGCACAAGTAATTTGATATCCAATCTGATTCTATTATTCTTACTTATACAGTACATATATAAAACGGTAGACATAAAAAAAGAGAGACAAAACATTGATATATTATTAATTATGCATACAATGGCAGTCTTAATTGTTAGTACGCATCTGCGCATGTGTGACCGGAACGCGCTAATCTTCGTCTCTTTTATCGTTCCTTCGCGCGAAAAGACGAGGATTAAGAAGCGATAATTATGATTTCTTCGCGGTTTCGTTCCGTCGCCACGAAGGAACGAAAAGTGCGAAGAAACGATAAATAGCGCCATGTAGGCGTAAAACAATGAGGCAATGCGACGAAACGAAGAAACGAAGGTTAAGGCGCTTATATTTGCCAGGCGTAAATTTGCAAATTATCGATGTAGACTAATAATTTGGAAATTATAAGTTTAGAATTCCATTTCAGGGGACAAATATTGAAATTTATGATGCATTAGAAGAAAATATTGCGTCATTTTAAACCAGCATTGGCCTTGATCTTGATGATATAGCACACATCTTTAACCCGATAATTTAAGAATCAGCCTTCTTTCCTAACACAAGGAACACCCTATAAACAACATGTGTAAAATATTCCCAGAAGACACTGAATAATTTAAATTTCATCTTGTAGTTTACAAATTTAAATAATTAAAACTGTAGCCTAATCCATTTCCTTACACCTATGGGTCATAAATCACACATCCCCTCAGACAGGTCCTATAGCCATGGCAACCTGCCAAAATATACAACAGAACTTGAACTTTATGACTAAGTTGCCAATTGCAGAATAAATACCACAAAAAAGCACCCAGCACAAACAACACCAGAACAAACTACAATCTATATCCTGATCAATTTGTGTAGTTTTATCATGGTATTCATTGACCATGCTGACTGTCATTTATATTGTCACCATAATATAGGTAACTTGATGAACACAATCTCACAAAACAACATCAAGTATTACTGTTATAGGCTGGTGTAAAGAAGTTAATGCATAACGATGGAAATTGGCAACGTTAAGCCATAAATGACAATGAAAATGAAATATAACAAGAAATGCGTCTGTCGAACGCGGATGCCACCTGCAGCATATTTGAGAAACTGTGACAAAGTGGTTGACCGAAAAGTGACGGACGGTCCAAACACTATATGCCACCCGTTTCTTCGAAACCCGGTGGCATAAAAAGTAATAAACAAAGAGAAAATACCTTTGACCTTAGTATATTATATTATTTCACTTGCTACACTTTTTTCTTATTTAAAAAAAAAATAATTTTGCTTCTTTATACTGTAATACTAATAAGTAAACATAAACATTTAGTTCAACATTTTAGCTAAATATTGCTAAAACACAGAAATACACACATTTGAATATATACCACAAATATTGTTTAACATTATAGGCAGTTGTGGTATGTGTAGACCATGTAGACTATGTAGACTAGTCTACAAACACGCCTACCAGGGAATCTACCATGATTTCTTGCCACATATGCCCCTGCCCGTGACCAACTTAGGCATGCATGTTTATCACGGCAAGACAAAGACCCCTATTGCTTTTTAAAAGTTGCAGATGACTTATTTCCCCTTGGTGGACAGTTTTTTAATTTTTGCATTATGTAACATTTTCCACGCAATAACTCAACTTCCACTTGACACATCTGAACCACCAAATTCAGCATACATGTTTATCACGGCAATACGAAGAATCACATTTCAAAAACTATCGAATTATTTATGTCCCCTTGGTGGCTATTTTTTACGTTCGCCTTCTATGTCATTTTCCATGCAATAACGCAAGTTATGCTTCGGTATACATATGCAAGAGGGAATTGATCGATTTTCCAAACAAAATAATGAGCTATTTCCGCGCTTATAATGGCTATTTTTAATTTTCGCGTCTGTATCTTTTTCCTCGTGATCACAATATACTTGTTTATTATGGCAAGAAAAAGAACCCTATTGAGTTTCTTATTACCAGCGTGTTATCTCCCTCGTTTACTGGCTATGCCTCGACGAGCGTATATTATGACCTACGGCACTCTTATTTTATGTTTATGTATTAGCCGTAACATATTGGCTGGTATTGGTAGACCAGAACATAGATGGTGTTTCATTTGGCTGTACATGTCTGTATTTTACAGGAGACGATGAAATGTGCGAGATTGACCAAGAACAAAACAAGAAGGACAAGACTACGGCACTACGTAGACAACTTCTGCCAGCTCTGCCTAAAGTTCCATCACTTCATGGGATTCGACCCCGTTAACCCGACCTAAACTGACAATAGCTGTTGACAAGATTGTCACAATCAATATTTTGTTGTAACTGTATTTCTGTTCAACCGAGATAGTAATGTTCTATTCTATTGCTGATGAAAGCAATACCGTTTTACTCCAAATGCTGCTGTTGTGTATAGAAGCATCCTGATGCCAATGCTAACATATATGTAACTCTTAATTAGGAGATACTACATGTATCTCCTAATTGAGATACTAACTCCTATTTAGTAGATAGTAACTCCTGATTAGGAGATACTAAGTCATAATTGGGAGTTATTATCTCTAATTAGGAGACACTAAGGAGATTTTGTTAGCATTGACACATATAGTAATTCCTAATTAGGAGATCATAAGTCATAATTAGGAGATACTAACTCATAATTAGGAGATACTAAGTCCTAATTATGAGATAATAGGTCCTAATTAGGAGTTGCTATCCAATTAGGAGATACAATACTTCATTGGCACCAGGACGCTTCCATAGCTGTGTCATGCCGATTTAAATAAAACAAATCACCAAATGTGGCTAAGTTAATGTTTTTTCCATTCCAGCAACGTTCTCTCGTTGTAGAGTTCATGTAGCACTATTTTACATTGTATGAAAACGTGGTCGTAATGACGTTGTTTAGGAACATGTTCTTGACATGCAGTGTGTGATTTTACGTTGTGATCTGTACTTCAAGGAAACTTTGAACATATGTGACATAAAAATCACTACGTGAAATTTTATGTCAATGAATGTTTTCATACAATGTAACATCACTACGTCAAATCTAGCCAAGAACACGTTTCTGGATAACGCTGCACCAACGCTAAAATTATGACAATGATACAACGTAATTCATACAATGTAACATCACTACGTCAAATCTAGCCAAGAACACGTTTCTGGATAACGCTGCACCAACGCTAAAATTATGACAATGATACAACGTAAAATCACTATGTGAAATCTACGACAGGAAAACATTCTTAAAATATGTTGTACCAACGCTTCAGGAATGTTGTTGCACAACGTAAATTCCCTACGTTGTATCAATATCTATGTGAAATCTACGACAGGAAAACTTTCCTGCAGTACGTTGTTACAACGTCATGATGAAAACGTCTTGTGAATGTCGTCATAAAACGTAAAATCACTACGTGAAATCTACGACAGGAACACTTTCCTGGAGTACGTTGTACCAACGTAATTATGAAAACGTCTTGTGAATGTCGTCATAAAACATAAATTCACTACGTGAAATCTACGACAGGAAAACTTCCCTGAAGTACGTTGTACCAACGTCATTATGACAACGTCATGTGAATGTCGTCATAAAACGTAAAATCACTACGTGTAATATACGACAAAAAAACTTTCTTGAAGTACGTTGTACCAACGTCATTATGAAAACGTCTTGTGAATGTCGTCATGAAACGTAAAATGACTACGTGCAATATACGACAGGAAAACTTTCCTGAAGTACGTTGTACCAACGTCATTATGAAAACGTATTGTGAATGTCGTCATCAAACGTAAAATCACTACGTGAAATCTAACGACAGAAAAACTTTCCTGAAGTTACGTTGTTACCACGTCATTATGACAACGTCTTGTGAATATTGTCAAAAAAGGTAAAATCACTACGTGAAATCTACGACAGGAAAACTTTCCGAAGTACGTTGTGCCAACGTCATTACTATAACGTCTTGTGAATGTGCGTCATAAAACGTAAAATCACTACGATGAAATCTACGACAGGAAAACTTTCCTGAAGTACGTTGTACCAACGTCATGGGAAAACGTCTTGTGATGTCGTCATAAAACGTAAACTCACTACGTGAAAATATACGACAGAAAAGTTTCCTGAAGTACGTTGTACCAACGTCATGGTGAAAACGCCTTGTCAATGTCGTCATAAAACGTAAAATCACCACGTGAAATCTACGATAGGAAAACTTTCCTGAAGTACGTTGTTACAACGTCATTACTAAAACATCTTGTGAATGTCGTCATAAAACGTAAAATCACTACGTGAAATATACGACAGGAAAACTTTCCTGAAGTACGTTGTACCAACGTCATTGTCAAAACGTCTTGTGAATGTCGTCATAAAACGTAAAATCACTACGTGAAATCTACGACAGGAAAACTTTCCTGAAGTACGTTGTTACAACGTCATTACTAAAACGTCTTGTGAATGTCGTCATAAAACGTAAAATCACTACGTGAAATATACGACAGGAAAACTTTCCTGAAGTACGTTGTACCAACGTCATTGTCAAAACGGCTTGTGAATGTCGTCATAAAACGTAAAATCACTACGTGAAATCTACGACAGGAAAACTTTCCTGAAGTACGTTGTACCAACGTCATTGTGAAAACGTCTTGTGAATGTCGTCATGAAACGTAAAATCACTACGTGAAATCTACGACAGGAAAACTTTCCTGAAGTACGTTGTACCGACGTCATTGTGAAAACGTCTTGTGAATGTCGTCATAAAACGTAAAATCACTACGTGAAATCTACGAAGTACGTTGTACCAACGTCATTATGAAAACGTCTTGTGAATGTCGTCATAAAACTTAAAATTACTACGTGAAATCTACAACAGGAAAACTTTCCTGAAGTACGTTGTACCAACGTCATTGTGAAAACGTCTTGTGAATGTCGTCATAAAACGTAAAATCACCACGTGAAATCTACGACAGGAAAACTTTCCTGAAGTACGTTGTACCAACGTCATTGTGAAAACGTCTTGTGAAGTACGTTGTACCAACGTCATTGTGAAAACCTCTTGTGAATGTCGGCATAAAACGTAAAATCACTACGTGAAATCTACGACAGGAAAACTTTCCTGAAGTACGTTCTACCAACGTCATTGTGAAAACGTCTTGTGAATGTCGTTATAAAACGTAAAATCACTACGTGAAATCTACGACAGGAAAACTTTCCTGAAGTACGTTGTACCAACGTCATTGTGAAAAACGTCCTTGTGAATGTCGTCATAAAACGTAAAAAAAATCACTACGTGATTTCTCGACAGGAAAACTTTCCTGAAGTACGTTGTCCTACCGGTCATTGTGAAAACGTCTTGAATTCGTTAATACGTAAAATACTGTAAATATCACTACGGCCTTCAATGGATCGTTGACCACGGATGGCAACGTAACTGCAACTTTCATAAAACGTTGTAACAACATTCCTACAACCGAAAATTGTTAGCTGGGCATACAGTCAGTGCTTTAGAACATGTTAAATTTGTCGGTTGCAGTAAAAAAAGTTTTAATTGCGAACCTGTTTGATAGTGCTAAATTATGGTGTGGGAATTTAGGATGTGTAATAAATAATTTGCGGAATAATGAAATGTGTTTTTAGGAATTAATATTTTGGAGAAAGCAATATAATAAATAATACATGGTATGTCCATATTGTGTGTTTATAGTGACCTGGCTCTTTTACCTTGAACTAGCTTAGATAATCTCAGCTATACGGATGACTTTTACTATTTAAGTCTACATATTGCCGATAGTCCGACCATCCTGGGTAGATATCCATTATGATCAGGAACTACAATGGTCTACATATTGCCGATAGTTCGATCATCCTGGGTAGATATCCATGATGATCAGGAACTACACTGGTCTACATAATGCCGATAGTCCGACCATCCTGGGTAGATATCCATTATGATCAGGAACTACAATGGTCTACATAATGCCGATAGTTCGATCATCCTGGGTAGATATCCATTATGATCAGGAACTACAATGGTCTACATAATGCCGATAGTTCGATCATCCTGGGTAGATATCCATGATGATCAGGAACTACACTGGTCTACATAATGCCGATAGTCCGACCATCCTGGGTAGATATCCAGTATGACCAGGAACTACAATGGTCTACATATTGCCGATAGTCCGACCATCCTGGGTAGATATCCAGTATGACCAGGAACTACAATGGTCTACATATTGCCGAGTGGGTGGCAGGTGGGAGCATGCGATGGGTAATTTAACGATCGGGATTCATCCTTACCGGAATCCCGACTGGAGACCTGGTTTGGCCCTCACATACGTCTTTGGCATTTTGTATGTGACAGTTGAATCTGGTTATACCCCTTATAATAGTAATCCTACCGGTATTACTTTTAAATAGGGGAAGGGGCCAAGTGACCTAGGTGCGGTATGGACCTGGCACCAGGTCAGGTTATTCTAATTTCAGGGCTGAATATGTTGTATCGCGATGTAAATATTCCGTTCTGATTTTGGGACCCCCCCCCCCCCCCCCCCACCCCCCCCCCCCCCCCCCCCAATGCAGCAGGTTAAAACGGGATCGAACCTGTTTGCCCGGCCTTACATTACCTTAGCTGTTGGTAGGCCGTTAATCACCAATAAACAAACAAACAAAGAAACATATTGCCGACCGATAGCCCGACCATACCGGGTAGATATCCATTATCATCAGGGACTAACTGGTCTGCATATTGCTGGTGGTCTGATCATCCAGGGTACATATCAGGGACTACACTGGTTTACATATCGGTATTGCCGGTAATCTGACCAACCTGGGTAGATGTGCTGTTTCCGCCCTAAACTTCACACCGAACTCATCGGAAATAAAAACTTTCTAAAACGTTCCACAATAATATAAAAATATATTTTGAATGGACTGGTAGTAATAAAACAATTATGTTATGAATATTGTTTCTGATATTTATATTTTTAAGTGATGGTATGATGGTATAGCCACTTCACATTTTCACATAAACTGGGTAGTATTTTAAACAGGCGAGAGCACACCAGGTTTTGTGAGATTTAAATTTGTTTGTCCTCTATAATTTATTTCCATGCTATATTGGATGGCTTACCAGGTGACCAACATGGGAGGTTTTCCCATAGTTTCTCCTGATCTCCTTTCCATAGATCTCCCAGATGACCAATTTTGATGTCAAGCTGTGTCCAAATTTAATCTCCAAATAAACAAATGAAATAAGCTGGATCATGGGAAAACAGTACATTTAAACCTTGTATAGAACTATGCTAGTCTATACGATACGGGCACATGCTGTGCATGTATACATGTACGTTGTACAGAGCTATGCTGGTCTATACGAAACGGGCACATGCTGTACATGTATACGTTGTACCGAACTATGCTGGTCTATACTAGACGGGCACATATTGTACATTATTTTATATGTTGTACAGAGCTATTCCAGTCTATATGAGACTGGCACATGCTGTACATGTATACATTGTACAACGCTATGCTTTTCATAGTGGTGCGGGGTATATGGTGAAGGACTCTAACTTTATTGCTCTTTCCACCAAAGAAATATCTGAACTATGTAGTGGCACAGTTTCGACTTCGTTCGTTTGAAAACAAACATATTATGTAACACGGATGCAGGTAGTGCAGGAAACTTGAAGTAAAAATTGTGACGTCGCGTCAATGGACGGAGCAATGTTCTACGGTTATTTCCGTGTTTGGCTGCATAGTGACTTCTAATCACATTTGTGCATTCTGATACCGTAGCAAAAATACTGTCACAGGTCTATTATACTGTATGTTGAAAATTGTAACTGTTTTTAATTCCATGCCGTATAGCATCAAGTGTTAATTGGCATTATAATAATAACAATAGGTAACCAACCATGTGCTAAATATAGCAACTATGTAAGTGGCACTCCATCAAAATTAATTAAAGCATTGGATGAAAATACACAAGAAACATCTACTTAACTAAATGGCGCATGTGCGATGAATACGTGTATTTGGCTTGCGGACAGCACTTCGAAAACAATAATAAACATTTCTATTAAATCATTAGGTAACGTTAGACGACGTCAAACTGCTCCGTGCTGACGTAGATGCCTGCGAATAAATGACTACTTTACGAACTCTTGTGATTTACTTCATGGAACCAATATGGTACTGTTTGCATACATGAACCAGCTTTCTAATGACATATTTCACAACCGATTTGACCAAATGGTACTTTAGATATAAGCAAAGTCAGAGAACTTTATGACTGTACCTGGTATTTCCCGACTGTGATGTATGGCCCCACAGACTCCATATGGTATATGTATGCGAACACGGGTATTGTTACATTTGTGAGCGTGAAGCATGACATGTGTTTCATTGGTGGAATGGCGAACAGTGCATATCCTGGTCAGACTATGTAGATGCACAGGCTGATCTAGATCTAGACTGGCCGCAAACCATTAAGCTCCATTTCTCACAAATCACAGTCAGAAAAAAACAATACACAATTCTGAGAACTATTGGGAAAATAGACATCTTACAGAAATTGACATTCAGCTAAAAATATCTTGGGATTATCGGTTTTTTGGCCAGTGTAGATCCAGATCAGCCTGTGCATCCGCACTCTTCGCCATTCCATCAATGAAACACCCGTCATGCTTCACGCTCACAAATGTAACACTATCTTATTTTCTCATACATACCACAGGGAGTCTGTGGGGCCATAAATCATATTCAGAAAAATACACACTTCTTAATTAGAAGATATATATAAGAGACATCTGTCGCAGATTTGACTGTGCTATAGACATCATAGAATGTGCTATTTGATCAGGATATAAACTGGTGACAAATAAAATAAACCTCATTTCTACAGTCACATCAAATAAACCTCATTTCTCCAGACACAGCCACAAATGGTAAATAGGTCAGGTGCTACACCTACTGCCAGACATTCAGGTGGCTTTGACTGCAGAAATGTAGCTTAAGGATGTTGCGGCCAGTGTAGATCCAGGTCAGGATATGCACTGTTCGCCATTCCATCAATGAAACACCTGTCATGCTTCACGTTCACAAATGTAACAATACCTGTTTTCTCATACATACCACAGGAAGTCTGTGGGGCTATAAATCACAGTCAGGAAAATACACACTTCTTAATTAGAGCAGAGGATATTTCTGCTCTAATTAAGAAGTGTGTATTTTCCTGACTGCCACAGATTTGACCCAGGAAATGGACATTTAATAGGTATGATGAAATTGTAAACATTGGGTAGTCTACTTGTAGATGCTGTAGACTATTTTTGTCGCTCGCGCTTGCGGACAACGCGATATAGTTGGTGCATTGGCGTACGTCCGTCCATACGTACGTGCCTGCGTCCGAGTTAAAGTGTTGTTTTTTGTGTCCGTCCGTCCGTCGTCCGTCCGTCCGTCTGTCCGTCCTTGGACTTGGAATGTAGCTTCCATATGATGAGTAGATGTGCAAAATTTATTTCGATTTTTGTTTCGACCCCGGGTCATGGATTATCTCCCCCTTTCCGACTTAGAATTTCCTAACTTTGCCGTGTAACTCGTAAAACTTTTAAACCGTACTAGATACACACCTGAAGCTTAATGCTTGTATGTAGCTTTGTTATGGTGAGATGCACAAAGTGAATTTCTATTTCTGTTTTGACACTCATGCATGGATTATCTCCCCATTTTGGACTTGGAAATTTGCCTCGTTTGCTATCAAAGCGATATGTGGGGCATCCTTGTTCTATGAACACATTTTCTAGTTGATTTGACCCCCGTCATGGATTATCTCCCCCTTTTGGATTTCTCAATTTTGCCTTGTAAGATGTAAACCTTTTAAACGGTATTTATAGTTGGAGACTTGACATATGGTATCTAGCTTCATTTTGTTGTGCAGATACGCAAAATGAATTTCATTTTTTTTATTTGACCCCCGGGGTCTCCCTCTTTTGGATTTCTCAATTTTGGATATTTTATATGTTGTGTGTACAGTATCTTCTTTATAGAGGGCAGATGCGCAAAGTGAATTTCGATTTTTGATTTCACCTCCAGGTCATGGATTATCTCCCCTTTTTGGACTTAGAATTTCGTATTTTTCCGTGTCAAAAGTAAAACTTTTAAACAGGAATAGCTGGACACTTGATGTTTGATATGTGGCTTCCTTATGGTGTGCAGATGCGCAAACTGAAATTCATTTTTTTGAAATGACCCCTGTGTCATGGATTATCTCCCCATTTTTTTCCTTAGAATTTTGCAATTTTTCTTGTAATGGAACTGGAATAGCTGAACACTGGTAAGTGATGTGGCTTCCTTACGGTGTTTAAGTCGGTATATTGTGATGGCGCGCCATCGAATTTTCTCTAATTAAATTAAAACCATTTTTTATATGTTTATACATATCTTCTCCGGCCTTTGATTCAATTATGTACTGTTTACTAGTTTGATCTCGGATCACTTTTTAGAGCCATTGGGATACGAGTCTTTTACTTCTAAAAGAGATGCGCGCCCCACCCATCTATTATTTCAACTGTACAGGCATTTTTTCTCACACATTCTGATTTACTCTCTGGCAGCTATTTGTTATATCAGTTAAGTATATTCTTCATTTTTAACCTATATGGGTTTGTCACGATTGTCTTACATATAGAGAATAGTAGGTTAGTGCCGTGAATGGGAAAAAATATCTGGCAAGGCTCAGAAACGGGATGGGCGAGGCTCTGCCGAGCACATCCCGTTTCCGTGCCGCGCCAGATATGTTTGACCATTAACGGCATTAACCTTCTATTCTATTTATCCCGTCAACACTACAAATGGCTGTAAAATGCAAAGAAATAACCCAAGCAACCGCACATATTCATACGCAGTGAGTAGGTCGTATTGACAGGATATCAAAAATGTTTCACGGCACCGTGTTTCACGGCACATACGCACTATGTTGACGGGATAAATGTGCTATCACTGTTTCACTTGGATATATATTGCTGGTTGTTTGGTTTGCCACATAACATTTAGCATTCATATGTTTTCATATCTGCCCTCGCATTAGCCCTCGACCTATATTGCCCTACTTCGGCAGATATGAAAAATCCCATATAATAATCGTATAATAGCATGATGTAACTGTATGTTCGTTCCGACAACTGGGTAAATCTTTTCATCATGGCCAACTTACAGTAAAAATGTGTGACTTTATAAATATTGTTCAGGGATGAAGTACCTCAATAGTCATTACTGTCTGTTTCACGAAACCTGCCCAAATGTATGGTCATATAAACAATGCAAAAACAATATTCTTTTCGATAATATTAAATTTAATCAAAATTTAAGAATGATCCTTCTTTTTATTTCGTGAAATTTGGTCAAATATTGATTTTATTTTGAAAAAAAATATTTGTGTATGGGAATTTAACGTGGGGGAAAACGACGTGGAGGAGCTGGGGGAGGAGCCAAACAATTAAAACATTTGGATATTGACTCTGAAACCTGGCTAGAACTTGGAAATGATATAACTAAGAAAACAAAAGTTAAATATTGAAAATCGGTCCAGTATTTCTGAAATAAGATGTCTATGGGGATTTAACATGGGAGTATTGTTATTCTTTTCGCAATAAAATCAATATTTGACCAAATTTCACGAAATAAAAAGAAGGCTCATTCTTAAATTTTGCTTTAATTTAATATTATGTAAAACAAAAAGTTTTTGCTTTAAGATGCGATGTATGCTTTCCACGGACCAGGGAATATATTAAATGGCAACATAACTCTTTGTTTCAGGGACGTGTCATATTTTATGGAAAAATACAATCTATGTTGTCATAAGATGACGCTTCAGAAACAGATTAAATAACGCATTAAGCCAGCATATCAATTTATCATGTACATGTACACAATAGTGTGTTGTGTTGCCATATTATGGGGTTTCCTGAACTCTCACCAGAGTTATGCGGCCATGTGACGACGTTTTCTGGAGAAATTTATGCATTTCAGAGACAACTGGACATGAAATCTGGTGATATGAAAACATTTAAGACAAAATACATATAAATGCATGCAATGGACAAAGTGAATGTATAGTATGAACCGTGCGTGCGTGCGTGCGTGCGTGCGTGCGTGCGTGTAGGTGTGTATGTTTCTGTGGCCGTAATGTTTTTCCTGGAAATATGTGTGGGTTATTGGACCAATCGGCATATTATGTGTAAATATGAAAACATTTAAGGGACCAGATGTAAATTGGTTAATGCTTAAAACGTCAAAATAGTAGTTATTTCTTTCAATAATAATATTTTACACTTTTTTTTTTCCAAGTCACCGATATGGTCATACATGTATATGTTAAAACGAGAAACTGTGTTCATAGAACACGGATGACCCCACCTGTAGCCTTGATAGTAAAATGGAATCGTTAGTACGAAGATAATCCCTAGACAGACATTGTGGGCAAATATTACTGAAATGTGTTTAGGAGTTATTGAGAAAAGATTAAAAACTTAAATTTGCCTTACAAACAAGGTAAACATAAGTCCCCAGTGACCTTGACATTGGGTGTTCAGGCGTGGGTCGCATGCGAAACAAAGCACCATAGACAGACATTGTGGGCAAATATTATTGAAATTGGTGAAGGAGTTGAGGAGTTATTGAGACAACATTAAACACGTAAACGCATTATCCTTACAAACAAGGTGAACATAAGTCCCCAGTGACCTTAACCTTGTGTTTTTGGGCGTGCATGTGTCACTCATCGTAGACATATATACCAAATTGGAGCATAGAGACATACCTTTAATTTGATACATTTACAATCAACATAGGTATTATAAACTATGAGTTATACCCATGTATAAAAGTTCCGTGTTTTACCACATAATCAGTGTATGAGTTCCGGTGAATAAACCTGTCCTCTTTAAACTCTAGTAAAATAATCGAATACGCCGCTGCGATTCATTGATAATTTCCCCGACGAACTGTATCATTCCAATGATGATCAATGATCGGCATTGTTCATCTGCAGATAGGCGATAAATTATGAAATACAACAAATCCGCTCTTTTCTGTTTTCTGCGGAGAAGTGGATAGCATAGCGCTTAATTATATCCGAGTGTTCTCCTATTGTTCATTATTCCAGATTGCCGTACAGTCGTGTTTTTTAACATCCCTCTGTCATGTAATGTTAATTCGGTCAGTGAACGTTCGGCGAAAATATCGTATCTGTCTTACATTAAAATATATATGTCTCTTAATTTGGCATGTTAAAGTATATTTTCTGTTATTTCAGAAATGTGGCAAGTGTCAACTGCTTGTCATGGGCAGGCCCGTACGCAGGAATTTCTATTGGGGGGGTGCGTCAGGGGGGTGCGTCAGGGGCGAGCCCCATGTAGTGGCGCGAGTACGCTAGGGGGGTACCCCCCTAGCATACTCGCGCCACTACATGGGGCTCGCCCCTGACGCACCACCTGAAATTTTTTAAACCTAGATGGCCTGAAATGCACTCTCCTGCATTTTATGTCATTTAAATTCGGATTTTAACGGTGGTAAATTGTGACATTTTCATGCAAAGTACCTATATTTTAATGCATTTCAAGATTTGTTGAGATTACTGTTTGCGCACCCCCCCCCCCCCCCCACCCCTGCGTACGGGCCTGACGGGACTAAAGTGACATCTGAATCGAAACTCGAATACAGGTCCTCGCACAGGTGTTCGGCATGTTGATAGGATAGTTTTAGACATGCAAACAAAAAGGAAGACATTTGTAGTCATTTAGTCAATCATGAATCTATTTATTTTAAATAAATACATTGAATATACAATGACTACAAATTTTGTTTCTGTCTACGTGACTAAAACAGTGTACAGTCACTATTCTATCAACATGCCGGCCGCCTGTGTATCTTTTCAAATACGGCCCAATTTGAACAGCGAGGGCTGGCAAAAAAGTTCGAGGGCTGGCAAAAAGTTCGCAGAAATGTGTCGTTCGTCGTATTTTGAATTTCTGAACGAACCTTTATGAACTTAACAGCTATTAAGTTTGATCCACATCAATACCAAGGTGCATGTGAGATCACGTGTTTTCCTAACCCCGATTTTCCGACGTGATGTAATCTGTGACGTCATTTTTACAGTAGATTTTCTTTAAAATGGATTTTGATGTAGCGCACCAAATACGATGGCATGTGTTTTATGGGTGCTCTGAAAGTTGTTTACAATAATAGAACTTATAACTTTCACAAAGAATCGAGTACCGTTTATTTCTTACATTCACATGCTCTAGTTTTTACTTACATTTACGGTATAGAGGATATTCCATCGTACATTTTGAATAGCGGGAAATAATACACGAGTGTGCGTCGGCTTCCGCGTTTTGACGTTACGTTGTGTGACGTCATGTAAACTGTTTTTAAATCCAAATTACTCAGCTGTTTCCATGAGCCAGCTATATTGGAGCACATGTTTGGAATATGTTCAGTCACATTAACATTCTAGATTAGTCGAGACCCTTTCCAAATTTTCAAATAACTTTATTTTGCATGGTACCTAGCTCGTGGTTTCCAAGAAAACAGGCACGCAATTACGGGTGTTCTCTTCACGGTGTATTATGTGTAAAGGAGTTGATTACGGGTTTTATCTCACAGCGAAACCCGTGAAATTAATTTTCAAAAGTGTAATAAAACCGATTCTTCGTCAAAACGACAGAATTACGAGATTAAAGCCGCATATACAATAACTGGCAACGTGTACCGCATTTGCTGCGGTATATTTCATAAAAATGTGTCATTCCATTAGAAAGATATTAAAGAAAATATATAGCTTCTATGAATTTTTAAAAAATGATGGAAAAACTTTTTAGAGAACAAAATTAAAAATGGCCGTCAACGGCATTTTGAAATATATAATATGCATTATCTCTGTAATAAGATAAGCAAGAAACACAAAATAGCTTGAAAGTCACTAAGTCCTTGAAATCCAAGATGGCCGCCGTCCGCCATCTTGAACAATATAAAACATAATATTTCTGTGGGGAAAATTACTAGTAAGACCACATCTACTGGAAGGGTTTTTGTTAGTTTGGACGCTATCAGGAACACGAAATCCAAGATAGCCACCATATGCCATCTTGAAAAACTTAAAATACAATAGTTTTGAGACTGCGTATAAGTAAGTGTACAAACAATACATATTCAGTAACTATACGATCATCGGGTCTAAATTTGCAGTTACTGCGTCAGAAATTGTTTGTGCTACATCAGCTATCAGAATCACATTTCGTGTCAGTATTATCATTGGCATCCTCTTCCTGATAGTTTATGCATTACGCGTGGTGTTATGTACTTGTCAAACCATATCATGCAATCATAGTTCCTGTTTATAATTCGGGTCTATCTGCTATTAGTTAATTTGAGTTGTGGTCACATTGTCTGTGATGTAGAAATTTCTGTATTTCATAAGCATCAATCAGTGATCAAGATATATTTCCACACCAGTTTATACCGAGAAACATATACAGTTTGTTTATATGTGTAATAACTCGGTGTGTAGAATGGGAGTATGTCAATATGTAATTGTTTTAGTGGTTAGCTCACCACCGACTCTTCACTCATGGTAGTTCTACAAATCACGTCGTGCATACATGTCCTTATCTCTGCTTGTAGAGGTAAGTTGCCAATTATATGATGGATTCATCAAGAAGGTATAATTGATTTATAATGAAACTAAATATATCACTAGGGGTGGCCACAACTTCGGCCCCTTGTCGATTCATCTTATATATTTTACAGACATATGATGGACGACCTGCGAGCAGTATCTAACAAGCAACACCCAGCACAAGATCAACATACAACACATCTTCTACATGCATTAGCTTACTGGGACTCGTGTAGTAACGTTAGCACTCATAATAACACAACACTATATAGTAGCAATTTGTATGCCTTTAAAGATGGAATAATTTCACCATTTTGAGTCATGATTTGCCTACCATTGGATACAAATATGTACTTCTGCATTCACTAGTCCTAATGGTAGAGCACTATATGATTTTGAATACAGCTGATAGTGTCCATCGTAGATTTTGTTATCCATGTAAGGCCAGCATCACAATATATTTTACCCTAAGATTAGAGGTACATGCCCGCTCAGTAGGCACATACTGTTCTTGCTATATCAAATCGGAGGTATCAATGAGATTATCACCCTGGAACATTGTATTTTTGTTAGTCATCCTAGATGAGATAAAAGGTCATCCTTTTATTATAGATGTCAAAGGTCTTCTTCTCATGAACCGCTTGGTCGATGCTGGTAAAACTTCACAGTTATGGTCGTTGTATAATCCAAGATGGACACCATAAATAAATAGGTCAAAATCTTCATGAACTGCCAGATCGATTTCGGCGAAACTTTGCAGGAATGATCAATAGTCGATGCTCTTTCAGATTTGTTAAAATGGTGACCCCCGAGGTCAAAAAGTATGGTCAGGTCATATATCACATAGAATGTCTCGACGAGCGAGTTAATTAGTTATGTTATATTTAAGGGTGGGAATTGGTTCAAAGAACCTTCCATACCCGGGCATATGAGACAAGAACATTTGTCAAGCCGTTGACCCGTTTTCATTTCAAAAATTATTATTAGTTGCAATGCAGTAAAAATGGTTGACTCTTCCTGCTGCAAAACTGGTCAGATCTGGTAATATCTACAACATTACAAAGAATTAGAACCGTTCTGTCACACAAACGTGATAGCATATACAGACAGAGGAACATATATACTACTAGAAATGTGGCCTGTCGGCACACGAATGCCCCCGCTGGCAGCCAAAGAAAATGAGGCATATTTAAATTATAAGCCATTTACCCGAGCGTTAAGGTTTCGAACGCACCAAGTCTGTGACCGTGACCCTGTGCTTAGCGGAGGCGTGACGAATGTGAATTTGTCACAGGGCGGTAGATGACCATTGGAGCAATGCGTGTGTGAAATGTGAAGCAGATCCGAGCAAGGAAACAGAAATTATAAGCCATTTACCCGAGCGTTAAGGTTTCGAACGCACCAAGTCTGTGACCTTGACCCAAGGCTTAGCGGGGGCGGGACACATGTGGATTTGTCACAGGGCGGTAGAGGAGCATTGGAGCAATGCGTATGTGAAATATGAAGCAGATCGGAACAAGGAAACAGAAATGATAAGCCATTTACCCGAGCGTTAAGGTTTCGAACGCACAAAGTCTGCGACCTTGACACTGGGCTTAGTAGGGACGGGACGAATGTCGATCTGTCACATGGCGGTAGAGGACCATTGGAGCAATCCGTGTGTGAAATGTGAAGCAGATCCGAGCAAGGAAACATAAATTATAAGCCATTTACCCGAGCGTTAAGGTTTCCAACGCACAAAGTCTGTGACCTTGACCCTGGGCTTAGTGTGGGGGGGGGGGGGGACGAATGTGGATTTGTCACAGGGCGGTAGAGGACCATTGGAGCAATGCGTGTGTGAAATGTGAAGCAGATCCAAGCAAGGAAACAGAAATGATAAGCCATTTACCCGAGCGTTAAGGTTTCGAACACACAAAGTCTGCGACCTTGACACTGGGCTTAGTAGGGACGGGACGAATGTCGATCTGTCACATGGCGGTAGAGGACCATTGGAGCAATCCGTGTGTGAAATGTGAAGCAGATCCGAGCAAGGAAACATAAATTATAAGCCATTTACCCGAGCGTTAATGTTTCCAACGCACAAAGTCTGTGACCTTGACCCTGGGCTTAGTGACGACGATGTGGATTTATCACAGGGCGGTAGAGGACCATTGGAGCAATGCGTGTGTGAAATGTGAAGCAGATCCAAGCAAGGAAACAGAAATTATAAGCCATTTACCCGAGCGTTAAGGTTTCGAACGCACAAAGTCTGTAACATTGACAGTAGAACAGGGTGTCCCTTCAGGTACCATCTCCACAGTAGAACAGGGTGTGTCCCTTCAGGTACCATCTCCACCATGTTAAAAGTTTTTGCATGAGTGGAGGAGAAAAACCGATAAGGGCGTTCACCCGTATTATACACGTTAATAGCAGACGACACTTTCTACCCGCGCAAACCTGTATTCAATACACGGATCGATACCGTTGATGCCGGGGTATTAAAAAAAGTATTAAAAAAAATATCACAATGGGTTAATATTCGCATTATTGGCTAGAAACATAGTAAGCCACAGCGCTATAGAACACTTAATTACTATATGTATATAGTAAACTCACCGTATCGGTGGGTGTAGTAAAAAAAACCCGATAAGGGCGTTCACCCGTATTACACCCGTTAATAGCAGACGACAATTTCTACCTGCGCAGACCTGTAGTCAATACACGGATCGATACCGTTGATGCCGGGGTATTTAAAAAATGTCACAATGGGTTAATATTCGCATTATTGGCTAGAAACATATTTGTATTTAGCATTAAACATCTGCCCATACACGTTCCTAATTTGTATATGTGACTGGACATTTTATTACATGTTTCTTGATTTAGCCCGTGTCACAGGGTTAACATGTACGTGGCTTTGCTATAAGACGCACTTATTGTTTTATTAAACTATAGCGGTTGTCGAGCATTTGGCAATGCTATATTTATGCATGTAGCTTGTAGTGTGTGTACCGTCTCATGGTAAGACATTTTTATGGTCATATAGCGAACGTAAATATGCATATTATAAGTACTCGTGTATGTATTACATATACAAATTATTAATTTGATATACATGTAATCAGTCATTTCGCTTATGGATGGATTGGTGTGCATCCTTATAGTAGGATGGATTTTGTTTGTTTCTTAGTGTTTAACGACACAGCAAGAAATAAGGTCATTTTTTGACGGGGTTCGATTCCAGTATTTCACGTGCAAAGGTGTAGGGGGTTGGGTCATAACATTAGAACTGAATGTTTTCATTAATACTATACATATTCTGTCTTGAAATTAAAATAATCTGATCTGGTACCAGATCCTACCCACACAACAATCACTTAGCCCCATCCTCTAAAATTAATAGGTTTATTGCTATTCTTGCTACGTTTATAATAGGATATAACCGGATTCAACTCTCAAGTACAGACAGCCGGAATAGTACCCGAGAATTCTGCTAAGTTTGAACCACACCGTTAACTTGTCTCCAGCTCTTCCAACCTGCACCCATGTGGGAAGGATTAAATATATATGGAGTGTATTCTACTTTTATTTACATACTAATAACATATTAATGACAACAACATACTATACACATATTAATGAGCTATAATATACAAATCAAACGTCTGGACACCCTCAACAATTATTATGTTCGTTTTCAATAACCATATGGATACGATACGTAATGTTCCCGAAGCACTCTCTTGTCGAACACAATTCTATAGTTTTTATTCTGTGATACGGTCAGAATATTAGTCATATCTCTATCCCTGGTAATTTTGTAAGGATCAGTCACGGTCACAGAAGCGGTGGACAATGTTTTCACCATATTTTTGATCACGTCATAGTTTATCTGTATACTGTTTTTATAATTCAGCGTGATGCATCTTATATTACAATGTGTTAATATTCCATTTTCATCGGGTAGTCATACTCAAATTGATTTATATGTGAATACTAGAACTTTACAGCAAATAGTGTTACGAATATAGTCAGTACACTAATGTTATACATCTTGTACGTCAGATGCGTTCATCCATGAATTGAATTTCTTAGGAAAATGTAACCATTTCACGAAATATTGTTTGTTTCTTCCTTTGCCTCTCGCTTTAATCATAGTTCCCACTTTCCACATTTGGTCCTGATTCACAGAAATCTTTTGAATTTCGCTTTCATAGAACGTTCCAGTAATATCTTCATCCGCCATGTCTTTCAAGCGGTACATTGGTATCTGTCCCCGGAAATATGGCCGATAATATTTGGAATATTTCCCCGCTGTATGTCTGATCGTAAGCTCTGGTAAACGTCGCATGTAAGTGTGATATACGGACATAGTCACCGATTTTGAACCGGAAACGTTTCTTCTTTGTCACCGTTCCATCTTTACGTGATAGATAAGTAGAAATTCGGACTTCCATTTTATTTTCGTCTTTAACCGACGCTGGCGCCGTATCTATCGTTCTATGTACGGTACTATTATAACTTGTCGCTATGTCTTGTAACACTGGTAGGTATATGTCCGTTTGTTTATAGTTCATATACCGGTACAGTTTCATCTTGATAGTCTTGATTGTTCTCTCCGCTACGGACGCTTTGGTTTCATTTTGTGTAGGAAAATACAAAACTTTGTTCTTTTTCATTAGATCTTGGACAAGTTTAGCGAGGAATTATTGACCTTTATCAGTGGATAGTCATCTCGCGATTCGTCCTTCGGCAAATATATCTCGAAAAGCCGTACTAACAGAAGCACCAGTCTTATGTGTCAATGGTCTAAAAGCCTATATATTTTTGAGAATACATCTACAACCAGTAGAATGAAAGTAATGCCGTCATTGTCTTTAGAATATTTTGACATATCGAACAGTCTGCTTCCCACAAATCATCAATACCGGCTGTAATCACGTGATTTCTTGTGAATCGTCTTCTCACCGGTTTGCTTAAACTGTAAGGTTCTTGGTTGTAACCACTTGCGGATTTTGTATTTACTTATTTCATATTGATCTTGTTTCTTGACATAATTGTACAATTTATCTGGTCCAGAGAAACTCGCAGGCTTTGACGGGTCGAAATATATTGAGTGCAGATAATGTTCCATTTTGGTATTCTAGCAAGTGTTATATTCTTCATATAAATAGTGTTATGCTTACGTCAGGAAAAAGATCGTTGAACCAGTGACTGTATTTGTTCAAAACCTTTTTAATTCTCTTATTTAATGACATATCCTCTAAATCTACAATTTCCGCAATTATTTTCTTATGTATTTCGCTTTCGGTAATCGGGATTAGCCGTTTGAATAATGTAGTGTACGTCTTTAAGAATTCTCCTTTATCGATATCAAATACGTAGTCATATGCATTTGCCTTTGACTTCTTGAAGGGGATACCGTTTTGCTGAAATTCCTCTACTTTCTCATTCCAAATGTCTTCGCTTTTGTCTATCGCCTCATCCTTTTGAAAATGTTCCTCAATATCATTATAGTAATCGTCCATATTATCGTGTTCCAATGATATCCTTTTCTTACTAATAGGCTCCTCTTCGTGGTTGTCATCGGCTTTTCGTTTTGCGGATTGTCCCTCATAACACCATTGTTTCACGTGCCGTTGTAAATCCTGGATGTCCATAAACACCAAACCGCAGTCATCGCAAGAATGCATTACTTCGTCTTCAGTGTCTTGATCGTTTTGTGAATATGATACTTCTCTTGAGATATCTGAGTTATATCGCCGTATGTCGTTATTATTAAAATCAACGCTGTCAACGTAGACGTCGTTCCTTATAATACTATGGTCTGCAGGTTTAACACTGCTATGCGATTCGCTTCCTCTTATGCTGTTGTCTGAATTGTTTGTCTCGACCCTTCTTATGCTATTTAGAATGTTTGTGCGCATGCGCAAATGCTGCGGGGTTCTGGCTTTTAAATCAATCACTAGATAGCCGTATGGTTTATTCACAGCTTCATCAAACTGACGCAGAGTACTGTGGGTTAGTAGGGTACATCTGCCTGGCTAATGTCATTACTGGCTGTTTGTCTAAGGGAGTTTTAAATAATACCAGATACTGACAATTTCTTCGCATGGTTGGGTTTTTATTATAGAACATGTTTTGGTTTACAGCGATGACGGACATGTTCCTATGATGACTTCCTTCCGTATATAAATCTGTAACACGTTCATCCATCGCAGCTTCGGATGCCATGTCGTCCAATTTAATAACGTTATTGAGTTTTGGATCTATGAATTCGCCCTTTCTAAGTTAAATGGAATCCCCTTGATGAACTCGACTTTGGGATATACGCGTTGTCTGATGTGATCGTATAACGGTTGCCATCTCTTGTAAAGCCAAATAATTCTCTGTGGCGTTGGAGATATCTTTTCCTTTGCTCGTTCTAACAGTTGCGTTACGAAGTAGGTTTTTCCGGACGACGTCGGTCCACTAATCATACATGTAAATGGATGTTTGAAAACGAAGTATGATTGCGTATCTTCTATCGTATTCGAAGGTGCTGACATCAATTCCTGATTCGTCTGAGCTTCTGGCCGTCTCATATCTTCCGGAGCTCTCGGAGCTCCCATTTCTCCCGGAGCTCTCGGAGCTCCAATTTCTCCCGGAGCTCTCGGAGCTCTCTGATCTCCCATTTCTCCCGGAGCTCTCGGAACTCCCATTTCTCCCTGAGCTCTCGGAGCTCCCATTTCACCCAGAACTCTCGGAGCTCCCATTTCTCCCGGAGCTCCCATTTCTCCCGGAGCTCTTGGAGCTCCCATTTCTTCGAAACCCGGTGGCATAAAAAGTAAAGAAAATATATATGGCACGTGAATCAAAACCTCCCAATTCGGGACGAAACAATATGGCCGGCAGAGTGGGCCACGTGCTAAACGCCGACAAATAATGCAAGGGAGTTTCTGACCCAAGATTCACAATATCTCCTAGAGAACCAATTTCAAATACTCTGAGAGTCGTATAAAGATCCTATAATAAGATCCTATGAATATATAACTCCAATTCCGCTCTCACGACGGTGACAAGTCCGAGCTTGGCTGCGTAGAAAATCAATATGGCGGGTCGATCGTCGGCGCATGCGCGACATAGGACCGGTGGAGCCACCTGGTGTGGACCAAGGGGAGGTGGCTCTTTGGAGTAGAACAAGGCACACGAGTTATCTCTCTTTTTTCTGCGGTTGGATAAAAAATTGAGGGGGGGGGGGTGGGGGGGGGGGGGATAAAAATTGAGGGGGGGGGGGGGGTGGTGGTCATTTCCGTAGGTAAAAGTCTCTTCCATAGGGGGGTACTTTCTATAAACTGGAATAGCCCAATTCTTCGCGTAATATTGAAGATATTACATCAGAGATATATATAGGCTAACGAGATTTATAGCTCCCTCTTTGACCATACATTTTTTCATGAAAACTCGTGACATCTCGCGAGAGTTTGGAACCGAAATGTTTTCTGATTTGTCCGCCATCTTTGTTACATAATTTAACTATTTTCCGACATTTTAACCAGTTTCCAGATAATTTTCAGTGTGTTAGTTTTAATCTAACATCATTGTTTAAAATCGCATTGATAGACCTTTATTTAGAAGGGTGAAACTGCGCTGACGACGACCGTTGGAATAGCCCCATTCTGCATTCCCGGAACACGGAAGTGAAATCGAAAGTCGACTGGTCGAAGGTAAACAAAACGCTGATTTTTCTGTTTTTCTTCTGTAATGCATTTTAATTGCATTAAACTATTAAATATATACTATTTTGAATTGGTAAATACTATTGTTTTATCTAAATACACGCGAAGACCATGCTTATTTATTATTGTGCCTCGTCAAAATTAACATTGCAAATCAAGGTGGGTGGGGTAATTGTCAAATATATGTGCATCCACTGAAAAGTGTTTGGCATCTTGCCTAAATCATTTGTAAGATGTATCACGCAAATGTAACATTAGTTGTGTCATATATAATCAGTAGCAAAGCTTTGTATTGAGCAGTGTTGAGTTGAATTCTACTTTCTTTATTAAACATCGGCTCAAATTATATTGTATTTTTTTGCCGACGGTTCACGAATACTTTACTGATATTTGTATTGTTTTTTTTACGTACAACTGGTTGTAACCGGCTGTTCTAATGCTACAACTAATATGTATTCCTTACAAATAACTGTGAAAGCATGATAGTTTGCAGAAAATAACTGAATGTGGCTTTATAGTTACAAGATGCATTTGCATTCACCACACACTTGTATTTCAATCTGTCCGTTTTTTAGTCATGTTGTGACGCGAAAAAAAAAATTTCTAACCAATGCACTGGTGTTTCGCTTGCTTTTTACGCCTTATATGTGTTAGTTTTAACGCGTAATCATGCTTGATTCATATATATTTAACATTTAGTCCAAAAAATTATACTTCAAAAGAACTACATATATAACATATAGTTTGTTAGGATTGGTACGGCAAAAGAACACAATGTGATACATTTTATTGTTTTTACGGCATATAAATTATTTATATATGAGTTTTTAGATTGTTTTCCTCCAGTGGTAGCTCCTCCATCACCCAACACCACAGTTTCTTTGATACAGTAATGGTAAACACTGTTTTTTTAAGATTTTTTGTTTAGTATATTGTTTTAATGTTATGCACAATACGTTGAAAATAAACAGTCGAGATTGAAATTTTTATAATCTTGTGACGCGAAAGAAAAACTTTTTTTTCTGTTCATTTCATGTGAGAACGGCTTTCATATTATGAAAGATACCCTATATCTTTCATGTTAAATCACATTGTATTAATGTTTAATCTAATAGGTTATGCCAAAAACATGCACTAAAGTACCTATATGTTTTTTCTCCTCGCAATAACTTGTTATTAAACAAACAAAATCTCTCGCAGGAAACATCGGTTGACATATGCCAACAATATCTTTTTCCTCACTATATTTCCAAATTGTTAATTGCACATGATACTTATAAGAAACTAAAGGATATTTTTGTCATAATTATACCCCCGGCATATTTTGTATGCCGAGGGGTATATAGTTTTCGGCATTCCGTCCGTCCGTTCGTTCGTCCGTCCGTTCGTTCGTCCGTCGCACTTGCGTTAAAGTTTTTGGTTACTCAATATCTATGTAACTGTAAAGTCCAATTGACTTCAAACTGTAAGTCCAATTGACTTCAAACTTCATACACTTCTTTATCATCATCCATATTTTCATTCTATATCATGCCCATGCGGCCTTCAGGCCCAAGGTCAAGGTCAAATTACTTAGAAATTTGTGTTAACTTGAAATATTTGCGTTAAAGTTTTCGGCTACCCAATATCTATCTAACCATCAGTCCAATTGTCTTCAAACTTCATATACTTCTTTATCATCATCCATATTTTTTCATTCTAAAAAAAATCCATGCCCATGTGCCTTCAGGCCCAAGGTCAAGGTCAAATTACTTAGAAATTTGTGTTTAACTTGAAATATTTGTGTTAAAGTTTTCGGCTACCCCCAATATCCATGTAACCGTGAGTCCAATTGACTTCAAACTCATATACTTCCTTTATCATCATCCTTATTTTCATTCTATATCATGCCTGTGTCACCTTCGGGTAGGCCCAAGGTCAAGGTCAAATTACTTGGAAATTTGCATTAAAGTTTTTGAAATATTTGCGTTAAACTTTTTGGCTACCCAATATCTATGTAACCTTAACTTTGATTGACTTCAAACTTCATGTATTTCTTGCTCATCTTCCATATTTTCATTCTATACAATATCCATGTGGCCTTCATGCCCAAGGTCAAAGCCAAATTACTTGAATATTTGTGCTTCCATTGATTGCTGTGTCCAGGAGGTGGCCGGGGTATACGTGAGCCCCCGCTCACTGATTGCTCTAGTTGAATATATGCTCAATTATTCCTTGGTTAACCTGGTTTATGTGAATGGGACATTAAACATCATTTTAATTTTCTATATTTCCATAAAAACATACATTATGTGCCGGAATATGCATGCATGTATTGATAATTATGAGTCATAGGCCTACCTACTGGTATAAATTGTTGACCTCTGTACAGTTTGTGTCAGTGCAGCCAGTACAGCTTTGGATTTAATGCCCATAATTGGCCCGCAGTCTCCTTACATGTTGATAAAATCCTAACTCGGTCAATGGCCGTTGACCCAACTTTTTGAAATAAAGTGGGTAACAATGTGAAAGCTTTAAATGCTGCTAGAATGTGAAAATGGTTTTAACCCGACTGCTGCATGTACAACAGCAGTTCTGTATTCATGAAACGGCATGTGCATATAGTATATGCTACATGTACTGGTCACAGCCATCATCAGGTCCCTTTTCCCAATAGTCTGTTTGTCCAACGTGTTCATTCCGACAGTGAGTCTACTCGGGACTAAATTGTTGTGTAGTGGCGTACTCCGAGCAGAACTACATGTATGACTGGATCAGTTGTAGAGACGGTTGCTTCTCAGATTCCTAGAATAGTCCGCAGTAACTCCGGCTTGTCATAAAACAAAAATGTGGACTGTTTGCAGCTTATTATTCCACAAATGTGGCGATGACTGGAGAAATGGGGGATTATGGGTTACGCGACCAGTGTAGCCCCAGATCAGCCTGCGCAGTCTGATCAGGGCCTACACTGTTCGCCATTCAGTCAGTGAAACATTCATCATGTTTCTATAACATACATTACTTAGGCATTTTACAAATGTTCACCTTGTGCGTTTAAGTCTATTTTACACTACCTTTTACACCTACACTCACCAAACTTGCACACATTCATCGCCCAATGCTACTTATCGGAAACACACCAGCATATGACCTTCATTGACGATCACCTACATTTCCGCGGAATTTACTTAGGCATTTTACATGTTTCCTTATTTGTCTAATTTCAGAATGCCACGCAAACGCAAGTCCAGTACCGGTGCCCGGAGAAAACATGATCGTGTGCGACCATATCCAGCACCGTCTCATGAAGCAGACGTATCAACCGACAATTCGGAGCTCCGTGGAACTGATCAATCAACCGACACGTCGGAGCTCCGTGGAACCGATCAATCAACCGACACGTCAGAGCTCCGTGGAACCGATCAATCAACCGACACGTCAGAGCTCCGTGGAACCGACCAATCAACTGAGACTTGGGACCTTCATGGCGCATATATTGGAAATTTTGATGTATTGACCGAGTTTGAAACTTTAAGACAGCAGCTACAATCTTCAGTGGAATATCCGTTCACATTTGTCACTACTGGAAACGGTCATAGATGTATACAGATTATTCAACTAAACCAAAGTGATGATAAATCAGCAGTACGACTGAAGCTCGAGATCGACCAATATTTTGTGCCAAAACTTCATGTTCATAACAAGGAAGTGCCAAAATCTCATGCAGTGTGGGACTCTGTACCTTTCCAGTTAAACAGAGAATGGCATGTGTTGAAGCTACTTGCAAATATCAAGAAGAAGTTCCATGTATGCATAGGTAATCCAGATGACGGAGCTACTGCTATTACTGCAGTTGGAACATCCCTCAGTGACAATAAGGCTCCAGTAGTCTTAGCCTACCATGAAGGAGACTTTTGTGCGCGTCAGGGAGATTTTGCATTCAGCTCCACAATCAGAACAGTAAAGTGCTCCTTACTTGCCAATGGCGTTCGGTGCCAAATCTGCCAAGAGTATAGGCGAAATCTCCGCAAGCGAAAAGAACGCATTGATGAAATCAAGTTGTCGTACAAAGACTTCACAAAATCAACCTTCAAGCATTCTGACATGCCCAGAGAAGTTTTAATTAAAAAGCTATATCAACAGAAGGCACAAATTAAAACCCTGGCGCATGAAGTGGACAAAATGAACCGCGACTTAAGGAAAGAAATAAAAAGGAAAGGGATTTCAAGCGAATGAATACGAAACAATTGAACTCACAAGACTGATGTCCTCATGTAGAAGTGAAGTGGAGTCAGCCTTTCCAGATCCCAACAGTTACCAACGTCTGTTTTGGGACCAGCAAGTGAAATATTCACAGTCTGGAAAGTTTGGTATGCGTTGGCACCCTATGATCATTCGCTGGTGTCTGTAATTTAAGACATAAATCTGCCAAAGCGTACGATGCTCTGAGGGAGTCCGGTTTCGTGAAGTTGCCAAGCAACAAAACTCTTTTCGACTATTCACATATTTTAAATCTGAACTTGGTTTTCAAGCGGATGTACTAGTGATGTTAGAGACGAGGCGAATAAGCTTGAAATGTTCGAGAAAGACGCCGCCAAATCATTTGTTGGAATCCTCTTCGATGAAATTCGAATTAAAGAAGACCTTGTTTATGACAAACATTCTGGTGAACTAGTTGGGTATTGCAACTTAGATTCAATTGGAAACAGTTTAATGAATTTGGAGAAAATGATGAAGAACTCAAAGTCGAGCGTTGCAAAATATATTTTAGTTTTGATGGTAAGGGGGCATAACAACAAGTTTAAAGTTCCCATTAGCTGGATTTGCTACTACAAGTATTACGCCGACTTTCTGTGGATCCAATTATTTGGAAAGCCATTTCATATTTAGAGACATACGTTAAACTTAAAGTTCTATTCTTAACATGTACGAGGGGTTCAGCAAATAGGCGATTCTACAATCTCCACAGAGCGAACAATAATGAGTGTGTCTTCTTTGTCGCAAACCCTCATGATTCTGAGAGAAATATATTTTTCATCTCGGATGTCCCACATCTCGTGAAAACAACGCGAAATTGTTTTAGCAATTCATTTTCTCATAAGAAAACAAGACGGATGTGGAATGAATGGTAAAGACATCTCATGGATGCATCTCGTACGGTTGTTCGAGGAACATTGTGAGATGGACTTATACAGTCCATGCCCCAAGTTGACTCGTCACCACATTGACCTGAAAGCCTTCAGTTACATCAAGGTCAACTTGGCTGCTCAGGTACAATAGTGATGCACACAGTGCAATGGCTGGAAGAATTCTGAAGTACCTCGACTCCCTGTACGATGAAGTAATGAACAGAGTTGGGGTTTATAATGCAAAGAATCGTGCTGGTATGCTACTAAGTCATCAAACACTAAGTGGGTTGCATATGTCTTGCCAGTCAATTTCAGAATGCATAAAGTTCATGCTTGTAAACGGTGCAAAATTTGTGTTGACATGCATTCAACCAGGATCCACTTGAACAACACTTTGGTCACTACCGACATAAAGGTGGGGCGAATAAAAACCCAACTGTGTATGATGTGCGCAACACAATGACTAACATACGCACGGTTGGAGCACAGGCACTGGCACCAAAACGTGGAAATGAACTGCCTATTATTGACAACCGTAAGTTGCCTAAGAGGAAGTAAATTGAAATTGTACATCGGTAGTAGCAGAGAATAAAATGTAGTTTCTGAAACATTGTTGTCGTAGAATTCTTGAACGGGTGATAAATACACAACATCATCACCTGTGACTTGTGTTAAGGCAGAGATATCTACAAGGTCAGGGTATTACAAAAATGTACCTGGACATTATTTTGTAGAAATGACATCAATTCTCAGAGGAATTATTATCTATAAACCTTACCATACAGAATCACTGGGGTTTGCGACAACGAAGACACACTCATACATGTCTGTTTGTGCATGGACTTGTTTCTTATTCGCCTCGTCTCTTAACATCATTAGTAACGTCCGCTTGAAAACCAAGTTCAGATTTTTAGTTTTGCTAGACTGGACTTTAAACCAAATCATTTATATATAAAGTATGATGGATGCCCCGTATTCGGCCTCCGAAGCAATAATTTACTCACACCGTGAATAACAATACATGTAACATAAATTGACAAAAAACGTAGCGGACAGGGTTTTATTCCGTCCGTTCATCTGTGTCATAGGCTGTACTAAAATAGCACAGCGAATGACACAAACGCCACCTAGCACCGGCTTAAGCGCTACTCGATGTAAAAAGGAACACACAAACACCAGAAAGTGAAATGATATTTAAGAATGTGATTCCACTTTTTTTTCTGTAAGTGACATTATGTCTACAAGTTCATTGGTTTTGTATTCATTAGCATGCCATTACCTGGTTACGTTTTTGATTGTTCCTATTCTCAATTAATTATTTCTCATTTATTTGTCAACTTCATGGGACATCTACATGTATATTATATGAGACGCACCATGTCAATTTGAACCTTCAACCATCTGCATAATTTAGTGAAATATGTGTACATTGTATATATGAAATAATTAAAATTATATTCCGCATGTACTCTGAAATTGCTGTGAAACTCTGAAGTTATATACAGAAATTATCATGCCCTCTACGGAAATTATTCAATTTTCTGTAAATAGATTTCATGAAATTACGCATGTGCCCAAACATACAAAATCACAAGGTGTATCTCATGATCGTGACCACAATTTGAAGTTTTCTACTTTCGAAAGGCGGTCCAAATTTGTGATCACTACATGTAATTTATTCAACACATTTATAGAGTATGACATATTTAAACATATTTATTGTGAATTTACATGCGTCTGAAATCGCTGTCATGTCAAATCACTAGTGTATAATTATGTACATGTATGTATATATTCTGTACAATGAGTAGTAATGATCTCATTTTTGTGTCAAATATTTAACCACATCATCGGAGGTACCCTGGTACTTGAGAGCTAAATCCTGTTATGCCCCATTAAGAAGTAATAAGCTTACAGCTAATCATGTTACGTTGTGGCAAGAGGTAAGTAACTCTGGTGTGGCATGGATCTGGCACCATTGGTTAGGATATTCTAATTTTTAGGCTGAATACCGTAATTACCCTAAATATTCGACACATAACCAATTGCTGTAAATGTCCCAAACCTTGGACAACTTGATTATGTTGCCCAGTGAGGCATCCATTGCATTCTGTCAAGATGGCAAATAGTGCAGACCCTGATCAGACTGCTCCTTCAGGAGCAGACTGCTCTGGGTCTACACTGTTTGCTAGACACTTGTGTCCGAATACTTAGGGTAATTACAGTATATAGTTTATGTAAATATTGAGCCTTGATTTGCGGAATTTTCCCTCATTTTTTACAGGTTGAATGCGGGATAGTCCATCCTGTTGGCCCGGCTTTAAATGACATTATATGTTGATAGGCTGTTAAACAACAATAGTCAATCAATAAATAATCTTCAATGGTTGAGTAGTAATCATACTATATGAATGTTTAGTGAGTAGTAGAATTAGAACTTTGGTTTAGGAAAAACATACATGAGACATGCCATGACACACGGTACATTCCAGACTGTAAACCTATATCAGGGAATTAACTTATTACTCCTATGTCCCGATTCCCGAAGGTTCAAAGTCTCATAACGTGCAAAAGTAATTAATGTTTTCTCCATTTTCAAATGTAACCGTTTACATGTCGGTTTGCATATTTGTGGGTTTAAGTGCTTGTCGAAAGCTGTCTCCCTTGCGTGATTGTGAGATGTTTGCCAGTTGTTTTCGTTCTCTTCGACAGTAGCATACCCGCGCACTGTCAAGAAAAGGTTTGACTACATCGTCGGTTATAATATCCACATTAGTTTCATCTTCATCGGAACTGTCATCAGTACTATGGATGGGAAAAAGTTTATCTCTGCACATTTTTGTTGTGTAATTTTCCAGTACTTTCTCTTTTAGTACACATTTCTGGAGAGAGTTGGCAGATAGATTTACACTGACATTCTTTCTAACTACCAATTCCATGCTGCGAATGAAGTTGAATAAGTCATCTGATGGACGTTTAAGGCCACCCATATCTTTTTTATCAAGCCATGTAGAATACTCATGGAAAGATCCCTCATTGCTACTTGACAGTAATTTCACACATGCTAACTTTTCATCCCGAATACTCGACTTCTTTATTTTGCTATACTTTTTTTTGAGCGCGTGAACTATGTAGCCAGAAATGTAATAAAGCACCTTTTGATCTTGACTACCGAGATCTTTTTCATCCACATCTGATATTTGCTTCATATGCTTTCCCAGTTGTTTGAAAGAGGCAATTTATAATTTCAAGTAAGAATATTTGCATGAAGTCATTGATGCTGTCTTTATGTGGACAGTCATTGTTTTTCATGCTGTCTTGAATATCGCGCATAACGTCATCTGATCGAATTTTGTGGAAATTATTGAAAAACTTTTCTCTGTCGTGAGTTGTATCCAAGTTGATTGGCTGTCTTGTTAGTTTATTAAATACAGACCTTAAACTTTCTTGTACCTCTGTATTATTTGCACAAAAGTCAGCAATAGCAGACATAGCAGGGGTAAATGTGGTATGAATGGTGGATTTGATTTTATTTCACTGATGGCTCCATCATATGCGCACGGAATATTATGTCATAAACACCATCTTCAATGAGTTGTGTAGGTTTTGGTGTCGGTTCACATGCTTGGCTCATTTCTTTATCCGGGACATTTTCTGCACATTTGGGTGATCTGTGCTCTGAAGCTGAAACATGTTTAATATGCATTTATGTATGGCACGCCGTTCTTATATTTATTCCCGAAACAAGTTATCTACTAAACTTTACTAGATATCTTATATATTATATGAGATCTACTAAAGTTTATAAGTATCTTATATACTTTTTTATATAAGATATCTACTAAAGTTTAGTAGATATCTTATAAACTATATGGTGGGTGGTGGGTGGGAGCATGCGATGGGTAAATTTAACGATCGGCGTTCATCTTGACTTTACCGGAATGCCGATTTTACATGGTTTGGCCCTCATTTACCTACATTTCGGCCCCCATGGTACTTGAGAGCTAAATCCTGTTATGTCCCATTAAGAAAGTAATATGATTAAAAGCTAATCGTATTGCTTTTGGGGTGAGCTGAGTGATTCTGGTGTGGCATGGACCTGGCACCAGGTCAGGATATTCTAATTTCAGGGCTGAATATATCTAAGGGTCCCAGGTTCGAATCTCGCAACACCCATAATTTTCGGTTTCATTGAGCATCTTTAAGACAACTTGTGAAAGCCTAGTCCTATAGTCTCGACAAGCAAGGTACTTGAGCCAGTGCCGTTGTTAAATACAAGCAATTGGAACTCTGGGGATGCCTATCCTATGTTTGGAATCAAACCCACACAAAGTTCCCTACTGTACATGTACGTCATCGTGTCTTTCATATGCATCATGTCATTTATGTGTCCAGTGTGATAAAATATTTATATGTAAATGTCAAATGAGAATGGTAAACACAATAATACCTTGTTTTCTTCTAATAACAATTATTGAAAGATGCATACCACATAAATATTTTTTTTACAGAAATTAAATGGATACCTAATTTTGTAATCATTCCACACGTTGTGTTGTGTAAAATACAGTCACTTCTGATGTTGGAAACGTGTGAATGATTACAAAAATTAGGTATCTGTTTAATTTCCGTAAAAATATTGGTTTGCATAATGTGTGGGTATCCATCTTTAACACAAAATTGTACAATTGTCAGAACATCGTCTTTGTATCCACCGTGAATTATCGTGTATATATATTTAATAGTAATATGATAAATAAATATGTATTGATACACCTATATTTTTGTTTGTCACTTTAATAAGGCCAGGTAACATAATGTGTAGATGTGAGATGTTCAAATAAATAAAGAGGTTTCACAATGTACGTACCTTTTACATGCAGTCCATGTTTCTTGGACATGGCCTCTGAATCGAGATATAGATTTTAGTTCCTTTGGACATTTTGGGCATATATATGCAAGTACTGTCATCAAACTTTGCACCTTTAGATTTGCGTCTGTTGCCAGTCTGTGTTGCAAAGTTCTCTGTCTCATAATCTGTATACTCCTCCAACAGTAAATCCAAATTATGTCATCATCGTCCCATAGTATAAAGTCTGAAGAAGCCATATTGAAGCACAGCAGTCTATACTTGTGTGAACAAGATACTAAGTATAAAATGTACAGTAGTGTCAGCCTTCCTTGTGGTGTCCACTATATGACTACTTGATAGTATGCTGAAATTGTGCAGCCTACCTCAGTAACCCAGCATATGCCTGGAGATAATTAACACAATTGAGAGTTAATTAATCCAGCCTGTATTGACCATATGTACATGTTGAAATGTACATATACATTACCATGAAACATACTTGTCACCAGATTGTACAATTAGAGCTAGTCACTTGAAATTACAGCGTATCAGCCCTGCCTTAAATGACCTTGGCTGATGATGGGCGGTTAAACAATTTAGAATCATTGGTGTTGGTGGAGAAATAAGTAAATGCCCACCAGAGTTGATCAAATTACGCAGGTTAACTGGAGTTCTGAATGTAAATTTCACCAAGTGTCAAGTTGGGAGTGCTTTAGAATCGTCTCATTTGAGGCCTACCGACTTGACATGTTGGTGAAGAAATAAGTAAATGCCCACCAGAGTTTATCAAATTATGCAGGTTTCACCAAGTGTCAAGTTGGGAGTGCTTTAGAATCGTCTCATTTGAGGCCTACCGACTTGACATGTTGGTGAAGAAATAAGTAAATGCCCACCAAGAGGTTTATCAAATTATGCAGGTTAACTGTAGTTCTGAATGTAAATTCGTACGTTCATAAATGTTGTCACAGTTGGTTGTTTATGAAATAAGTATTGCTGTTAATGTGGATGTGATTTAAACTACGAGTCGCTCACGAAACGCAGTTTTTACAGTCGTGCAGCCGACTATTGGTATGCAACGTCAATTGGTAAATTGGTATGCCGTGTTTTTTTGGGGGGTTGCATCATTGTATGATTTTATTTGTCGGTACGAAGTCAATTGGTTGTTTAAGAAATAAGTATTGCTGTTAATGTGGATGTGATTTAAACTGCGAGTCGCTCACGAAACGCAGTTTTGCTAATCAAAATTATTTATGCGTCCTAGCAACTGACAGCGAGTGCGTAATCTCGCCGAGTCTCGCTACAGGTTTGTCGACAGGAAGTGGCCACGAGAAAGTGCGTTATCTTGTCCAGCTTTCAATCTCCGTACGGCTATTTATATCTCTGATTACATGTTGGAGAAACTCTTACAAACTTTTCGACGTAAATGTACACGTACGGACGGAACCTCAAGAGCATCGCAATATACCCCCCCCCCCCCTTACTATCGCATAGGGGGCATACATAAAAATCACATTACCCATTCCAACTGGTTTCGTACTGTACTGCTGGTATTTTTTAATGGATATTTTTCTTGTGTCACAGGACCGAGTCTTCCACCAGTGTACTACACCGGATCACACAACCCCTATGCACCACACAACCCCTATGCACCACGTGGGACATGATTTAAATTGTTTCAAATGTTGTAATTTCATATCTATAAATGGACATGGTCACTAAAAATAGAACAACGGAAATAGACACATCCATATCACCAACCAATCAAAATGATTGTAGGATATTTTATTGTCATCTAGTTGAACAAATAAAATCTCATTGTATACATAGACATTCTGAAAATGGAAGACAGTAGTGATCGATATTGCATAAAATAAATTATCAAATATAATCTATGATTTAATCTTTAAGCAATGAGACAGGATGTGCCATGAAAAAATTGGGTCGTAAGTGAAGCCTCAGATCATTCTGACTATCAACAGATAAGGTCATTCAAGGCCGGGCCAACAAGTTTGATCCCGCATTTAACCTGCTGCATTGGGAGGAAAATCCCAAAACAGAATATTTCAGGCCCTAGGCACTCAAAATGATGTTTCCTGCGTTTTAGAGCAAAAATAGTGCAACGGCGCGCCGTGGCTACTGTGGTGGTGTCTACGGCCGTGTATTTACATCGAAAGAAATATATATTCCGCCCTGAAATTAGACTAATCTGATTGATCAAGGCATGGGTCGCTATTCACACGTGTATCATTGCCATTAGCAAAATAAAAGTATTGCTTAAAGTTGGTTTTCACAGCAGCATAACATAAACCTTAACCCTTAGAACGTGGGAAATGTAAATTGTCGCCTGCAGTCAATTTAAGTTTTGTCTTTTTTCTTAATAAAAACATGGTTGACAACACTTTTGGAAATGATTCTAAAATGTTGTCAAAACATGGACAATAAAAAATAAACAGCAGACGACAAATTATAATTCAGCATTGTAAGGGTTAATACACTGTGGCATTTTCATTTGAGGCTAAACTGGCCCCGTTTGTTCATGGCACATTATGCAAATTGAAGGGGTCAGTGGACTTAACCGTCTTTATTCCACTGATCCCTTCAAACATGGCAACAAGCGGACACCGAGAACAGATGACAGACGGGCATTGACAGTGACGTGTATAAAACAATATTTACACCTTCAATAAATTCATAATTGAAACTTCCATTCAATGTATTGCGTCTATATCCCAAATACATTAGCCTCATGTTATGTCGCGCGACATGGATTCGTTAAAGTTCGTTTGACAAATTTAATTTCCACGAGGTGGTTAATAACGCACTCTTGACGGCAAAATCGCTGTTCCATGAATTGCGACAAAATGACGTAAAACAAGATGAATCTAAATTAATTTTAACTCCCTATTTGGTTATTTACATTTTTGGAACTATCAGAACTAGCAATGTCAATATAAGTAATAAAACCATGGACTGTTGCGTTTACTGTAGTATGAAAAACATTTGGTCTGTTTAAACAGACCAAATGTTTTTCATGCTACAGTAAACGCAACAGCCCATGTTGCATTTACTGTAGTAAGAAAATCATTGGCTGTTGCATTTACTGTAGTACGAAAAACATTTGGTCCGTTTAAACCGACCAAATGTTTTTCATACTACAATAAACGTAACATCCCATGGTTGTATTTCTCAAGTAACTGTCTACCATGATTACGTTGACTATTGACTATGACGATCAACCTACTAAAGGAGGCATAACTTGGGTGTGCAGAGATACAACAGATAGAAATTTCCTTTAAAGTATTTGGCTGGCTGAATCATTTGAGCCTGAACACATGGGCCGCATGGGTGGGATATTAGAATGAAATATGGATGATGACAAATAGGTATATGAAGTTTCAAGTGAATCTAAATTTTGGTTTGCAGAGAACAGATAACCAAAAACCAAATTTTGCAAAACTTCAACACAAATTACAGAATACAGTAATAGACAATTAGACCAGTTATCTATAAATAGATGCCGCATGGACTACGGGTTGTAGAGATAAGGTACCTGAAAACACTAAAGCAAATCGGCAGACAGACGGACAGACAGACGGACAGACAGATGGACAGACCATAGTACATCCTGTTTTTCAAAAGGGCGTATAAAAATAAAGATTTCAAGACTAAGGAAAGGAATTCAATAAAAATAAATGTTTGTAAATGTTGCACTAAGAAGCCTACTATTGTGAATTTTATGCCAATCGATTCGGAAACCACATACCGCAATATACGGAGCCCCACAGGGGACGTAGAATTCTTTTTTTTTATTAATTCATTCCTACGAAATAACAATGTGTTCCCTCGATAAACAATTTGTTCCCTCAAATTAACAATTTGTTCCCACGAATTAACAATTCGTTCCCACGAAATAGCAATTCATTTCCACGGGTGAAAACAAATTGTTAATTCGAGGGAACGAATTGTTAATTTGAGGGAACAAATTGTTTATTGAGTGAACAAATTGTTATTTCGTGGGAACGAATTAATAAAAAAAATCCATGTCCCCAGCGGGGCTCCGTAGTAAATATAAATATTTGGGAAAACAAATTGTGTCCAAATACACTGTTATTGTAATAAACAAGTACACACATACTAACTATAAATAACTGAGAGAAACCATATATTAATGTGCGTTTCCCAGAATAAATTGTGTTAGAATATTTATGGTTTATACAGTACCCTGTACCAATATCTGGGCGTCACGGCTGGGAAAATGGAACTATGACGTGTGCAGTCCCTGGTCAGCCTGTGCTTTCACTCAGTCTGATCAGGGCTGACACTAGTCGCCATTCAGTTAATCCTTTCAAAACTATACACCTCTTAGCGGTGTTGCAAACTGTAGATCAGGATGAGCCGGACCGGCTCGTCACAAGCCGTTTCATCAGGATCTGCACTATTTGCAAGTATTTTTTACATTTATTAGAAAAAACAGTAACTTTTTATAAATCGACCAGTCTGAAAATCATTTTGTGACAATTGGATTGGCCGTAAAATTAATATATCACCGTCCATTCCAGTTACTTAGGGTTGAAAGGGTTAATTCAGTGATGTCAACCCTTACACTGCTGAATTACATTTTCTTGTCTGCTGTTTATTTTCTATTTTTCTCATCAAAAACATGCTTTGACAGCACTTTAGAATCAATTCCAATGGAAATTGTGCTATTAAAGTGCTGTCAAACCATGTTTTATTGAGAAAAAAGGCAAAATATAAAACAACAGCAGACAACAATTTTCATTCCCAGCATTCTAAGGGTGAATCTCGCAGTCACTACGTTTGATCAGTGCAATAGGGATCTCCACTTGCCACAAACGTTCTGAAGTCGTTATTTCACCAGTCGATGGCCCAGTTTATGTTGCGCCACTACCAAAAAGCAGACAAGCCCAGTCGTCAGCCCATACCCTAGTTGTGGGCAGTAACTCTGCAAAACTCCTGTACCTTCCATAGCATAGTTACGTTGCAACGCATTGTCTTCCCCTACAGAGTAGTGAATCAGACCCGATTCACTACTCTGCTGGGGAAGGCTATGGATGGAACCGTAACTATTCTATGGATGGCACAGGATTTTGCAGAGTTACTTCCCGCAACTACCCATACCCCACCCCCACCCCACATATATCGAGTGGAGGCCCCCATAGTTACGGTGCCACCCATTGCTTTCCCTTACAGAGTAGCAAATCAGACCTGATTCGCTACTCTGCAGGGGAAGGTTATGGATGGTACTGTAACTATGCTACAGGAGTTTTGCAGTTACTTCCCGCAACTGACCATACACCACCCCCACTCCACACCCGCACATATTGAGTGGAGGCCCCCAGCTAAGAGCCACAGCAGCCTTTCTTGTCGACGGTATCCTCCAGACGAAATGACTTCTCTATCTCCCGATCTTCCTTGTCCTTCAACACCCTGAAACAGACATGTCTTGTTTTGGCGGGAAATATTTTTCATCTTGCCATACACTATCCCTCTGTCTGCATTGTCCTTCAACACCTCATGTTTTTTCTTACTAAATGCCGCTGTGACTGGAGAAATGGGGTTTATGGAATTTGTGCCCAGAGCAGCTCCTGATCAAATACTATATTACTCGTCAGAAGCATGATGGGTGTTTCATTGATGTAACTAGATTGGTGAGTAAGCGAGGCTTACGGAATACCCCCCGCGTGGGCCCAGGTACCCCTAAATTATGTACAAATTTCCAAGTGTGTGGGCTTGTGACCTTGACTCTGGGATTAGCGCGAGCGGCATGAACGTGAATTTGTCACAGGGTGGTAGAGGTCCATTGGAGCAATGAGTGTGTGAAATGTGAAGCAGATCCGAGCAAGGAAATAGTATAACCGATTTCTCTGATGTTAAGTTTTGTAAAGAGACTACCGTATAACCTCGAATTAACGCCCCCGGAGGCGTTACATTTACAAAAGCGTTTAGCCAGGCCGATTCCATTTCATAAGGCGGAGTAAAAAAAAAGTGATTTTCAAAGCGTTTATTAAGCCAGTAAAAAAAAAAAAAATAAAAAAAAAAAGAAAAAAAAAAAATTTTTTTACCAAAGAGCCGTCCAATTTCATAGGATTTAAGGATTATTTGTGTTTGAAATTGGCGGTCATGGTACATTATAAAAAAGAAAAAAAATTAAAGAACTAATTTGTGTGAAATTGGCGGTCATTGGTAAAAAAAATATTATTTGGCGAGGCGGGGTCGTTTTTATTAGCCATTATGGAATTAAAAAAAAAAAAAAAAAAAAAAAAAAAAAAAAAAACCGTTTTTTCCAAGGACCGCCAATTTCAAACACAAATAAGGATTTAAGGATTATTTGTGTTTGAAATTGGCGGTCACTGGTAAAAAAAAAAATTATTTTTTTTTTTAATTTGGGGGGGGGGGGGGGGGGGGGGGGTGTTTCGTTTATTAGGAGGGGGGGCGTTAAGCGAGGTTATACGGTATGTATGTGACGTTGACCTCGAGATCAGCGGGGATTTGTCACAGCATATGAAATATTAAGTATTTTCCATGAAAGAAATAGAAGTTATAACATATTTCTCTGATGTTAATTTTGTTTTGTAAAGAGACTAAGTATGTGACCTTGACCTTGGGATCAGCGGGTGGGTTGGACACTCGAAGATTTGTCACAGCATGATAGTACAACCTTTAGAGGAATGCACAAGAGAAAATAATAAGAATTTTCAATGAAGGAAATAGAAGTTATAACTTATTTCTCTGATGTTAAGTTTTGTAAAGAGTATTTGACCTTGACATTGGGATCAGCGGGGGTTGGACGGTCATGGATTTTGCACAGCATGGTAGTAGAGCCTTACAGGAATGCATGTGTGAAATATTAAGCATTTTAGATGAAGGAAATAGAAGTTATAACAATATTTCTCTGATGTTAAGTTTATCCGGACGGACGGACGGACGCACGGACGGACGGACGGACGGACGGACAACCTGACTCCAGTATACCCCCCCTCAACTCGTTGCGGGGGGTATAATGACGCACAGTGCAGATCCAGATCAGACTATGCAGATGCACATGCTGATGTGGATCTACACTGGTCTTAACACCCATAAGCCCCATTTCTCCAGTCACAGCCACAAATATGGAAATTATCGTTGATGAATTTTTAAACTAGTTTTATACCAATTTCAAGAGGCCCAAATGGGCCTGTATCGCTCACCTGAAATTATTATTCCCATTATAAAGTAAATCAGAAATGGCACAGAATGTCGATTATATATACAAAGTTCCATCAAAAGTAGTCTGCACTTCATAAAAAGTAATTTGAATAATTGTTCAGGTTGTCTCAAAATATGTACAGTCCATTGTGGGGAACGGATCACGAGGAAAAACTGGTCATTTTTGAATTTGAAGCCTCGAATCGGAAACATAATCAATTTATAAAACATATAATACCAATTTTGTTTTACGAAAATGACTGTTTAAGGACGTTTCTACCTTTCGGTGGCCATCTTGGATGACATAATCATCAGATTGTGATAAACAAATGCTCCAGAGTGATCATCTCCTTCGATTTGATATATAAGATGACCATATTTGATTGATTATCAGTGATTAACAGCCCATCAAATATGTTTGACCAGCATCGGCTAAGCGGTTCACGAGAACGAGACATTTGAAATCTATAAAAAAAAACACCTTTTGGCGGCCATCTTGGAAGACGTAATAATCCGATTCGACGAAAAATGCTCCAGAGTGAAAAACTCATCGATACCTTCGATTTGCTAAATGACAGGACCATATTTGGTAAAACGCAAATTTTGAGGCCTACTTGACCCCCCCCCCCCCCCCCCCCCCCCCCCCCCCCCCCCCCCCCCACCCCCCCCCCCCCCCCCCCACCCCCGGCCCGTCCATTTTTGATCCGGGGTCATCATTGTAACAAATCTGAAAAAGCAGTGATGATCGCTCATTCCTGCACAAGGTTTGTCAAAATCGGTTCTGGCAGTTTGTGAGAAGATTTTTTAAGAATTTGACCTAATTTTCTATGGTGGCCATCTTGGATT
>CM055273.1:32627923-32873816 GCA_029237695.1 Conchocele bisecta
AATATGCATGTAAATAGTATTTGAGAAGTATTTTGACCTTTTTTTTGGTTTATAGAAATAAAAAAACACTTTTTTATTGACAAAATTCATAAATATCCAAGAAAAATAAACATTTTGTTTTGGTAAAAAAATTGTATTTAAATCGACACTATAATGCTGGTGTAGTTTGTAAATGTAAACTATGGTTCAATCCAAGTGTTTATACAGTTAGATGCTGTATATATTCAGTTTCATTGAAAAATATAAAATGCCACTAAACAAATAGCAGCAACATGACCCAACTTTGATTGGGTCGGTGATGTTCTCGACTAATTTTCTGTCTAATTAAATTGATATGATTTTTTACTACTAACAGTCTTTAGAATGTTAATCTCGATCTCTTTGCTAACAGAACATTGATTCACGTTTGTTGTTTCTTAGTGTTCTATCACGCGAATTGACGGGCAAAACACGTAGCACCAGGAGTCTCGATGGTACATTATACCACAGGCGATTGAAGTTCCCTCTCCACATTCAGAGCCAACCGTACCCCACATATACTATTATAAATTTAGTCTATACGTAGAACAGTCGGACCAGATTGATTTATCGAAGGGGATATGTAGGTGGGGAATTCAATCGCTTGTGATTATACATAGAAATCAGGTGATTTGTTTTTCTGTCACTTGTTGTTGTGGACTTTTATTTGTGGCCATTGAAGAAACATGTATGGGATTTGTGATGAGTGTAGCTCCTTATCAAATAGCTCATGTGGCCCGACAACGGTCTAAATTGGTTGTTAGCAGCATGACGGGTGTTTGATTGATGGAATGTTGAACAGTACTGTTCAAACTGTGTGGATGCACCGGCTGATCTGGATCCACACTGGTCGCATACTGTACCATTACCCCCAGTTCTCCAGTCACAGCCACATTTGAGGGACCTTCGATTATTGTATCATAAGGACTACTAAATAATAAATAACATTACTATTATATTATCTACAGTACTGTAGTTTTGCTAGTCTATTAAGTGGACACGGAACTGTTTGGGAAACATTGTGTCGACTACTGGTACCAATCGTTTACCCGTTTTAATGGAATTTTATTTTTACTTACGGCCCGTCTTCGTCTTTTTTCTGCAACCGGTCTCTGTTTGGGTTTCTCAACTGAAGCTGGGGCGTCGTCTACTCTCTTGAAGATGTTGGGGATTGCGTCGGCTACCAGTTGCAGCTTCCCCGGATTGAAGCCCATCTCGCGCGCTCTGGTTCGGCTAACGACGAAGCAACTGTCTTGGAAATGTTCCGAGCAAAGGCGGCTCCAAGGACTGTTCTTCCACAAGGAAAATTTCTTGCGCCCTTCCGACTTCCCTCTGCCCATGTCCACTCGCCACTGGAGGTTTAAACTCCTGTCATCCGGGAATTTAAACACCGCAAAATGGAGCGACACAGCGAGGCATTACTTCCTTTTAGTTTGATCTATGAACCATGGAATGACAGCGTAAAATGGCCGACTTCCTGTACCGGGTGACCTCATTGACGTCATACAGGTAATGGTCACGTGACACCATTTTGAATTTGCGCCATTCGCGCGCTCCAGGTAAAATCGATTAAAAATACCGCTATAGCAAATGCAAAATGTTGCAATAATGAGGGAAAGGACATTTCATAGGTTTATTTATTGATATATTGTGAAATAATACGATTTAAATCATGTTGCATTTCTCCTTTAAATATAAGTTGAAACAGAAACAGTGCTGGGACGGAGGATATTGTATCAATGTATGTATGTCCCTGAACAGTGTCACAGGCAATGTTGAATATTCCCCACCCACTTGAATTCATGCAGTATAAGACTATATCTATACAGATTGAATTGAATACAATGGAATTATTTTAGTAGCCCTGTGAACAGTGTCACAGTGACAGTGTCAGTCACTGTCAGTGAAAGTGAAATTACTAAACATTTAACACGATTATTCCACATGATGATCATAACTTGCGTAATCGGGCATTGGCAATAATAAATAGAGAATAACTATGAATAAATTTATCCTGCTACAAACGGAAAAGTGCGGCGAACAGCTGTTGAAATAAACAACATATCGCGTGGAATTCTTAGCTCGTTCATAATTTTCGACACAAAATGGCGGTAATTCTTGCAATCGGCACCCTTCATCTATTATGGTGCACCGAATACAAGTCAAATCGTCCGAAAGTCAAGTCGTCCGCAGATCAAATCGTCCGCAAGTCAAATCGTCCGCAAATCCGGCAACAAACACGTGAATAATTCAATAAAATATGAATAAGATGAAATGAAAGAAAATGTAAACCGATTGCCAAATGCATTGCTAATTTGCAAATAGTGTATTATGTGATCCGAGTAAAATATTCTGGTCGTTCATGTTTGTGTCATTCATTGTACCAGTGATTTAGAGTCTATATATATATATATATATATATAAATGTCTCTGATTGTACTGACAATTTTGCGCTTATTAAATGTATAAATTGAATAAAACAATTATAAAATCAAGTGTTCGTTATTCTATTTCGTTTATGTATCTATTTATTTGATCTAAACAAAATACGCAAAAATGTAAAATCAGTGGTCGACATGGTGGTACGTGTACGTGGTGTTAGGTATATGTATTGGTATTATTATTTTATCAATATTATTTGATTATCAGTTCTGAGCCAGAGTAAAATAAAATCAGTTAATATTTAATTTGGCTGAAATGTCCAAAAAAAAGGAGAATATGCATTGGCAATTATTTTTTTAAAAGCAAAATTATGTTATATTGATGTATATACAGATATAGTAATACACACATCGACGCGTCAGTCTGATCTATGTCTCATACAACCATGAATTCGGGAACAAATTACAATTTGGCTGGGAATTTTGTCACGGTATGTATGGTCATGTATATGTAACTCACGATGGGCAGCAGGTGTGTATTCGAACCATGCTAGCTCAGTCGGTTGCATATCCTTGGTTAGAGCGATGGTACGGTAATTAAACCAGTGGTCGCGGGTTCGGGCCCCGGGCCGGTACACATTTTGCTCGCCATTTGACATAAGTACTAGACTGTTCCATCACGTCCATGATTCTCTGCAATGTAACGGATATATGTTCATGTATAGGTCTATGAGATAACCCCTGATATAATGCATTGCTTGTCAATTTGAGACCAGTCAGGACAATCACACGTTTTACGTGCCTCTATGCTGGTACTTTGGTCGCCGGTCATTCCCGCCACGATGCCGGACGAGATGGGATTTGTTATGCGCTGCCGATTGTGTGGCTTATCCGAATAAAACGTTTTCGGTATATAACGCGATTTTTGTTTGATGAGCTATGGATTAGAAATTGCGGGTGGTATTTTTAACGGTGTCATGTTGTCTTGTTGTGTGGGACGTATGTGAACCCATAGTCTCTGTATGCTGAAAGCATACGAAAGCATACGTTAATTAGCAGTAAATTTAAGTTGCTTTTGTAAAGCTTCAGATAGGTATATGAAATTAAAACATGTTTGTCATTTGAAATTGTTTTATTACACCATAATCAACACAATTTGAAACTAGGACGTAATAGTTGTAATTTTTAATATAATGCGTATATGACCGGCCTATATTCATTTAATCAATGGGTTTAATGCGACGATTTAGGGTACATGGTGATCAGAATAATTTTTTTTATTACAAATGCCCTCATTTGTTAGCGGGAAGTCGAAATGCAAATCTACTAGCTGAAATTTAAATTATGTCATTTAACGAAATCAGCTTACTGACAAAATCATACTATACACATAAATATTAAGGCATGCACAACAAGTCAAGTTCACACTCAGATTTAATATGTAGTTTTTGTTCAGTGACTAAATTACTTGAACCCACCTGGTCCGATCGAGGGCATGTGCAATATCTGACAAGCTATCTTTTTGTCAGCTGCGGCATTCGACTGATGTTGTAATTAAAATGATGGCTTATGTTATAATTATGTGGCCAGTTGATGTGCCTGTCTGCTAGCAGCCTTATAACAGGTCGCAAATGCAATGAGCAACTTTCTGACATATACAGCTGGAAAGTAAATGTCAGACCCTACCCCCTCCTGCGGTTAAAGTGTTTGAATTTGCCACATAAGTCGCTAAATGTACCACATTAACAACTGAATATACGCGTGCCAGTCGTATGCAGTCATGCAAGTCCAGTTAACGTCCGCGGGCTATTGACAATGTCCCCGTTTATAATCCTTAAAACAACAAATTCCACACATGCCGGGTTCTCGTTTGATTCCGCTGCAAATAATACAATTTTGATTGCATTGTTAACACCTCATGTCAGATACAGCCTCTGGGATGTTGGATAATGATAAATGTCATAAAAGGTATTTTTGTTTGGATAAATTGGCTAAATGATTTTGCAACCATTATAGACTCAGAGTAGCATGCGCATTCGCGTGGTATTATCAAGATCTGCACTGATTTACATTCAGCCATTTAATCACATTGCACGCTTCTAACACACACTAGATCTTTATCACTCGTAGGGAATGTCACTTGATCAGTCACTACACTGGTCGTAAATTTACTTACTAATTACTTATACATCATATAATAATATATCATTTTGATCAGGCTCATGGACAATTGAGGGAATGTTTGAATACATTGCAATTGGCTGCGGAAATATGTGACACATTTATACCTTCATGGACAAATGAACAAAGTATGTTACTAAACATGACATGGCATTGTTTACAAAATATCACAGAATTTGAGTTGAAACGAAATAATGAAATAATCAACATATTCTGCTAAAAATAATAAAACCTTGCCGAATTTTATCTGAGAATTATTGTTTTTCCTGATCATGAACTTGGAAGTCTTTGGCAGCTGATCCGGCTGAGCCTATGCTGGTCATATAATTTTAGTTTCAGCTAAGAGTTTAATTACTTCACCTGTTAAAACGAAGTAATGTTTGTATGCGATTGCTATGGATTATTGCGGATTATTACAGGCGGCACATTCAAATGTGTCAGTCTTGCCAGTGTTACTGGATCACCTAGCCATTAAGTATGGCCTAATATGATTGGCTGTTCAGCAAAAACCATATTTCACACCACTGGACAGCAATTGGTCAATGATGTCACATGATATAACCCAACTATATATAGTAGCACATTATAGAATACAGTGTACTTATGAACCAGGCTTATGGTATATAGGCTTTATCATGTATGTGGCAAGTTTATATAGTTGCTTGCATACTCCACGCAGCGATATAACAGTCGAAACTCTTTGTGAAAAACAAGACGGGTGTTTCAATAAATGAATACTGAACAGTGTAGACCATGATACGGGTCTAATCCGGTCGCAAATGCAATTAACCACACTTCTCATAACACCACCATACGGTTAATTAACGTGTTTGAAGTTGTTTAATTGTATATGTGTCACGCGCCATATAAAGTACGTAATTATCATATCCAATTAACAACTGTGTTTATCATACGCGTGCCAGTCGTGTGGAGTCATGCGAATTCAATTAATGTCTGCGGGCTCACATCGCCCGAAACTTATTAAATTCCACAAATGTCGGTTTTTGTGTTCTCGGAGATTTGGAGGTAATCAAATAAGAGTTGTATGTGTCAACACCTCATGTCAGAGTATGCCGCTCGGTGAATATGCGGATGTTTCGCTGATTATAATATTCATGTATTGCCTTAATTAGCGGCCGGTGAAGTGAAACGTTCCCGAGGGCATCAACGTTATTTCGGGAAAGATTCAGTTACGTATATAATTAGTTTTTTTCACAGATAAATATCAGACGTATATAAAATGAAAACCGTTATTCAATACAAATGGGTTTATGTGATTGAAAACCATCTTATCGCATATGAGATTTTCCTAAATCATTTCATATCTTATGTAAATTACATCAACAGTTGGTCATTCATTTTTTCCCCAATTTCGATGATCTGTCTCATAGTATTCTGCTTACATACTATATTTATTAATAAAACAAATCAATTTATCCTATACTGCCATCCCACAAAAAGTATAAAAAGTCACATATATAGGAAATAAAATATTTGTTTCCATTGTCAGATCAAATGATCTTGAATATTTATTGTTATATTATACAATGAAATTACTATTCAGTAACAAAGTTTTGTAAAATTGTTTGCAAGATGATTTTATTATTTACAAACTAAAATTATTTTGCTTGGATTTAATATGTTACCGGGACAAGTGTAGATATGGCGACGTGCAGCACTGGGGCCGTTTTGATATGAATATTATTTTACTGGGTCCGTTTAGGACTGGTGCCGTTTGAGATGTTTGCAAGAGTTATCTTCCTTGTCCATGGAAGCATCAGCGGGAAATTTGTCTGTTTTGGGATTTATTTCTGTTTCCCAACGACGCATCTTGACACGTTGCGGATTTAACCATATCCAGCTGATCTGTGTTTGTAATTTTATTTATAATTTGTCTTCAGTACCTGCCCACGATGCGCCAATTTGTCCATTTATAAGAAAAAATAAGCACGCTTACGAATGATGAATATGTTGTAATTTACTCCATTCTGAGTCTCAGTTACCCCACCCCAGGCTAAGGGGGAACATCGATATACCTGAGTAAAGTCGGTCGGTTCTCTAGCGTCGGTGTAAATGGGGCGTATGTGGTACTTCTTCGGTTCTAGTCGGTCTATACGCTCCAAACACTCGGGGTAGAATGCGCCGTTTCCTTAGGCGGAGACCTGCACGTGAAGTGCTTTGCGCATGCGCGAGGCGGCAACACTGCGAGGCTCCGGACTGGTCTTCGGCGAGGCTCCGGACTGTTTATGAGGAAGCTCCTGGGTTCTAGTTAAGGATAACTTGTCATAAACAATATCACGGCTACAAGAGGCAGAATAGTGATTGCCCAAACACTACACTCCCCCCCATTCTATTTAAATAGACGCTACCAAGATGATGAGCTCACCCCTATCCCACAAGGTGTACCCTCTAACAGCATTCGAATATTAAAAGGACAACCGATAGGGATAGTGTGGACATACTATCCTGGATGGGTTCCCCGAAGGGAAAGTCTAATTCTAGAATAACCCTAATTTCTCCTTAATCCCAGACAGCCCAAACCAATTTAGTTTGCTCAAAGGATATTTACATGCCTGTATTTTTAAAGTATTACATGAGGAAACTTTAACGCGACTATTCCCCTCACGGGGTGGGAGAACAGACATGTTACTAAGGAGATCCGGTCATAGAGGTACCTGCTCCAGGTCTTGGGTCCAGGTCTTCTGCTCCCACCTTACTGATCCCACCCATACAGACGTATTGCATTCCGCGTGCATATATCGATCAACTCGGTCCACCCGACACCGATCTGTGGCGCGAGCCGCTGTGCCGTCATCCCAATCAGGGCGGGTGTACTGTATGCACTTACTTGTCTGAAGGGGAAGTAAGGGGCATCCGTCTCGAGAAGCATCCGGTCCTGCATAACTGACCTGAGCCCCTCTAGTTTATCACCCGTGAAATGATCTGCAACCCGTGTAAACCCAAAATGAGTCATAGGGAATCTCTCGAGCCAGGCAGCAACAATCTACTATTCCCACAGAAAACAGTGCAGATGTATTTTCTGGTACGGGTTCACTATTGGTCTTAGAATATCCAATAGGGTGAAATAAAGTTGGCCATTAGACTGGGGAATTTCCCGGCAATGAAGGACCAGAACCTGCCTCTCTTGGATGTATCTGACAGCCTCTCCCAGCGCTCTGATTTGTTGAGGCATGGGAGTCTGTGCAGTCTCATCCAGGCCCAGTTCTCCACACCCTGTCACCTCTGGTAACTGCACCAACCTTTGGAAAGCAGCAAAGTCATCCTGGGTACAGCTACCCACTTTCTTCGGGTGAAGTCCCACGGCCACTTTATGACCTTGCCTCAGCAGATCATTAATTTCGTATAAGGTCGGGAATGTTTCTGGACACAGTATACCACCACTGCACCCAGGAGATTGATACGCGCATCGTCACTTGGAACTGTCTCCTGGCAGACCCTGGTCAGTGTGGCCTTAGCCGTCAGACCAAGAGATTTGCGCGAACGATCCAAGTGAAAATGGCTATCTATCGCATCTGGTGGAGCACCGTGATCTCGCATACATGGAGGCGGAATGCTCTGTGGCAAATCTGCGGGTAGTACCGCACCACTGCTTATGGGCATAATTGCAGGTAATACCACATCGCTACTCATCGGGCTGAGCGATAATGCTGCGGGTAGTACCGCATTGCTGCCTAATGGGCTGAGCGGTAATGCCGCGGGTAGTACCGCATTGCTGCTTACTGGGCTGAGCGGTAATGCTGCGGGTAGTACCGCATCGCCACTCATTGGGCTAAGTGGCAATGCCGCGGGCAGTCCAATAAACGGCAACGCTGCGGGTCCTACCGCACCACTACTCCTGCTTACCCCCATGTCCAGTTTCAGGGCCGGTACCTCGGTGTCACTGTCCTCCTCTGACGAAAGTTCCAGGGCGTACTGGAACTTCTCCCATAGGATCCTTCGGTTACGGCCTTCCAGCTGTCCCAGGATGACCATTAGAGCACGCCAGTGGAACAGCACGGCAGAGGCGACAACGTGTACTGCTGCGGAGGTACCAGTCCCAACTCCCGAGATATGGCGTTCATAGCCACCACTTGTGCCTCAGACACCTCACTGTTCATCTCCTCAGTTAGCAGACCGGTACTATCTATTACATCTGCCAAGTCCTGAATAGATGGTTTCCCTAGTAACCAGGTGGCCGCTAATTTCAAGGCGGTAAGTCGCTGACGGGATACCTCCACACCCACTCTATCGTTGAAGATAGACGGAATATGGGTTGCGAAGGCATGTGTCCTTGGATGTCCATGATACAGTCAGATATAGGACAGATGTTCATTCTGGCAGATCTGCGTCTAGGCACTAAGGAGAGAGGTGTCGTAGTTGTTGAGGGCGCGGTTGAATGGACCCTATGCCATGGATTGACCGGGTTATCTATCACACTCGCGCTGGTTGCTTGTGATACCACGGTTGATGAAGCGGTTGAATGGACCCTATGCCATAGATTGACCGGGTTTTCTATCACACTCGCGTTCGATCTCGTGTGGGTCTGTAATTCTAGACCCTGTATCACTCGCGTTTGTCGCGTTTGTACATCCGCGTTCACCACAATTCGTAAATCCATGCATGGAACGGCAACTTCCTGCTTCTGATTCATCTTTTTCTGAGCACGGCGTTTCATTTGTCTCCTTCGGGTTTTTGTAATCTTATATGCCTCAACCCTAGGGGTGGTAACCTCCTGCTCTGCACGCGGCTTAATTGTTGATCGTGAATGTTCAATCTCGCGTGCCATCTCCGTGTGGGACGTGGAACGCGGATGTTTCGGCGGACTCCTAGCTCTGCTGGGTGGTGTCCACTTAGGTTTTCTCGGACTCCTGTATACAGTTTTGTGTTCATTCTGGTGTAAACCAATCTCTGAGTGTCGCTGCTTCCGTGGACTCCGGTCTCTGTCTCTACGGGGGGACCGCGATTCATGGCGTCTTTTGGTATGCTTTGAATGCCTGGAATGCTTTGAATGTTTTGTCCCTCGTTTAGAGTTCTCTTTGGCTGGAGACCGGTTTGGAGATGCCGTTGCTTCAATCTTGGCCGGTTTAGGCGACACTATAGGGGGCGTTCTATCCCGTTGCACATTGATAGGTCCGAGAAAGGTGTCTTCGTCCTCTGTGGGACACGATAACGAGAGAACATCGTCTTCGCTAGATGGTTGCGTAATTTCCATCGGCACTGGATGCGCTGCATTCTCGGTACGGTGCCCGAGGGTGGGATCCTGGTCCAAACGAATGTCCTTGTACATGCCATCATGGGGCATCGCACTTTCCACAGAGGACTGGTGTCCGATGTCCATTATGTTGGTATTGATCCAGGAGCGATTGTGCAGTTGGAATCGCTCCGCGTCTCTCGCCACGGTCTTCAACCATGCCTGGTCTTTCCGGTGGCGGGACAGCTGAGCCTGGCCCCTAACCGCGTTGAGCACTCGGTCGGACTTCCCGGCGAAGGCTGGTGACATCAATTTCTCGATAAAGCCTCCCGCCTCCACCGGACGTCCCACTTTCGTCGCGTGCTCAACCCGGTCCAGGAACGTAGACTCATCCTGGTTCAATGCCATTCTGGAATAGACTAATAGAAGTTATTAATATCAACATAATGGTAATCTTTGTGTCATTGGACATCCAACGCAGAGCTTGATACTACTTGTATTAGCATCCGGGAAGTCCCCGAATTCAGCCACCCAGACACTAAATGTTTTAGTTGTCATTCTTACTTTTGCAACGGTGGCACTTGTATCTATTTATGTCCAATGCATCTGCAGCTGTAATGTTGACGCAAGACCCATGGTACCATTCATTGCAATAGTCACATTGGATCATAAACCTTCCTCCCCAAGGTTGCTTGCAATAACAGTATAGATCCTGATCTGATTGCCCCAATGGAATATTGCTGTTGCAACGATCAAGTGCCGATTTTACCCAACTTGGTACATTTCTATCTCTACAGGGTTTTAACCGATCATGATTGGCTACAAAGACTGCGTTTTTTAATTGAACACGGAATAGGGCACTCGAGATCTTTTCTATTATGACAGCCGGGCCTTTCCATGGTTGGCAAAGTTTACGACACTTGCCCTTCAGAACCGCGGTATCTAATAGATAGACCAGATCACCCTTTTCATAGGACCGTTCCAATAATCGCAAATCATAGTTTCGTTTCATGCGCCGGTATGAGGTTTTTAATGTGGCCCTAGCTTTCGTGTGTGCTTCCTGCATATCCCCCGTTAGCTTAGTTACGTATCCATCCGGATCCATGGATGGAGCTAGTTTTTGGGGAAACATGAGATTAGCCGGAATATTGACCTCCCTCCCGAGCATGAGTTTGTTTGCGGTGTAGCCTGTGCCACGGTTGACAGCTGAGCGTAAGGCTCCTGCAATTTGTTGTAATTGCAAATCCCATTGATTCTGAGATGAGCCTATATAGCATCTAACCGCGTCCATCAATGTTCGATTATACCGTTCCACCTGACCATTTGCGGAGGGTCGATATGGAGTGGTACGCGTCTTATGAATGTGCAAAGCTTTACACACGGCTGCAAATAGCTTGGACTCGAAGTTTCTGCCCTGATCCGAGAAAAGCTCAAAGGGATAACCAAAGCGCGAGAAAAACTGGTCTATGGCCGCTTTTGCCGTCACATCAGCAGTTTGAGACGGAAGGGGGACACATTCTACCCATTTTGTAAATTGATCCACCATCATTAAGATGTGTTCGTTACCCCGGGGTGTTCTGGGTAATGGACCTAGAAAATCAATGTGTACCCGCTCCATCGGTGCACCTGCTTGATATTCACGCATTCCTATACGACCATACTTTTCGGACTTTTTATTCTGGCTACACCCAGAGTAAGTGGTAACATATCGTGTTATATCCTTACCCACCCCCTTTGGTACCAGTAAAATTTCTGCTTCATTCTCGCCTTTGTTCTCACCACGCCCTGATGCCCCGCGGACGGAATATCATGGCTCCATGTCAGAGCTACTTCTCGGAGACTAGAAGGCAGAACAACGTCTTTTTCCTCACTATCCGGTCTGTTCCGAAATAACACACCATCAATGAGGGTGAACAGATCTTTTGTCAGCCAATGCGCTTTGGCAGCCGGACTAGCCATGAACAGCTCCGGTTGTTTGGGAACGACCTGAGTGTTCAGCCAATCTAACACCAAACACAAATCACTGTCCTTTGATTGCTCTTCTCTCATTTCTTCGTTAGAGAAACCCCAACAGGATGGTGCATCCGGAACCACATTGAATTACCCGATACCCCGGAGAAATGCCGCATGCTAATATCTCTGGCACTCCGTCCCGTGTCACCAACTCTATGCTCACGACTCCCTCACCCTGCTCACAGCACCCACCATGTTCCCATGGTAACAGAAGTTCACCAGACATATCCTCCTCAGAAAGGAGCTGGCTCGACAAAGATTTACTCTCATCACTTGCCAAAGGACCTGCAGTCATGTCAGTCGCGCCCCTAGTGCTCGCATCTCCCTGCTGCACTACTCTCCTTACATGGGCATCCTCCTCCCATTTTGTCGTAGGATTCGTCCGACACGTGGCACCTTGATTGCCGTTGCCATCACAGCCTACACGACCAGCGCGTTGCTGTGGCAATGACCAAGTGCCTCTTGTCGGGTTACATACCGCACCTCCTAACGTTGAAGACCCAAGACCCTCCTCACCTTCCGCCCTACTGCCAGTTGGGCCTTCAGGCAGTGCATTAGGTTCAGGTAATGGCTTTGTCTCCGAAGTGATTTGGGCCACACCCTGTCCGGACAACTTTCTGGGAATAAATTCCTGTGTGCTACCCGAGGCTTCACTGAACTGATTTCGCACCTTGAATACGGAGCGTCCCCCATGTGTATCCAATGCCCCTCCCAGTTCTACATCCTTTGTGAAGTCCCCCCAGTTTTTGTCAGCCCTCGTACATACTTACAGCCTCCACAAGGCAGATCCTCTAAATGCACCCCATAGGAATACGAATCACACATCCCCGAAGCTGGTATGCGAGACAAAGAATCCGCATTCCCATGTTTTACACCTGGACGGTACTGCACCACCATATTGTATTGCGATAATTCTTCCATCCATCGAGCAAGCTGTCCTTGTGGAGCCTTAAAGTGCAAGAGCCATGCCAAGCTAGAATGATCAGTTCTAACCACAAATGGCCTGCCAGTAAGTAATGGCGAAACTGTCTGGTGAATCTCAGAATGGAAAGCAATTCTTTCCGCGTGACACAATATCTCCGCTGTTCTGGTGTCAATGCGTAACTACTATACGCAATGACCTTTTCCTCCCCATTCTGAATTTGTAATAATTCTGCCCCAATTTCGCAAAATTTGCCACAAACGTACGGTGATAATTGGCCAACCCCATGAACCTCTCCACATCTTTTGAGCACCGAGGGACGGGCCAGTTTTTTACTACCTCAATATCTTTATCAGTCATGGTGAGGCTATTGGAACTGACTCGTCGCCCAAGGAAATCAATCTCCGACTGAAACAGGATGCATTTTTTGGGTTTCAGTTTCAGCCCGTATTCTCGGAACCTTGCCAATGCAGTTGCTAGGTTAGACAGATGTTCTTTAAAGGTCCCTCCCAGCACCACAATGTCATCAAGGAACGCTAGCACCGTTTTCCAAGTTAGGCCCCTCAACACTAGATTCATGACTCTAGAGTATGTTGCGGGCGCGTTGCAGAGCCCGAAACCCATCTTTACATGCTCGTATAGACCATACTTGGTAGTAAATGCCGATTTATGTTGGTCTTCCGCCTTGATTTTGACCTGCCAGTACGCGGAATTCGCATCAAGTTTGGAAAACCATACGCTACCGGCTAATGTATCAAGACAATCGTCTACTAATGGTAACGGAAAGACATCCTTTCGGCAAACGTCATTGAGCGCTCGGTAATCAATACACCATCTGACAGACCCATCGCGTTTGCGAATTAACACTGGTGCGGCAGCCCACTCAGATGTGGATTCCTGAATTACCCCTGCTTCCAGCATTTTCTTTAAATGGGCTTCCTCCTCGCCTGCGAAGCAAGCAGGAGTTCTACGTATGCGCTGCTTGACTGGTTTGGCATCCCCAGTATCAATGGTGTGTTCGATTGCCCCGAAATGAGCCAAATCAAATTCACTTGAGGCAAACACATCTTGATACTCGGTTAACAGTTGGCCTAACTGTACTTTTTGTTCTTCGTCTAACAATTCGACAGACGACATGAACAACGGATATAGGTGTTCTGGTATATTTTCCTCAGTTGACTGTGCCCCTTCAGGCACCATACGTACCCCAACAGGCTCCTCGGGCAAAGTACCGGAATCCTCACAGTACTCATCAACAGCGTAGGCGTTCCCTAGCTGTTGGCCCTTACGTACGAGCCGGTACCTATCTGTTGGATTTACCAGGCACACAACCGGCTTATCCCCACCTTTCCGCACTACTCTCGGTACTAGCAAATGTGTGTTCCCTATCGGTTCCACTACATAATCTGGTAAGAGTGCATTCATGGTGCACTTCACTTTTATTGCCGAGTTGGGAGGAATGACATGTCTTTTATCCACCGTGACCCTGGCTACAAGCGGAGTTCCTGACCTACCCTTCATATTTAAGTCAATTTCCTGCCCATCAAAATGCAGCTTGCCCTTTCCCATGTCCAAAATTGATGATCCACGGAGGTATAGGATATCAAACCCAAGTAACATATCCTGATCTATGGGCGCCACATAGACATTTTCTTCATACCACCGTGATCCTATTTTCAATTTGACTGGCCCGGCAACAAACCCTTGCATTGCTAATTGACGGCCTGCTGTAAGTAATTTTACATCTCTGAGTTTTGGAGGTCTTTTTCTCAAAGAGTTGTACACCGTGTCCGATATAATAGTTGCCTCGGCTGCGGTATCTACAACGGCCTCTACTACTCTATCAGCAACTTGAATGGGCATACTGAACTGGGAGGCAGATCTTAGTTGGCATACTGTCACACATTCCGGGTGACCCAACTCGCCACACTCTCCGCTCGCCTCGTTCTGATTGACTGGAAGTGTTTCCCTTTCCCCTGGTTGCATCCTGCACCATACTACCAGTGCGGTGTGCTTAAGTCTACTTTAAAGGGTTCCCTATTACCACTTGAAGCACCCGAGGTCCTATCAACTGCCATTGGGGACATGTTTTTCTGAATATCTACTTGGTTCGACCCCATGCTATCTAATTCACCCTCCTGCGATTCTACCGAATCAAACAATGCAGATGTATTTGGAGTGCTCAATGAATCGACTACCAAATGCGACATATCAACTGGGGTGGGGGTGTGTAGGTCCACCAATGTGATATCTGTCTTTCCTTGTGGCTTACAAGGAATGTTTGGTATAGATGTACTAAGCAATGGGACTTGTACTGAAGCACTGGGCAGTGCATCAGTATTTTGTGCACTGTTTGTGGAATGCACGGTAACATCTGGCACTGTGCAGTTGGACGCCACATCTGACCGCATGGGAATCGTTACCAAGCTACTATTCTTCAGTTCTCCCTCCCCTTCCGTATTCTTTAAGGTACACCTACTCTGGACAACTTTATGGGCCCCACCTACCCCCCTGGGTGGATTACGTGCGAGTTTCATTAGGGAACCATGCTCGCCTGTTTCCTGTTGGCCCCAAGTTACCCTGGTGTTTGAGTCAGTCCGGCCTACTGCTTGCGGGATCGAGGACCGGCCGGTCTCCTCGATCCTTGCCCGTTTAAATCCTTCTGAACCCCCCCTTGTTTCCTTTCCTTATCCTGTTTTCTGGGGCAATTGCGTGAAATATGTCCAGTCTCTAGACAGTAGAAACAACAAGGACAATGTGCACGAATGTGACTTTCGTCTCCACATGCCCCGCAACCGTTTGGACAGTCCGCCTGATCATGCCCCCCATTACCGCAGTTATAGCAACCTTTGCTCCTACCCCTGAACCTCTGGGAATCCATCATTTTGTCTAGTGTCCTTTGCAGGTTCCCCATGGTTTCTTCCAGGGCTTTTATACGCAAATTGGTAGCTTTATCTGCGGAAGGAGGATATATAGAGGGGGATTCCTGGATAGCACTCACACTTGTGTACTCTGGCTCACGGAAACTTCGTCTCTCCTTTTTACCAGCTCTACTTGAACCGTGCATAGATTCATGTACGTGCTGGTACCACCGCACTTCTTCCATTGCAATGTCCACTGACCTGGGCCTTGACATACATACATGCTGCCCAGCATCTCTGTCGACCAACCCCTGACAGAACCGAACAACGGCCTGTGAGTTAGAAAAACACTCGGGCAAATCCCGGAAGGCAAACATGGCCAATGTCAAAACCCTATCCGCCCACTCCTCCAATGACTCAGTGGGCAACTGAACTGCCTGCTGGAAGCGGGCTTGAGCAGACTCGGGCAATTCCCTATGTCCGAACCGATTCTCGAGTTTCTCCATTACACAAGTGAACGACAATGAGGGCTCTCGTTCAAGCATAATTGACAAAAAGTCAGCGGCCTTGCCTGATAGACAACACCACAAACTATTCAGCGAGTCGCCTACCGACCATTTGCAAGCTTGTGCATATCGCTGAAAGCGATGCCTGAATGTGAGCCAGTTCCCCACCCCATCGTACTGCATATTCTTAGGCATCGACCTAACTATTTCAACAATACGAGGATTGTTGTGCCTCTGCTGTTGACGTGGATGAGTTTTACCTCTCCCATTGTCGCTACTACTCTCATCATAAACGGGCAAGCCTTGTGGCTGGCCACGGTATCCCACCCACGGGTCTGGGTTAGTACCCCGTGGCTCTACATACCTTGATACCGGGGGATCTGCTTGACTGGGGGGCCTCCCACTAAACTCAACAGGATGGGCTATAGCCCGCGTGTAAGTTGGTACTGGCAAAGGTGCCATTCCCGCAGTCATTGGGGCATTGTTATATCCCTGCATTGATTGGGGCATCCTTCCTGCACTAGGAATCTGATCTGGCACTAATGGGAAACTGGGGCCCACTGTTCCCACAGTGCCTACCCCTTCATTCCCGGTATCACCTCTTAATCGGGCTAGTCTTTCTCCCATACTTATACCCCTACTGTCACCCAAACTTCCCAAGGACAAATCCAGCAAACTCTGTCCAAAATCATGACTAGGAGACGGGTGCCCTGCCTCTCCCATTTCATGTTCAAACAAAGTCCCGCCATTCCCCCCTTGGCGGTTGGATTTGGGTACCGTCCCCGAGATAGGGTGACCTGCCCCCAATTCCACCAATTTTGCTTTGCCAATCTTCATAAATTCTTTGGCCTCTGCCAAAGTCTTTACAAAGTCATCCTCACTGTCACTCTCGCAACTAGTGTCTCTCTCACTACCTCCCCTTCCAGATTTCTACCCGGGTTAATACCGCATTGGTCCTTTGAGAGATTCCCAGGACGTGTACCATCCTGAGGTTCTTTCTTTAGACCCCCATCCCCAGTTATGTACCGTTCAAAGGGTACGGTATTCCTCATTTCTTGCGTTATGACCGGGTATTGGTCATCGAGTGCGAAATCCAGCAAGTCACTTATAGACTCACTAAATGTACGACGGGTCAGGCAGGAGAGTATGGGCAAGTCTATATTGCCGTGGAGGAGACGGATGGCTACAATTGCTTTGGCAATTTTTTCTTTGACATTGGGAATTAGAGTCAATTCCTGCCAATCAGCAAAATTGACGCGAATTTTGTTGTCTGTATTGGAGGCCATTTTGATTTCAATCTGCGGAATAATAAAAAAAAAAAAAAATTAATTGCTGTCTGCACTATCTGATGTTATCATTAATATTATTTTTTAAAAGTTGTTCGTACAGTTTGTACTATGTGCAATTCTACACAGCCGCACTGCTAGCACGTATGCGACAATACAGAATAACAACACAAACAAGTCATCAAATTTTATTTCAACACACATGCCACATGTTAATTTTAATCGTAATTCAACAAAAATATATTTTAAATATAATATAAAAAATCTCCAAAACATTTACTGGTGTGCACTCTACACGGCAGATTGAAATATTAAAATATATTTTAAATTCCTTCAAAACACTTACTGGTGTGCATCCTACACGGCAGATTGAAATATTAGCACTCCAAGGGGCTAGTAAGGGTATTGTGTCATTCAACCCCAAATGAATGAAACAGACACTCAATCAGACACCGAATGCAGTTTAGTTCCTGGTGAATATATGTTTTTATTCATTCTAAACCGTGTCTAATTTGGTCACGCAACTTTTACCACATCGCCGACTTTATATTCCATTTTTCCGAATTATCCACCTGCCGGTCTGTATTTACATAAAGGATACAAATTATTTACGCCTAGTAATCGTCAGGATTGGCGACAATCTGTTGTATTTTATCTCTTGCTTTCCTATTTTATTGGAATTTTACCGGCGGAAGTTTACAAATGTTTCCCCTCTATTGCGCCTGCGCACCAATAATTTCCGCGCCGAAGGAATCCGAATGCGATAATGATATGCACACTCGCGATAAATGACGTCACACGGGAATCCCTAAATTTTCGCCCAAATAGTCTGCGTTTATCGATATAATGCACAGAAATTTTGTAATTAATTATACGGCGGACAATAGATAAACATATTAGTTATTAAAACAAACAGGAATTAGATGTTGTCAGACCGGCCAAGTTGATTTTGGAATATGCTGCATGTTGCGGCTAAATCGAAACTAGAAGACACTTCTGACACCATTGTTGTAATTTACTCCATTCTGAGTCTCAGTTACCCCACCCCAGGCTAAGGGGGAACATCGATATACCTGAGTAAAGTCGGTCGGTTCTCTAGCGTCGGTGTAAATGGGGCGTATGTGGTACTTCTTCGGTTCTAGTCGGTCTATACGCTCCAAACACTCGGGGTAGAATGCGCCGTTTCCTTAGGCGGAGACCTGCACGTGAAGTGCTTTGCGCATGCGCGAGGCGGCAACACTGCGAGGCTCCGGACTGGTCTTCGGCGAGGCTCCGGACTGTTTATGAGGAAGCTCCTGGGTTCTAGTTAAGGATAACTTGTCATAAACAATATCACGGCTACAAGAGGCAGAATAGTGATTGCCCAAACACTACAAATATAAGCCCAGTAGTCGTCGGAGACCAGTTATCGGATACTTGCATGTGATGTCTTTTGAGGGACATCTTCAGGCTCTTAATGGCGTAAACATTGTTGCGACAATAATTATTATTGGTGGCACAATCGTCACCAATAATGGCATTTTGCAGGGCATGATAGTTAATCCTTAAATTGCTTAATCTTGTTCTCACCCCAGGTCGTTTTGCCCTAGCTGCGGGAAATAACTCTGCAGAATAGTCCCGTATCGTCCGTACCCAGAGCTATGGTGCACTCCATAGGTTTCTCCTGCAGAGTAGCAACTCTGATCTGATTTGCACTCTGACTGTTGATTATAGATATGTCAAGAAATCATGGCAGATTCCCTGATGGGTGTGTTTGTAGACTAGTCTACACCCATTCAGTTTAGTCTACAATAGGTTACATGAACAATTTATACCAAATGGTATTGTAAACAGTGGGTTACATAGGGTACAACCATACACAATAGTCTACATGGGGTACAAGCATACTTACTGGCCTATGTAGATCTGTCATTTTATTTCACTTGCTACACATTTTTTCTGCCCCCCCCCCCAAACAACTCTTCTTTATACTGTAATATTGTAATATGCAAACATAAACATTTTAGTACAACCTTATTGCTAAAACATCCAAAATTGCTAAAACACCCACAAATACACATATTTGTGTATGTAACACCAATATTGTTTAACATTATAGGCAGTTGTAGTATGTATAGACCTTGTACCCCATGTAGACTAGTCTACAAACACGCCTACCAGGGAATCTGCCATGATTTCTTGCCATATATGCTGTCGTCCGCGATTTAAACACGCCCATAATTAATTTATCACATTCTGTAACGTCAATGTTCGCTTCCGGTGTAAACACGCAATATTGCTAGCAGACAGCCAGAGTTAGCACATGCGAACATATCATTTTCTCCAAACTACACAGCATTCCGATGAGACGGATCGCTTGATTTTCGTTAGAAAATGATTTTCAGACCAGTCCAATTATAAAAATGGGATGTTTTTCTTTGACAAAATATGAACAATACTTGCAAACAGTGCAGATCCTGATGAGACGGCTCGTGGATTTACACTGTTTGGAAATATTGCTATAAATAACATACATGTACAGTAGCATTATATAGCCTACTAAAGGCGAACATAGTGCATATTGAAATATCTGTATAAAATATACATGTAAGGGCAAGTGGCAAACCAGTGAGGGCGAGTAAGATTTTGCATCTACTAGACCTTAAGGGCAAGTGATATTTCAAATAATTTTACACCCCTGATTACAGCGTGTCGAAACCGCTGCTTGGGGTGGGTTTTCGGAATAGATTTTGCAGTTGCTAATACATTAACATAAATCTCAAAGATTTTGAGTGTAAACTGTACTAAAACGCGACTCACTAACCTAAATTCGCTTTGTAAAATCATACACGTTCACTTCCGCATTCTCAATGACTATTAGCCGCCATCTTTGAAAATATTTCAATCACATGCACGCAGTGGTTTGGTTTGTTACAGGAGACGGTCGTCATTTCCATTAGCCGACCAAATCAGTGCGTGTCACGGGATTCAATATTTTCAAAGATGGCGGCTAACATTCATTTTTAATCAGTAAGCGAAGGTGTATGATTTTAAAAAGCGGATTTAGGTTAGTGAGACGCGTTTTTAGTACAGTTTACTCTCAAAATCTTTGAGAATTATTTTAATGTATTAGCAACTGTAAAATCTATGCCGAAAACCCACCCCAAGCAGCGGTTTCGACACGCTGTAATGCGTTGTATAGGCGAGTTCCAATTGTCTACATTGCATGGCTTTTCGTTACAATGGTGGCGAATGGGAGTTTTGTACCTTTCTAAGTACTATTATATTTACGCCCGGACACTTTTTAATTGTTTTGTACATTGTTTAGAAATGTGTTTTATGTATATACAAACAATAATTGACCATCCAAGACACGCTAGAATCGCCTGTGACTTTCTATAGTCGCTGTTCTCACGGATCCGTGCCCCTAAGCAAATAAATTAATATTGTGTGTTATATAATTTCTGATTAATTCCTGAAAATGTATACATCAACATGAAGTTCAAACACTTGACTAACTATGAGTGCACATAAGGAATTCGCCAAAATTGTTGTTTATGCAAGTCTTGGGAGTACGTCCCTAGCAATAACCCACCCAAGTCACCTAATTGATCTTGAAACTTCTCATCAGGTTCATACCCTACAACTTTTTGCACATTTGAGTGATATTCCTTGATCACTCCTACAATAAAGAAGTGTAGCTGCCTAGATGCATCAAATTTAAATATGGTGAAGTCCAGATTCCCCTAGAAATCAACAAATATCACATTGTATGCATAATTTGCGAACAGACCCTCTTCAGATTAAGGAAATACGTAGAAAAATCACAAAATAGACGATATATCACAATTGTATGTAACTGTAACTGGTAACTTAGAAATCCGTGGGAAACAACTTAAAATACCGTTTTAAAATAATTTTCAAGTAACACTATTCTTAGAATATGCTTATTCACTTGTTTTCTAGGGGCATGAATCAATGAGAAGGCATGAATCCATGAGAATTGGGTCTACTTATTCCACAGAAATGAAGGTTAGTATAATGAATAGTTGCGAAGGTAACTTGCAATCTACTCCTGTCTTACGATTCCACTCATACGATTCCTCTGCAGAATAGCGAATCAGATCTGATTCACACTTTGGCAGTTTATTGCGACGTATTTGAGATATTTTCCATCTGGAAAAAATATTAGTGTTATAAAAGTAATACAAACCATTTATTCTGAAACAATTTTTAACATTGTAGAAAGTTTGAAAAATAATAATTTTTGCATTTGCAGAAAATGGACCCCACTTAAATTTTACATGTTGAATTTGGCTGCTACTGACTGGGTCACTTGTTTATTCCACATGTGGAGGACTCGGACCTATAACACCAAAAAAATGCCTATTAAAAAAATCCCATTATCCCACCCACTTGGTCTCGTACAGTACCATCTTCTATATAGAAAGATGATAAACAATATGGCTATTATAGAAAGAGCCCTCTCTTTTTCGACTCGCACAAACACAATAAACATCGATTAAATGTATGACTTCTGTCTCTGGCAATCGAAAAAGGTATTAGGTGTGTGAACATACTCACTTCAAATCGTTTATTCAGCATTTATTCAGTTATTCGCATTTTGCATACCCCATCCAAAGCGAAATTTTCGTGAACGAAATAATCTCACACAGAATTGGAGGCTGTCGGCCGTGGATTATCGGTCATATTTGGCCGATAGCTGATCGTCAGCTCAAACTAATGTTGTGTACCATGACCATATACATTAGAAACTCCAACCATACACAGTTCGTCCAATTGTGATCGTTCACCGATCTGATTCGCTATTCTGCAGAGGAAGCCTATGTGTGGAATCGTAACTGTGGCTACGGACGGTACATGTAGATTGTAAGTGACTGTTCGCAACTAGTAATTACCTAGCTAAAGGCTTGCTTAGACAATCTCGGCTGTATAGATGTCTTTTATTTTAGTATTTTATTTCTGTTCTTAGCTGAGACACTTGCTGTGTACTTTTTGGTCACAATAACAGCACATTCTCAGTATGTATGTTCTCGCGTTTTGCGGTCTTAAACTGGGCAGTATTTTATAAAAAAACATCCATGAACCAAGGAGAAACATGCAAGTAAACATTTTTCACCTCGCTTGTCAGACCATGTCGCAAATCGCAAGGACAAAATCACTAAGAAGAGGCTGTTATTGTGACAAAAAAATTACACAGCAGGTGTTATCTCAGCTAGAAGGATAGAACAAATATAAGACAGATGAAATAGAAAAAGACATCGTCTAGCTAGTAATTACATGTACCAATGTTACAAATACTGATTCTACAAAAAAGTATCATAATGATCGGGCATAGAATACAGAAGTTATTTTATGAAAATGTGCGCACATATAGCATACTTGAGGTTGAAACATAACACTATAACCTTATTATACCCAGCATGCAAACTATAGTTTTCATATTTCCGTTCCTCCATCCTTAAGATTTGTGTTTAAAGTTTTTGGGTACCCAATATCTCTGCAACAGTAAGTTGGATTGACTTGAAACTTTGTGTATTGTTATCTTTACTCATATTTCATTCAATAAGTAAGGTGGCGCTACTGGTAGCCACATTAGCCCTTTGGCTACCAAGATTTCTGTAATGCAAATCTTGATTACCGGTGTCACAGGAAATTCGCCCCCCTGGAAATCTTCCACCCCCCCCCTCCCCCCCCCTGGGGAAGAATTTCTAGGAAATTTCTCCCACCCCCCGGGGGGAATATTCCAGGCCGACCATAGGAAATTCTCCCCCCCCCACCCTGGAAATTCCCCCCCACCCAAATGTTTGTGTTTGAATGCTACAAAGCAGAATTATTTCCCACCAAACATGTGCACATAGGCACAATGTATGTCATTTGGTAGTATAAGAAAGGGGAACATAAACAATCACCTCCCTCACACCCCACCCCAATCTACCAATTGCATAGTGTAAGTCCCTTGATAGACAAGAATATCACAATATTGGCGGGTGGGGAGAGGGGGGGGGGGAGATTTTCCTAGGAAATTACCCTCCTCCCCAACCATCTACCATATGCATAGCGGATGTGAATGTCTCTTTGCAGACAAGAATAACCCACGATTGGGGGAGTATTTCTAGTTTAAACATATTTTATTTGTATATTATTTACAAGTAATGCATCAATCATAGTAAATACAGAATTATACAAATGGGATTGGATTGAAAGCAAGCTTATATAAAAATCCTCTCCTTGACGTGTAACTTGGTTTCACAGGCTGCAAGAACCAGGACATAACAAACATAACCAGCACTGCCATTAGCATAAAATTGAGATTTTATTCTTGCTTTATGCTCATAGCTCCTGCTTCCTGCGATACCCGGTAGATGTATTATGACAATATGTAAATATACATGCATTAAACAATTTTAGCAAAAAAAGGAAAGACAGCTATTTTAGTTCGTTATTATAAAACAAAAATAGAGAGAAAACAAAAAATTCCACTGCGGCAGTTCGAGAAAACAAAATATGTTCGCACACCAAGCCACCCACGCCCACATTAAGTCTTGGTTGTCGTGATGATGTACAAAAGCAGACACATTGGAACCCCTCCAAACCGGACACCCTGGGATGTCCCCAAGGCGTCCGGCATAGGGAAGTTCCACTGTAAATCAGTCATATGATCACTCCTACACCTCTTTCATGCCTTGCAATCACGAACAGACTGTACCATGAGAGATAGATAAAAATAAAAATAAAACCCTCCAGAATTAACCACACAGTCATTTACAAGGTGTCCGGCTGACAGAGGTTCCACCGTACCATTTAAAAGCGACTTGTATTCTCTATGTACATTCTTACAGCTGTAAATATTGTTTCGTTAGTAGGATCGTCCAGTTGTATATTACCATATAGTATAGTATGGAGGGTCGGTTGACAATAAGCTTGTATATCATCTATTAGTTGGTTTCTATGTAGTGCATATCTTGGACAGGAGAAAAAGTAGTGAGTGGCATCTTCAACTTGACCACAGATACAATTTGGTGATTCAACAATATTTTTGCAATGAAGGTCATAGTTAAGAGCACTGCATTTTGTCCGGAGTCGTGTATGTATTACTTGCATATGCCGTTGACCACTGTAATAATAACTTGGAACCTTGTCTGTGATTTTTTTAATTTTGGTTTTAAAACAACTAAGTGAAGGAGCATTCCGTGTGTTTTCTGACATAGAGTTCCAGTCTCGGACTGAAGAGGGAAGAAATGAGTTATAAAAGAGAGTTGTTCTGGATCGTATGGTCTGTAGGTTGTCAGCATTTCTTAAATTGTAACGAGTAGTGTCTGTTTGAGGCGGAAGGATATCTACAAGGTAATTAGCTGAAATGCCGTTTTTCATTTTGTAAAACAGCGACAGTTTATGTGAATGTCGTCTATTTTCTAATGTTTCCCAGCAGATTTCAGCATATAATGAATCGATTGAAATTAGCCGAGTTGCACCGTAGCTATACGGGCAGCTTCAATTTGGATTTTTTCCAATCCATCTTTCTCATATTGAGTACAATTATCCCATACGATATCAGCATATTCTAACAGAGGTCTAATAAAGGAAAGGTAAATTATTTCGAGACATTTTCTATCTAGTATGTTATTTTAGTTTTCTCATAATGTATATTTCTACGCCATGCTTTCCCTGTTATATATTCTATATGTTGATGCCATGTTCCTTCATTGTTAAAGTATATACTAGGTGTTTGTGGCTCTCAACTTCTGAAACATTAACATATTCATCAATATTGGGGAATGTGCTGGTCTGTTACGTTTCCGTGATATAAGTAGTGATTCTGTCTTCTTAGGGTTAAAATGTTACAAGCCATTTATTAGACCATTTGGTAATAGTTTTAAGATCGGAATTAATGGTCCTAGTAGCAGTTTCGGGAGTGTCTACAATAAGGTATAAGCTGGTGTCATCAGCGAAGAGGCGTATATTGGAGCTTATGTCCATAACAATATCATTTATGTATAGGAGAAATAACAATGTCCGAGGATAGAACCTTGTGGGACACCAGCTCCAATGTGGTTCCAGTTAGAGTAGACTCCTGGCAGCACAACCCTTTGTTTCCGATTACTAAGGTAGCTGGCGAACCAGTCATGAACGTTATTAGTAACACCTGCCGCTGTTAATTTCATAAGCAGACCGGTATGCCAGACACGGTCAAATGCTTTGCTGATATCACAAAATACAACCCGGACTTCTTTTCCATCATCTAATGCACGGCAGAATGCATTATAAAGGAAGGTCAGTTGGTTTACAGTTGAATCACCTGGTACAAATCCAGACTGTAAAGGTGTTAATATATTGTTGTCTTTGAAGTGATTGTACAAATATTTAAAAACTGCCCTTTCAAGAACTTTACTAATAGTATTGAGCAAGGATATGGGGCGATAATTCGAACTGAGAGGGATCATCCAGCCATTAAATATAGACATACGTTGGCCCGTTTCCACTCGTCTGGAAAGTGTCCACATTGTAATAGATTTATTAAAAAGGTCCTTTAAAGGGACATCTAGTTCAGATTTTAATTCTTTAAGGATCGATTATTGACACCCATCTGAGCCAGATGCTTTCCCTAGAGGTAAGTTAGATAATATATTATGTATATCTATTTCACTTAGAGTGATAGATTCAAGAGTATTGGTCACAGCATATGGTGTTAAAGTAGGTAGGTGTGAAGGGGGGTCTGGTAAAACTGTTTGGTCACGGAAATAGTTATTTAAAATGTTAGCCTTTTCGGTACTATCATCAATTATTGTTCCGTTATGTTGTAGTGGTAGAATTGTTTTATTTTAATTTTCATTGATAAAATGTTTCAATACGGACCACCAATCTTTTGAACAGAGTTGTCCTGAATTTAATTTATTACTTATCCCGTCATGATACTCTTTCTTGGATGCCCTTATCATTAAAATGACGTCATTCCGAAGTTTACGAAATTTTAACCAGTGTGAGTTATTATTAGTTTGTTTTGCCTTATGATAGAGCCGTTTCCGTTTTCTAATCATCCTCTTTATGTTAGTTGTTATCCAAGGCAAATCGGACTGTCTAATGATTATATCTTTATTAGGGATATAAATCTCGGCAAGTGTAATAATTGTATTAATAATATTATGTGCATATTCATCAATATTTTGCGATTTTAAGTCATCCCAGTTTATTCTGGAGATATCCCTGCGTAACATGTCATAATCACCGTTCTCATATTTCCATATTTTACGTTTAAATGGCTTGACCTTAGGCTTGGAGAATTTTAAAAGGCCGAAAATGGGACAATGAAACCGAGTCTCTTGCGGTAAAAATGGATCGCCTACTCCGCTCATAACTATAGAGTCTTTATTGGATACGAATAGTAAGTCGATAATGGACTGCGAATGTTCAGGGAAGTGTGTTATGGATGATATACACTGCGTTAAAGCAAATTATGTACAAATAGATGTTACCTTTCTGTTCGATTGGGCGTTTAAGGTATTATAGTTAAAGTCGCCAACAATTATAATATCTCGGAAAACCGGTATCAATGGCCATGTGAATTGAGTCCTCAATGCTATTGTTATATATAACGTTAGCGCTTGGGGGTCTATAAAAGACGCCAAATAAGAAATGCTTTTTGTTAGACACAATTTCAACCCAAATAGATTCAATATTAGCGAGTTCGAGATCGAGTCTACGTTTATGAAATAATGTGTTTCTAATATATATGACCACGCCGCCATGCCTATCAGCGTGACGATCCTTCCTTTCGGGAGATTTAAAGTTGTTAAGAAGGATAATTGTCAGTATTGTTGTCATCACCAAGCCACGTCTCTGTGATAGCTATTATGTCAAAGTCCTTAAGCTCAGCCCTTAATAAATCTATTTTTGGGTACAAACTTTGAACGTTGCAGTGTACGAATGACAGATGGTGAGACAGATCTGATTGTGGAATTATGTTGGGACTCAACGAGAGTGCCGATGATTAAGAAGAAGTTGAACTGAATGAGTATTACAAATGAATTATCACTATCTATGGGACCCTGGATTTGGATGAACATCACCAGAAAGAATAATTAAGCCATATTGTCCATACTATGGTAAATAATACGGAGCCGCAATTATTAACAAATCGAGAGTTAAGTTCGATAACTAAAGTGGGTACAATATATTTACAATACTGTACAGGTTTAGACATGTGTGCCAAGTTGGCATTGGTTCTAACAGACGAGAGTAAACTGTATGAGATGTGGCATTCGAGATCAAGTATGAAAACAGAATAGCGTGGAGAGCTAGAGGGAATCTGCTTCGTACACGGTAGTTGCATCCGCCCAATACGGTCGAACGACGTGACTATGGTCACGTGACCGACGAAATCATAATGATAAACTGTGATTCGACCGTAATAAGCGGATGGCACCTACATGGGTATTGAATACCCAATGCAGACCCGAGACGGATCAGTGAGCGAAAAAGACCTCGAACTATCCTACAGTGGCTGAAATAAATGCATACAAAACACAAGAAAAACTGCATGTTGGTACTTATGACGAATACTGTCCGACACGTTTCTGGAATAGACATACACAGAAGGAAATGTGGATATAAAACGAAAAAAAAAAAGTAAGTTAATATAGTAAGGCCTACTTAATAGTGACGCTGCAATATAATGCGCCCGGCTGAATGGGGGTGGGGAAGCGAGTGATGAATGGGAACCTTGAGTGTATCCACACATTCTAGTGCGAAATGGTGATCAGCGAATGTCCTGACCAGACTGCGCATGCGCTCAGGTCGATATATATCTTAGTTGGCATTAAACGTCTCAATGGTCCACTTGTCAGGGCGAGTTGCACAAACCAAACGAATCGAGTGCGCTTGTATATGGTAACTAATATAAATTACTAATTATGGTAAAAGCAGCAAAATAGATTTCCAATCCACGGACAGTGTTCTAGGTCATAACCTATTTCCATACAATCGTGAATAGCTAAAACTGTAGTTCAATGGTATGCATACTGATCGATTGACATATGTAGGCCAGCGTAGACTCAGATACATGTAAGATAGTGTAAAGATGTGTCTATACTGCTCAAAAAGACACCAGGTTCCCTATCAGCCGGACACTTACACAACCAGGTCGCATGCAGTTCTTAAATCTATAATCATATTACAATACAATCAGAGTAAGTAGTAATAAACCAAGTAAGTAAATAAATGGGCACCTTCATTCAATATGATACATGCGTGATATAATATTATGATCATTACATGTACATGTATATACAATATAGAAGACCATGTAGTCGTTGTGACTGAATAAGAAAAAATAATTTTAATCCTTTCACCCTACGTAACTGGAATGCATTTTGATATGTTAATTTTCCAACCAATTCAATCGTCACAGAATAATTTGCAGTCTAGTAAATTTATGAAAAGAGGTGTTTCTGTTCTGAAAATATGAAAATTACTCGCAAAAAGTGCAGATCCCGATGGGACTGCTCGTTACGTGCCGGCTCATATGGCTCTACACTTTGTTTGCCAATACCACTTTACAGGCATGGGATGTTGAAAGGGTTAATATATGTTAATACATACTAAGTAAATGTCTCAAGAATATTAAGGAGTGTAGTGAATACTATTCAGTTACCGTGTGTACCTCAGCCCCACGGTTTAATAGCAGACGTTTGAATTGTGATTGAGGTTGTACTGTTGTACAAGATAAACATATCATACGTGCATAGTCACGTACCAGTCATATAGTGGTAAACCAGTAATTGAAATAAATCTACGTGAAATGATAACACAACTTGGCATCATTAGCTCCGTATATGCGCGACCCGATACCAGAAACGCGTAATTTCATGTGTCTGGCATCGGGTCACACTTGATTTTTGAATGTATACTAAGGGGACAATGCCTGTTCACATATACTCAATGGCTATATCATGTATACAATGAAAATATCATGACGATAATCGAGTCGCAATGAGCCGCAAATCTAACGAAACCGGTCTAGCTGAATGCGACCAAATCTGACGAAACCGGTCTAGCTGATTGCGTCCAATGACATCGTTAGCTACGAATATGCGCGACCTGATACCAGAAACGCATACTTTCGTGTGTCTGGTATCGGGTCACACTTGATTCAATGTATACTAAAGGGACAATGCCTGTACACATATACTCTGATGCTTCTGATGAAATAATGTATGTTGGTGTAGAACAGATAGCATGTGGCATGTATTGGTGGTGGTGTGTGGGGGGGGGGGGGGGAGATTTTCCTAGGAAATATTCCCCCCCCAACCAACACCATATGCATAGCGGATGTGGATGTCTCTTTGTAGACAAGAATACCCCCCCCCCCTCCCTCATGTAGAGAAGGAGAAGAATAGCAGGTGATTGGGGGTGGAGTATTTCTGATGAAATTAAATGAAAGTTGGCGAAGAGATAGCTTTTTCAGCACATCTCACTTCATTATATAGCACACCCATGCCTAAAGGGCCAAATGATTTGTAATTATTTTCAGGGTTGACCACTCGCACCTCTGGAGGCCTTGAGAATGCCAGCCGTTCAGCAGTGTAGCCACATTTTCTTACGGTGATTCACACCTGAGACCAATGATGATAGGTGTACCAATGCGATGACAGTACTGAAAGTTAGTGCTGTATGTACAGTACTTCCGTGATACAGAAGTGTTCCCTATTGACAATTTTGTTTCAATTTATGACGATTATATGGAAACTGCAATCACCGAAAATTACCGGGATTTTTTCAAAGCGAAGTCGACTTCGCCCGACGGGAAATAAAAAGTGAAGTGAACGAAAAAAAAGTGACGATGTCGCTCACTTCGCCCTCAAAATTGAACCCTGCTATTGTATATGATATTATGTTGGATGTACTTTATATATCCAATCAATCAGTGTCGTATTCTTTCTGTGAATTCAAGTAGCTAAGATGGGATTATTTAGTTTAGTCTAGTGTACATTTTTTGTCGCGCCTCTGCTAATATAGTCGGCGCTTTTTCCGTCGGCGTTGTCCGCGTCGTTCGTTTTTTTGTAAGGCAAATGCGTTAAAAGTTATTGTTTTTTCACAATATCTCTTTAACCCCTTGCCAGACTTTCATAATATTTCACATCAATGTTTGTCTTGGGATGATGCTTCATTACGCACACCCCCACATCCAAATTCTCAAGGTCAAGGTAATTTATTTACTTGTAATGTTCATGGTCAAATGCCTCGGCAGGCGCGATACCGCTTCCGTGGCGGAATTCTTGTTTGCATTTACTGATCAGCTAGCAGTCCGATACAGTACATATTTTATAGTGTGTGCTTTCTATCATGCTGTAGGCTAGCAAGTTGATGAACCTCCGGGCCTAATCCCCAATGTCAAGCTCACAGACTCGGTGCTTTCACGTAGGGGCGGGTGGTAAAACTTCTTGATATTTCACACATGAATTCCTCTGATGATTGGCTAACATACCATAGCAAGTACATGAAGCTCCGAGTCCCAAGGTAAAGGTCAGAGAAACGAAACCGACGAGCCTCCAGGCCCTACTAGCCACAAGTCTAAATGTGATTGAATATATGTACATGTATTGATATATGTGAACATTCCCTTGTTACTGAATCTTATACAGCGCATTGAGTGGCCAACTCGGCCATCGTAATGTGTTCAAGCCATCGGCCTGTTTCACCTCTTGTGACATTTGACAAAGAATGTAAACATACGATACGATACAACGTAGCTACATGTAACCATATAAACTTAAAAGCCAGGACAGCACACTCCTATAATTCTGGACAATACCTCCCGGCATACAAAGTATGTAGAAAAGCGAAGACAACACACTTCTATAAATTATATTAAACCAAACTGTAAAATATATCTGGTTTTCTGGACAGTTTTGGGCCTGCTTATATACACAGGCATACAACATATGTCGAGGGGTATATAGTTTTCGCCTTTCTGTCCGTCCGTCTATCCGTCCCTCTGTCCATCTGTAACATAAACTTAATATTTATTATTATGTCTAGGACAGTGAAGTAAGTATCTAGGAAATTAATAATGCCAGACATGGCTGACACATATTTTGGAATGTGAGCGACAACCCTTACTCCGATTTACAATCATTATCATATCCATATTTTCATTATATAGCCCACGCATGTACGCATGTTGCCCACATGCCCAAGGTCAAGGTCAAATGACTTCAGACTTCAAATACATCTTTATTATCATTCATATTTTAATTCTATAGCCCACCCATGCGGCCCACATGCCAAATGTCAAGGTCAAATGACTTTCACGTTAAAAGTTTTTACATACAGTCGAGCACAAGTATCTCAAAGACAAAGGGAGATCATCCATATAGTCGAGATAGGACTAGGTTCGCGACAGCGATGAAGCGACATGGTCAAATATTTTCAAATATGAAATCATGTTTATGATGTTACATGTGCTGATTGCACCATAAGTAAACAATCACCAATTAACTAATGACCACAGGCAGTTAGCTACTCAACATTGGAAGTCAACATGGCCAAGATTCCAAATTATATTACAAGGTGATAGCTAGATTGGCAAACACCCAGTAACCATGCAAACTGTTTAATTTTATTACATAACAGTCAAAATAAAGTTATTTTAAAACTTGGAGAGGGTCTCGAGTAGTATATGGGCCGGGTTGGTGTTAATTAGCATAACAATGGTAATGTTGGAAATTAAGTAAGGCAGATGGGGCGGAATACAAATTGAAAACAGAAAACGCTCTTTATGTAGCACACTAGAAGATGATACCATTTTGTATTGGAATGTCCAATGTACACTGATGTAAGAAAGACACTTATGCATAAATACTATTGGAAACGACCACACATGATACAATTTACAGAACTGGTAAAGTCTGAAAACTCCGAAACAGTACACAAGCTAGCAGTATATATATGCAATGCCTTTAAGATAAGGAACGACAACCTGTGCATCCATTAACATCATGACATTCTCCCAAACTACTATATTTATATTATATTTGTTATATTTTGTTAAAACCAGAAGTGCCATAGCTATGTAAAACACAGAAGGTTGTAAGTTTACAGCCCGCTATAGAGTTATATATATATCTTCATAGTAGACTAATTCCTTACCACTGGTCTGTCGGACCATGCTTTAAATAATGATCCCGTCCCCATATGACATTAGCCGTTGCTGGGACGTAAATCGCAATCACTTTCACTTTGATATTATTTTGTTCTGAATTTCATTCTATCAAACCTACTAGTACTAATCATGCTGTGGGTGTGTGTGTTATTAATAGTAAAGTATGTATAATTTCTATACACTATTGTTACATATGAGACACCGGTGGACAAATAGCTATTCGCATATATCGCAACGTTTTTAAATTTATAATACAAATCTATATCACCATACATAGCTTAGTGTCGCATGTAACGCATATAATGACTGACGAACACCATATGCTCTGATCAGACTACGCGGCTGCGCAGAATGACCTGAACATATTATGGTCTGTTATGCCGCACAACTACATGTATGTACAGTCAACCGGGTGTCCATATATGCAGGTACTACGGATGTCGTTTGTCTAGTATGTCTGTTAACTTTGTCATATGTACGTGTTGAAAATGTATTTTGTACTACTTCATGGGCCACATGGCTTAAAAGTGTTTCAATAAAACATAGTAAGCCTCATGTATCATAGTAGACGCAGATGTAAACATATATGTAGGTATATAGACTACTACCTTCTATCACTGTCCCTCTGATAGCACTGCAGCTTGAGAAATAAAACAGTTCACGATGTAAACATATATGTAGGTATATAGACTACACTACTACCTTCTATCACTGTCCCTCTGATAGCACTGCAGCTTGAGAAATAAAACAGTTCATGAGTAGAACTCAGATTATATTGTTGTGTATTCTGTACAAGTTACAAATAGCAAATACATAACAGTTAATTAGCATATCGATAGGGGTTTTCTTGTTATGTTCTTGTTGTTTTCTTGGAAACCACGAGCTACCATGCAAATTGTTTAATTTTTATTACAGTCAATATAAAGTTATTTGAAAACGTGGAGAGGGTCTCGACTTATCTACAATGTTAATGTGATTGAACACACTCCAAATATGCACTCAAATATATAATCCATATAGAAACAGCTGCATAATTTGGATTTCAAAATATTTGCATGACGTCACGTTTGACATTACACAATGTGACGTCAAAAGGCGGGGAACACGTCATATACTACGGTATATATACTAACTGTGCAAACATATCCGCCGTGGAAGTGTACTAAATAGGATATTCCATGGTACATGTTTGAATGGCGGAAATAATACACTCGTGTCCGTCGGCGTACGAGCAAGCAACCCGTTCGCTACGCTCACTCATTGCTTACGCGGTAGCCGACGCACACTCGTGTATTATTTCCCGCTATTAAAAATGTACGATGAAATATGCTCTATATATTAGTGTTTTATGATGTCAATGCCCTGCGAAAGCCAATTCATTTTTATGTAATAAAGTGTCATTTTCAACCTAAATAATTACATTTTGATACTTCAATCGATTACAGGTCACATTTAAGCAGACTTCACTATGACAACGCCAGGTGACATAGATATAAGCTTGTCTGGACCAGAACGGCCGGAAATTACGTCATCAGGAGCCGAGATGGACGTGACGTCATTAAACAAGCCGGAAGCAAACACAAAAGTAAGTCGCGTATAACTGGGTGTGCGATCGCGTGGTTTCCTTAATTTCCTGGTACTTTGTGGTATGAACGTTAAAAGCCCCTATGGGCATATCCGGATTTTTTGAGAGAAACAAATTTTTTTTCATCATGGCCCTGTGTAATGTGGTTTAGTAGAAGATATATGACGATACTAGGACCACTGGGATGTTTCAATTTTCACCGATATAGGTACATAAATATCGGATTTCCTATCTGAGGAAAGCTGATACTTATGTACCGATATCGTTGAACATTTATGCAACCCACTAGTCCTAGTATCGTCATATATCTTCAATTAAACCACTTAACACAGGCACAGGTGATTCTAGCGTATCTTGGATGGTCAATTATTGTTTGTATATACATGAAACACCTTTCTAAACAATGTACAAAACAATTCAAATGTGCCCGGGTATGAAGATTTATGTAATTATGAAAGGTACAAAACTCGCATTCGTCACCATTGAAAGAAACAGCCACACGAAGTCGTCATTCTTACTCGCCAATACAACGTGTACATACCCACTTTACACGGACAGTAACTATCTGAAATTCAGTATGCTTAAAGAGGCTTGTGTCGTTCATACCACAAGGTGCCTGTGCCTTAAATATCTTTATAACGGAATGACGGATTTTCATGATACATTGTGCAACAAATGTGAAACGGGTTGCCCTTTCTTTAAATTTGTATAGTTCGCTGTAATCTCATAGTTTTGTCGTTTTGACAAAGATGAAAATAAAACTCTGGAATACGTGAATGTAAGAAATAAACGGTACTCAATTATGCGTGTTATCAGTTTTTGTAAATAACTTTTACATTACACATAAAACACATATTTCATCGTCTTTGTGCGCTATACAGCATCAAAATCCGTCCGTTTATTATGACGATTTTAAAGCTAATTTACTGTAAAAATGACGTCACGTCAGAAAATCAGTATTATGTCCGTGTCTGCCTGCGGGAAGAGATCACGTTTTGAAGTAGGAAGCCACATATTATGTTTCAGGATTTGCGTTTTGTTTAACTGTGCACTTGCGAACATTTTAGTAACGAAGCTTAGTGAAACGGTTCCATGCTGTGTACAGTATAACGAGTATTGTACCCGTGTCTCCTTGCAGGAAGAGAGAATGGCGACCGAGGAAGAATCGAAGAAGAAGAAGAAGGGAAAGAGGAAGGGAAAGAGGCAGCATCCGGGCGGGCTCTCTCCAGAAAATAAGAAAAAACTGAAGGTAAAAATTGGAAGGTTTTGACCGGAAAAAGCCTCAGTATGGACTATAATGTTTTGCTGGTGTTTGCGTACAAACGTGGGCTGACATATGTGACACGTCATGCGATTTTGTGCCTAAGAACACGTCAATTTTTCATGAGATGTATTTACTGAAACTCTGATATTTTCTAAATTTTCATAACAAATGCTAATTTTTCATCAACTTTCAATGCAATTTGCGGAACTATCGTAACTTTTGTAAATATTTTTCATGAGATATTAGGTACAAAATCACATGGCTTGTCTCATATAGTATAAATGTGCATTAAAAATCCCATTAGGCCTCCCACCTGGTGTTGTACTGTATGTTACATTTATAGTATACTGTATCCTCATTATGACTTAGCGCATATACAATGGGTTTTTGGTGATTTTGTATCTTCAGGACCTATATTAGTGGAATCCGACGGATGCCACTCTGTCACCCTTGAGCATTTTTCATAATCTAAGACGGCGTCCAAAATGGCTGCCCAAAATGGCTGCCCAAAACAAACAAACAAAACCAGGTGTTTGAGTCTTGTTAGTCTGAAACCAAAACCGATTCCTGTAATATATTATATATTGCGTTTCAGCATGCACCGTTGCTGTTAGACATATGTCTTATAATGCAAATTGACATTCAAGATAGCCGCCAATACCCTGCCTAATTTCTCACCATGGCGTTAACCAGTTTAAACCTGCATTGCAAATTCAATGTGTGCATTTCAATCGATATTGGGTTTCATTTTGTGTTTCGTCGAATATATTTACTTATATGTTACTGACCCATATGATAATTTAGTGCGGTTCAAGATGGCCGCCACATTAATATGTGCATGAATATGTGAGTAGTTTATATTTATAATCTGCTCTGTCAAACACAGAATATAATAGGAGTTTTAATCCTTTCCCGTGGCAGTATGTCGGATAGTATGGTGGTCGCCAGACCGGGAAATTGTGCTTACCTCGGTATTCCGGTTTCGTCGCACAATACGGATCACCCTCATTGGAAGTTCAGTTTGTACACTTGTCTACAATTATTGCAGAATTTCGATTTTGTAACCCTAACTCAATTGTGCGTTTTACATATGGTATCCAAGACGACCAGCAAGCAGTTGGAGATAACACTATATATATCTGGATATGATTAAATATGGATACTATATGTTTTCTCAGTGAATTACCGTGTTGTTTTCCTTAAGTGATATTCAGGATAGCTGAAGAACTTTATAATACACAACCAAATGTATATCAATTGAGCAATTAGTTCGCATATGCTTGATATGGTGACGGGTAGTAACTGAAAGTGGGCTATACAATCTGCCCTATCCATTAATATATCAGACTCCCCTGACTCAATACAATGTCACATCATTGCTTAATGTTAAGCTATTATTGATCAAGAGTAGTGTGCATGTTATTTCATAAATGACTGATACATATGTCACATAATCTCAAACGCTGCTTTGTGGCTGTTAACATATCCAAACTATAAACCATGGGCATGTATCGAACGGCAATCTAAGACATATTTATACGTTATATATGAGTGAAATAATAAGTAATCTGTAGTTAGAAGAGCCACTACGATACGTATGCGCTTATATGATGTATACTACAAGTATGTTACCATGTACCTTCCGACATGTCCTCTCTGTCAGTGTGTGCATTATGAACACGGATGGAATTATTCTCATTAACGTAAGAAGTAAAGACGGAAAGGTGACCTATCTGTATTCAAATGCCCCCAGTAGCAGATTGGAGAAACTCCGAGAAACTTCCTAACCAGACACACGGACACACACTCACGGACACGCAGTCACAATAATGTATGTCTTTCGGTTCCTCCGAGACCGGGGGATTAACACAAGTATGCATATTTGCTACCATGCGAAATGGGTATGCAGTTCATTAGTCTAGTTTAATATCAATCCAGCTCAATCAACAAATTTATGCTAGCAATTTTAGGTGTAATTATATTGAATAGCATGTGCCATATGAAGTAGTTTGTATGCATACTTTCTAAACATTAAAGTGTAATATTTTATATATGTGTTTAAATAGTATTTGTAGCTGCTAAATTAACACACCATATTGCTGTATTATTTCTGTATGTATACACTTACGACTTTGAAATTCACTATTCAAATAAGGAATAAAATCATGGGCTGTTGCGCTTACTGTATTATGAATAACAGTTGATCTGTTTAAAGTGCGTTGAGTCCGAAGGATTTACTTATAATAATCCATAACATTTTGTGGTATGAACTTTTTAAATATTTCATTTTATTATATACCTACCTATGAAATACATAGTTATACGATGTAAATGAAAGTCATATGTTCTCATCGATGAAGTAAACATCTTCCGGTGAAAATACGACTACTTCTGCTATCTATATTCATAACGCGCACCTGCAGTGCCGGACTGCAAACAGGCTGCAAATACACATTCATTACCGTATACAGTCTAAAAAACTGCTAATTTCCATGGAGTGGTATATAATAAATAGAATATTCATATGTTTGCAATGAATATGACATATATGTTCATCTCGTGGTGTGACATGTCCATATGGACATTTCACACTACTCGATGAACATATGTCATATTCGTTGCAAAAATATGAATATCCTCTATTTATTTTTCTTATTTCTCAATGAAAGTATATGTTGTGTCCACTCATTTGAAGCGTCGAACTTTTGGCTATTAAACATACTAAATTTAAAAAATATTTAAATGTAAGTACTTTTTTCATCAATAACACTAAAGTCACCCTCCCCAAAAAATTTTAATTTATAAAATTCCATCAAATATTCATTTTATTGCGTAAAACCGATTTTCCTATGCGAATTTAACATGGGAAAAAAGGAGGTGGGGCGTCCTGGGGGCGGTGTTATGTTTTGGGGGTATAAACCTTGACAAAGGCCGTTACATAATAAGGACAATATAACAGAATACGTACCTTGAATCGGAAACGCTGCTGGAAGTTTCAGTAATTATTGTTGTTGTTGTAACCACGTGATCATGCACTTTGTGGTTTGCATTGCCAAAATAGGCAGTTCACAACATATGTTTGATATGGTGTTTTTCACGTAAAAGCAAATTTTACATGTTTAACTTCAGAATCAGCGTAGGGGATGCATCGAATGTAAGGATAAAAGAATACATAACTTCTCACTATTGACGTATTGACGGGAGGTGAACATTTGGAGATGAGAGGGCATCATAGATGTCCAAGCAAGTGCTGCGGCGACAGGAGAACCTGCTATAATCATCACGGAATTGTGGACGAAGTCCGACAGGATACAATTACCAATAATGGGTCGCAGGCAACAGTGACTCTGCTACACATTCCAGCTCCAGATGGTGAGATAGTGAAGTCAGATATGGAGTTGGACGTTGCTGTCGACAAGGTTAGACTGGTGGAATACACGATGAGGACACATGATCTGGAAACCACTAAAGACAGGGCGAGGAAAGTATCCGATAAGGATAGGGTCAACTATAATGTCTTTCTAAGAAATTGCGAACACTTTTGTAGCATTGCTACAACAAGTAAGTACGAGATTGATACCAAACTCAGTCATGCCGGCAGCCAGCAAGCCTGCAACTGCTGGCGCGGTTTGATTAACTGTTTATGTTTTGGGAACAGGGTAATACGCTCCACATTAACATTCTTTTTGTATTTAGCCTTCCTAACGTCGGATGATATAATAGACATTGTACCGAAACCACTAGCTAAGAACTTTGCTGACTATTGTGGATCAAAGAACACGAGCAACGGAACCTCACCATGGAGACATCAGAAGTGTCATTTGTCCATTCTTGGAATTCCGGCTGGTGTGTATGCTCTATACGTGTTGATTCAAACCTACTGGCTTGTCAGTGACATACTCTCGTGTAAAAGGTGCAAATTGAAGAGCGTATTCTCCATATGGTTCCGATTTTGTTTGTACATGCTCATTGAAGTTTTACTGATTTTCATCGAGCACGAAATCTTCAACAAAATCAGGAATTCAATAATGAACGCTCAACGGAAGAAATATCTTAGCCGATTTATATTCGCACTCGCAGTGATATTAAAGTCGTTTATAGAATGTATAATAATAGTCTGGCCCGATAACTTTTTCATAACATTTCTTCCTCCATATTGGGTTAAGGAAACCAAATTAACAAACGCAAATTTGCAGATACAGATAAGACGCGGCGATGTCATTTCCTTCAAGCAAAATAAATATGCAATGTCAGTCGACGCCATTGTGGATAAAGTCAACACATTTCAAGATTTGAGCCAGGTCTCACTACACGTCATATACCAGCGACGATGTAAATTCTGGATATTCTGTTGTTCATATCCAGTTATTGAAGAGACTGCCACTGTGAGCCGTGAGTTCGTTCGCGTATATGACTTTGCCGACTGCAGCCATTTGTATAGTCCAGATGAGGTGATTAATAATGCTAGAAATGCCAGGGAAAGTTGGCTATGTTGCTGTTTCCGGTCCAGCAATTTTTGCTATCGTGCCAAGGTGAAGGACATCACATGTCGAGAACGTTTCAATAAGTGTTAGTGGGGGTGTAAACGAGTGTTCTGCTGCTAGATATATCACGGAGGAGATTTCATTTTACATGTAGTCCAATCAGCGTCTTCTGTAAATATTGCTAATTCAATAATCCTAATTAAGATCGTGTCCGTATTCCACATGCACACATCTCACGCCTTTCTCTGAACATGTAGTTACAATATAGCAGTGTTTATTTAATCATTAATATGTATGACCCCACCTATTTATTGGGGGAGGGGAGCATTATGTTTTACCCCTGTCTGTCAGTGCGTCCGTGCATATGTGCGTCCGTCCGTCCGTAAGGCAAATGCGTTTAAGTTTTCAATAACTCCTTAACTCCTTCACCAATTTAAATAATATTTGCCCACTATGTAAGTCTAGGGATGGTAGTTTGTTTCGTATACAACCCACGCATGACCATCCAATGTTAAGGTCACTGGGGACTTATGTTCACCTTGTTGTTAAAGGCAAATGCGTTTAAGTTTGTAATGTTTTCTCAATAACTCCTCAACTCCTTCACCAATTTCAATACTATTTGCCCCCAATGTCTTTCATGGGATGCTGCTTTGTTCCGCACATGATCAATGCCTGGACACCCAAGGCCAAGGTCACTGGGTACTTATGTCCACATTGTTTGTAAGGCAAATGCATTAAAAAAAATCTTAATTATTCCTTAACTCTTTCACCAATTTCATTAATATTTGCCCACAATGTGTGTCTAGAGATTAGCTTCGTAATAACGATGCCCTTTTTCTATCAAGGCTGCAGGTGGGGGCATCCGTGTTATATGAACACATTTTCTAGTTTATTCTAAAATGCATGTACATTTGATACACATATACAGATATACAGTGTATACATATGTTATTGACGTTGACTTTGAGTGTTTTGTATAGGGTGAATAGAAATATAGAGTGAGGGTAAACGCTAAATATAATAAATGAGATTAAAGAGAAGAGTGGAGATGTGTTTTAAATGAGTTTGCTGCTAGGAGAAAAACGTTATGAAGATATGTCTACACCAGCCTGCAACATTCAAACCATACATAAATATGCACATATAAAGAAATAGCTTACTCATGGTTTTGTAATGCAACATGCAATGTTACATGCCCTCTGATGATATTGATGTGAACGTGGGTGGTGGTCGGGCTAACGCGACGGCGTAAATTAACGGTATGGTTCCTCCTTATAGGAATCACGGTTTGCCTGGTTTGGCCCTCAGGTACATTTTTATCTTTGGCTCTTTTGTTACCTGGAAGTTGAATTCGGTTATTGCCCATTATAAAAGTAGTCATATTATTACCCATCCTACTGCTTTTGGGAGGGGACCAAGTGATTCTGATGTGGCGAGGACCTGGCACCAGATCAGGATTAGTCTGATTTCAGGGCTGAATATATATATTTTTTTTATTGTTGTCACAGTTTGGCCAAGTAAACCTGTGCTGTATTTATAGAATCGATCCCTGTTACTTATTGTCAGACGAACTGAGACGCCATTGTGATCACCATACATTGGTAGGACTAAATTGTGATCACTACATGTTGGTTGGACGACATTGTGATCACCATACCTTGACTGGTGTGTGACGAATTTCAACTAGTTATATACAGTGCAATTTAATGACTCATGTGATAGTATGAACAAACAATATAGATCAATGGTTTCCCTACAGTAAACATTGTATATTGTGGTTGACACTAAAGTTGGATTACTGAAAGAATTCACCACTAAGTACAGAAAAGGGTACAACGTTACTGAGTTGATAACGTGGTATCACGATCATGAAAAGACTAGTCTTAACCACTGTGCCATCACAATATACTATTACAGAAACTATATATTGTACTGTATTGTTTCTACCCCTATGTGTTGTTCACCCTATCTCCAAACATAACATTGTATATTACGTTCCAACACAATATGGTAATTCACCGCTCATCTACTTCAGTACATTGTATATCTGACCACTTCCTGCTTGATTCCAGTAGTATAAATATATTTCCGCTAGCTCCCGGAGTAAACACATAAACCACGTTCACATACGTATTTCACTTCATCACCACACATACATTTATGATTCCACTTCCTAAATCACATAGGCCGCGATACACATTCACATTGTGCCGTCAACGCCGACCCGTATATACTACTCAGGATTGGTAGTCCTTCACATCAATTTTCAATGTTCCCGGCAATACTATACTGTCACGCCAGGGTGACACCGGGCTAGTTTACTGAAGGGATGGAACACCAAGCACGTTGTGGACAGAGACAACAAGGTATATTTTACAATGATGATGTATTTACATAAATGAAATGCACAAACAATGGATGGTAATGTCAGTACGGACAACGTCTCCTAGTAGCCACCACCACAGGCACTTGCACAACCAAGGCACCTCCACGATTATGGAACATGTAGGTACAGTTCAACAGTATACGTCATCATGATCAGGATCAAGATCCAATGTTAGAGTTCCGTTAATTAACTCCGGCTTCCGCCATGATGGGAGTGACGTTCTAATGACGTCGTAAAGTTACTTGCAACTATAAGATACAGAGCCTACTTGGGCGGATGGGGCCAATAACACATGGTGAACGTCCTTAGAGATTCATCGTCCTTGGACGGAATGACGTCACCGGAATGATGCCCCACTCGATACGCCTTTGGTCCACGCGAAGCAGAGTCCCCGCTGGTACACGGTGTCATGTTGTGGACTCCAGAATAAATAGATATGCGTACTGGTTCTAAGCATACACATAGGATGGACGTGCCGTTGCTGGTTGCAGACTGGCTGGCTGACTGCCTGGCTGGTGTACTGGCTGGGACTACAAAACACCAACTGTGTTGTTACCAGATTGTAACGTGTTATAGTCTCAATAATAGTCACAGTAGTGCACATGAAATCAATAGCATGATTGCATGGCAATACTAAACATCATCATATATTACAATGATCAAACATGATAAATTGCAACGTACACAAAGATATTTTCACTAATTGGAAGATGGGGGCTGATGGAATTCATAAGTCGGAAAATGCGATATAACACATTAATGAACAGCCACTATATCTAGTGTACCCAACGATGTATATCTTTACAGCCGTACATGTGAATACAGACGTCATTCACAGTTATTTACCATTAGTAAACAAACATTTGATTGCGACAGGCCTTACCCTGATCAGACTGCCCGTGGCCAACTGCGCTAACTTAATAAAGAGCAACTGTGCCAGGTATTTTCCTGTGCAGATTCACAGTATTACATTACTAATGATAAACACTGTATACTCTAATCAGACTGTAGGATTCCACAGGCTGACCCAAAACATCAGTGATTGAAATAAATTATACTTCACATCATGTCCTTATTGCAGCTTACTGATGTATAAATCAGTGCATTTAGAGCAGAACTGTCTGATCTGATCTATCCTGGTCGCAATAGTATTTACAATGTTTACAATACACTGTGAACGTATATGACTTAATAAAATGAATGTTAGGAGTTTACATGTGTCCCCCATAGAGTAAATGAAAGTCGTCCAGAAAATTCACGTTACAATTGTGACATGTTAAAATTGGCAATATTCTCATGTATTGTACAGGGCGCAGAACTGATATTGGACTAAATCGTAATATAAAATGCATAGCTAATGTTAGTGAACTTTTCAATCGAGCCCTTCGTTTACAAATAGAATAAATTGCTAATGCAATTAGTCAAGAGTGACATGCAACAAAACACATGAGAATATTATGCCATTACAATACTCACGGAATGCTCCCATGCCAGTCCTGTAATCGTTATCATTTACACGTAAACACGACGAATTAATGAATCAATAATATTTGATTAAGGGAGATAATCTACATCAGCGGATACATGCCATACGGCTTTTATTGACCAAGTGGTTGGTCGAAACGGGTCCAAAGAACTCAGGTAAATGAAATAGTGCAGTATTATCGAGGATACGATAACACTGCGTAGAATTGCCGGTCTTGGCAAGATTCAGACTTAAATGGCAACATTAGAAAGTAACTACAAACATATGTACTCACCAATTCCCAGTGATATCTTGCGATCCAATGTGTCACAAGAATGTAATTGAGTGTCCGACTGAAAGAATATGGTGCTAGATCAAATATATATACCCACCCTAGTGCACAAATTTCATCATGTAGTCTGCCTGTCTATGTAAAAACTATGTGCCAACATTTGGCTTACAATTTTATGTAAGTGGACTAATGTTCTAACAGTCAGTCTAGCTCATGAGATAACTGGAGAATTAATCTGAAATACTTCAGTCATAAGTAGATATGACCTACTAGGTAATTAGTCTAGCATCCAAGTCTGCATAAACAGTGTAAATCACCCAGATATAACCAGTGCAAAATCCAATACTGGTGGTCCGTGCACGGTTTCGGATAAAGCGCTATTCTCTCCAGGGTGTATTCCACGGGAGCGATATTTCACACACTAATACCTATTAGTTCGTCTGTACTAGAATATTCGATTATCGTGCTCTAGACTAGTATTGTGTGACCCGTGTTACAAATAATGGATGATAAAGAAAATAGTCGGCTACGATTCGTGACAATACTCCTCCCTAAATAAAAGTGTGAAACACTTAGCGGTAATCACGATTTGTACCGACATTGTTTACCTATATACATATATACACATCCTACAAAACTTACTTTTTGAGCCACAGGATCTCGGCTATGGTGTGTGGTCTATGACTTATTAGATCCTACTCAAATAATCTGCACCCACATTGTCTGAGCTACTGATGGCTCCAATTTCTATTCGTCCAGCTATGGAATAAATTCCGTGTTCTCTCTGCGTTCTTCCTAACTCGCACGACTGGGTATTGACATGGATCATTAGAAGTTTCGAATACTCCTAACTGCCAAATGTCTTCTGCCTCATATCTGTATATGTCACGAACTTTGTACGGGATGGGATAACCTTTTATCCGTAATGGGTCTGAGGTAGACAATTTAATGTCATGAATATCTACATGAGTGCGCCCTGGTCTATCAGTCAGTACGTGCTCATACTCCTTAAGCACCCTTTGTACATTTAATTGTTGGTCCTTGGCAACCCTGGGGCTAAGTCCACCCTGTCTATCGATTTCTGTGTCCCCATTGGACACGTCATGTGCTCATCGGCACTACACTCCCCTGTACCCGAATTCCCGTCAGTTATGTCGTCAATTACCGCCGTGTTTATTACGGCGAGTATCCCCTTCCCTGGGCTTTGAGGCGTACGCTCTTCATAGCGTTTCAACATGTTCACATGGAATGTTTTAAGTTTCCCCTTCATGTCGATCCTGTAATCCCAGTCATTTAGTACTTCCACTATAGGGTAGACCTTTCCATTGGAGTAACAGTTTGTTCCTATCAGTGGGGAGTAGTACTAACACCCGGTCACTCTCCTTATACTTCCGGTCACGCGCTTTCCTGTCATAGTACTTCGCGTACCGCTTACTCGATTTCTTGATATTTTCTCTCTCGATTTCACAGGTTTGCTCGAGTTTCTGTCTTAGATCCAGTACGTACTGGTATGCAGTTTTCACGTTTTCGTCAAGTTCCTTCTCAGACCACAGATCCTTGAGAACACTCATAGGACCTCTGACTGTTCTCCCATAGAGTAGTTTGCTAGGCTCTCCTGTAGAACCTCGCGATACGCGAACAACAACGCGTTAATGTACTTACAGTTGTTTCTGTCAAAATGTTCCGGGTTTATACGTGTACAAAGTGTTGTACGTTGTGCATCCGTGGAGTTTCCGTTAGTTGCGTTTCAAACCGTGTGTCGTCTACGTGTAATACGTTTTCGGCCATGCGTTGTGTTTCCCCACTCTTGTGCATGCGCGAAAGTCGAACAAACCGTGTTCAACGCATTGAGTTTCAAAAGCGTGTAATCCGTGTACAACGGTTGTAAACGTATACAACGGTTGTAAACGTATACAACGCTAAGGTAAACCGTTTAAACGGTTTAACGCTTTCTTTAACGAACGGTTACACGCTTCTACATGTACACAGCACCGTACAGATGAAACCGTGTTATACGTATAACACGTTTCCACGGGTTTTAACGCATTACACGTTTTGGTATGCCAACCGTGTATCGCTTAGAATGCGCATGCTCAGATCGTTCTTCGTGTGTATATATATACTTCTAGAATATGTCCCGTCATAGTATTCACGCATTTGTTAAAATTGAACAAGTTGTAATTTACAACGCCTGTTTTTAAGCTATCGAAACATAAGTCACACTAATCATACGATCGATGGACTTTCAACGCCAATACGATTGATTTTATTTATACTATTACTAGGGGTCACAACAAATGCGCACTTATTATTGTTTTTTACACCCGTACAATTCATTTTCCATATCAGGGGAGAAATGAGTCTGCCTTACAATAATTCGCATGTGCGGAATGGTGGTAGGTGCGAAACGATCCGCCTCTAAACGATCCGGGCCGAACAGGTACATGTATTCGCGATATTTTAAAAGAGACGAAACAAGGCCGCCTCGAAGCGATCGGGGCCGAACAGGTATTCGCGTTAAAACTTTCAACCGTTGTACACGTTTCAACGCTTTCATATAGCTACACGCTTCCAGGTAAAGCGTTGTACACGTTTCAACGCTTTCACCTCGCTACATACATGTATGTATACGCCAAAGCGTGTTATACGCCTTGAAGCTAAACGTATTACTCGCTTTAAAACTAAACGGTTTGACAATGTGTATTACACGTGTACGAACCGTATTATACGTTTAAACAACGTATACAACGCTTTTAAACTAAACGGTTTGACAATGTGTATTACACGTGTACGAACCGTATTATACGTTTAAACAACGTATACAACGCTACAGCAAACCGTTGCGTTCGCGTTGCGTTCGCGTTGCGTTCGCGTTGAGTTTGCAAGTGTTGTCTACGGTGGAACAAAAACGCACACTGCACTGTATCCCAATCTTTGGGACGCTCGCTCGTCATGCGTTTAAGCATCTGCTTCAATGTACCATTGAATCTCTCCACCAATCCGTTGTGCATAGGATGATAGGGAGTAGTAGTAAGTTGTCTCAGTGATAATAGCCTACTGACCTCCCGCATTACGTTCGACGTAAATTGAGATCCGCAATCAGTCAATAATTCATCAGGAATTCCTAATCGACTGAACATGTCTACGAGTGTCTCAGCTACTCGTTCTGCTTCGATACTCGGTAATGGTACTGCCTCTGGATATCGTGTGGCGTAATCTACTAGCGTTAGAATATACCGATTTTTATTATCCGTTGCTGGATAAATCGGTCCTACAATGTCTACGGTTACGCGTTTGAATGGCGTGTCAATCAGTGGCATGTTGCCCTGCGGTGCCTTTATTACATGACCCTTCAAGATTGTTCATTGAAAAAGGTCGCATGACCTGCAGTATCGTGTCACGTCACCGGACACGCCAGGCCAGAAAAAATCTGCCAAAACGCGACTTGTTGTTTTCTTTACTCCAAAGTGCCCTGACATAATAGATTCGTGTGCCACCTTTAACACGGTCTGACTAAGTTTTTCCGGAACGACTAAATGATAGTATTTTCTTTTGTTACCTGTCGTCTCAAACTGTCGATACAGTAAATCTTTTCGGTACAGGAATGACGTAACGTTACCGTTCTTAGAATGTTTCACGTTTCCGTTTTTTTGCGTTAGTATGATGTAATGACGTTAACGTAACGTCGCTTGTTTGTCGTTCTTTGAACGCACTACGCGTAACGTGGCGATACGGCTTCCGGTACTCGCAGTTTCCGGTACGATTCATCGCGTTTCAAAACCTGTGAACGCGTTTCAACTGCTAACGTGGTCGCGCCTTTGAAATAATTTAGTACAGGAAGTTGTGACCCATCAATGTTCCCTATCGTTACATCGTACATAGTTTCTTCCATGCATAACGCTTCGGTCTCTCCTTTGAAAAATGGGGAGTCAATGGTGATTCTCGCTACAGGGACTTCACTCAAGCGTCTCTTGTCTACTAGCATACATGTGGCCACTCTCCTGAGAAACTGATCAGGATGTACTAGTTCCTTTCTCACTACTACGCCCGTGCAACCTGTATCACGCATCACAGTCACCACTTTCCCATTTAACAATCATTCTGCTACTGGCAATTTCGCACTGGAAAATTTGCATCCTGTAACCTTCGGACACTGGTCAACTTCCTTACCTGCGCATATCATAGTGATTTCACCGTCATCTTTGGTCTACTTGTCCTCTACAATGCAAAAATTACCCTGATCTATAGGTGGGGAAAAGGGGCGCCCTCTGCCTCTTCCACGGTGGTGATAACGCCCTCTGCCCCTGCTCCTGCCTCTACTCCTGCCTCTGTACATTGCATCCTCCCTTTCTGGTTCGTCGCCGGTGCCTGCAAAGCTTACATTCTTTTGCCCACTTTCCAGAATTGTTAAAGTAGAGGTCGTAGCTAATCCAAGTACATGTGTTCCTATATAATTGCTCTAGTTTGATTAAATTAACTCGGTATCATGGACTTTCGATTGTAATTGATCTAATTTTACCATCATGTTATGGTGTGTGTTGATTCTAATAGAGGATGAGAGAGTATGTATCTCTTAATGGTGAAGGCCAGCCTTACCGAGATTCACACCGAGATCCAGCTATAGTGATATTGGTGTAATGTAGCTGTGTATTCCCATCTACATTACTTTGTTAAAGGTTAAACGGACGTAGAAATCCATTATAAATCAATCTAATGGATCATAGAAGGGCATACGTAATGGCGAAGGGCATACGTAATGGTATTGTCCGTCCTGATCGGGATTCACACATGGTTTAGTACGCTGGGATTATTCTCTCTGAGAATTAGGTCCGTGATGCATGTATGTGGTGCCAAGTAATCTTGGTTTGGTAAGGGCACCAGATCAGAATATTTTGTTTTCAATGCTGAATGGATATTGTAATCTCAGTGCAAACCATTGTATATACGTGTATTATTCCATTTAATCACTTGCTTCTGATACCATTTGTGAAGCCTCGCGAAGTTGTGTAAGATATATATGTACATATTGCAAGACAACTCCTACCATCAAGGTGCATAATCACGTGGTTACAACAACAACAAAAATGGCTGAAAGTGTTGAAAGCGCGCCCACTCCAACGTAAGTATTATTTGATATTTTGCTTAATAGGCAACGGATTGTTCAGCACATACTTATGTCGTTTTTGCGAAGAATTGATGTTCGTGTCGGTAGACACGGAAATCGATTCTTCGCAAAAACGACAGAAGTTTGGGCCAAAGTACCGAGACCACCAAATGCAGCTTAACAAGACGCGTTTTATGCGCCATATTTAGTTTAGTTTAAACAATATTTATTTCAGATTAAATACATGTATACGTCAACATACATGGGCAGAACTTGTGAATAAGGATTAGAAAGCAAGCTCAATGTGAATTCTTCTCCTTAAGTCAGACATCAGTAAATAGTAATGTGGCAGGAATACATACAGTATATACATAGGCAAGTTTTGTTAATAATTGAATAAGAAAGAAGTTGAGGTCCCAGGCATGCATCTCAAACCATTGGTGTTGTCTTCTGTAGGTAGCCGTTGACCTAACATACATTTGAAGTACTATTACTGACTATGTCGAACAGATCAGTCTGCCAGTCTGAGTCGTCTGTCATCATGCACTCGTGAAGCGATTAGAGGCAATGATGAATTGTTGAACCCTCCGGAATACAAGGCTGTTTTCATTATCGCTTAACAAATCACTACCATATATTCGCTTATTAAGAATGGGGGGACAAGGCAGCGATGAAAAATATCGTTGTCTTTGATTGGTGTAAAGCGGGCATGAGATAATGTAGTGGTTTGTATCATCGATTGACCCACATGCGCATGTTGCACTGTTGACTATTGATTTTCGGAATAAGTCGAAGTTCAGAGTACTACCTGAGCCTAAGGCTTAAGTTGCTATTGTTACCGCTTTTCGTCCTTCGTCGCCGTCCATACCAAATTTCAAACATCATCTTCTCCGGAATCGCTTTTCCGATGTTGGTGAAACTTGACACACATGGTACATATATAGGTAGGGGGATTACAAATTTGTTAAAATCGAGGTCATCGCCGATCAAAGATGGCGGCCGTCTAAAAAATAGCACACATTTTTAAAAAATATTCTTCTCACAAACCGCCAGACGGATTTGGACGAAACCTGGAGGGAATGATCAATGTACAATGATCTTTCAAAATTGTATAAATCGTACATGTAACCCCGGGGCCAAAAATGCGCGTGGCCCGCAGGTGTCAAATAGGTATAGAATTTCATATTTGACCGAATATGGTCAAATTCTTAAAAAATGTTCTCGCGAAGCCGCCGGAAGAATTTCGACGAAACTTGGCAGAAATGATCGATGTACAATGCTCTTTCAAATTTGTTTAAATGGTGACCACAGGGTCAAAAATGGGCGTGGCCCGCGGTGTCAAATTTAATTTTTAACCGATTATGATAACGTCATATACAAAATCGAAGGTATTGACGAGGCGATCGATGTTGTGCATTTCTTGTCAAGATCGGATAATTGCGTCATACAAGATGGCCTCTGAATTGTCATAGGGTCATACCTTTATTACAGATTGCAAACGTCTTCTTCTCGCAAACCGCTGGACGATCTTGGTCAAACTTTCCAGGGTATCAGAGTTGTTAAAATGAAGGTAGTAGCTAATCCAAGTACATGTTTTCCTATATTTATAATGTGTCTCGTTTGCTCAAATTAACTCAACGTATTTGCCTTGGTACCATGGACTGTCGATTGTAAATGGTCGAATTTCACCATCATGTGATGATGTGTGTTTATTCTAATATAGGATGAGAGAGTATGCATCTCTTAACGGTGAAGGCCAGCCTTACCGAGATTCACACCGAGATCCAGTTATAGATCCAGTTAAAGGTTAAACGGACGTAGAACTCCATTACAAATCAATATAATGGATACTAGAAGGGCATACGTAATGGTGAAGTCCATCCTGATTGGGATTCACTGATTGTCTGGTAGGCTGGGATATTTCTCTTTGATAATTATATGCATGTATGTGGTGCCTTGGTTGGTAATCTTGGTTTGGTAAGGGCACCAGATCAGGATATTCTGTTTTCAATGCTGAATGGGTATTGTAATCTAGGTGCAAACCAGTGGTGGTATCCCCCACCCATTTCCCCATACACGTGTATTACTTGGTAATAACTAAAACGGATGTAGAACTCCATTTAATTTTCTTCTGATACCATTTGTGAAACTCGCGAAGTTGTGTAAGATATATATGTACATATAGCCAGACAACTACCATCAAGGTGCATGGTCACGTGGTTACAAGAACGACAACAATGGCTGAAAGTGTTGAAAGCGCTCCCACTCCAAAATAAGTATTATTTGATATTTTCTTTAATAGGCAATGGATATTGATGAAATATGGCGCAGCAAACGCGTCTTATGTCGTTCTTTTGAAGAATCGAATTCCCTGTCTGTAGACACGCAATTCTTCGCAAAAACAACAGAAGTTTGGGCCAACGTACCAAACCACCAAATGCGGCTTAACAATACGCATTTGATGCGCCATATTTCATCAAAATCCGTTACATAATAAGGACAAAATAAAAGAATACGTACTTTGAATCAGAGGGCTTCTGGAAGTTTCAGTACTTGTTGTTGTTGTTGTAACTACGTTATCATACACCTTGACAATGGCGACTTCTCAAGATTTTCACATTGACAATATGTGCCTTCATGGGCTTTGATGATTATTTAGTGACAATTTTATATACCAGTATTGGTTAATGTTTATTACATTGCACAGGTATGATCGATATAGGGCCATCATGTCCCAGATATTTCAATTATAATACAGTAGTGTGTTTCAAGTAGTGTATGAACTTGTTGAAAACCAGATCGCTTTTTGTGTACTAGTACTTAAATTTGAAGATATAGTATTTCGCTAAGAGGATAATAAATTGCGAGTGTTTACCATGTGTAATGTTTGTAAATATTCCGAAGGTAATTGTGTAAATATGTGTCTATTTTATGCGAGCTGGCTGGTTCATACACTCCTTTAGAGTCTTTACGTACGTAGCTTTATATAGTCACCTTCATGATCCCGGATATCAGTCAAGTGTGGCAGCTAGTATCTATGTCTCAGCACGTGACGCGCCATGCGATGTTGTACCTTCGGACATCTGCGTAATTTCATGAAATACCTTTAAAAAATAATTTACAATATGTCTCGTAAATGACATCAGAAAGTTGACAACATTTTCAGAGTATATTCCGCATGTAAATTGTGTCAGCTTTCGTCTTTATTTATATAAAATAATGTCCGAAGGTACATGTACAAAATCATATGGCGAGTCTCATATCTGCCGGTTGTCGTCATGAGACGGACAACGTCCACTCAGTTTACTGATAGCACTTCAGAACTCCAGATAAGCTGCGTATTTGCTTAAATACACAATTGCTATTGCCAAAAACTCAATTGAAATCAGAAGTAGCGAGTATCAAAAAGCAATAAAACATTTATGGTACCTTTATCATGCAGCAGAAAACAATAAACATTCCATAAATATAGCATATTTTTCTTATTTTCCATAAAAACACATCTTAATATTTCATTAGAATTGTATTGAAGGAGACAATTCTATTAACATGCCAAGACATGTTTTCATTTCGAAGCAAACTATTCAATGATTGCTGTCCGTTGATGTGTCAACAGTAGTGCGATTTTATTTTACCCAATTACAATTTTGAAATACCCAATTGCTTCAGAAATGATTGAGTGACAATACTCAATTACTAATTCCTTATCTGGAGCGCTGATACTTCATATCATCCGACAGTGATATCCCTCCAAACGGGACTTTAGTAGGCCTAGCTTGTATGTGTATCTCTTAGGAAGATACATTTAAAGAATAAAACCGTGGGCTCTGTCGTTTACTGTGGTATAAAACATTTGGTCTGTTTAACCCTTTCACCCCTAAGTAACTCGAATGGATTTTGATATGCTTATTTTTCAACCAACAAGAGTGCCGCAAGTCACAAAATACTCCCGTCGAATATGGGCCAGACAGCGAAGATGCAGAAATGTGAAGCTGTCACCAAGGCAAGAAACATTAATGAGAATTTGAAAGTCTATAGCATTATTTCTTCATCTCGTTGTGCTAAATATGTATACCAATTTAGGCAGCGATAGAAAAGTAGAGTGTGAAGTAGAAATGATAGGGAATTGGATACAATAATGTAGAACAAATGGCTAAGTTAAAAAGGTGATATTTTTGTTAAAAATTATGTTTTCGGCATAAAAACACCAAGGTGCACATCTTCAATATGTGTAGAAGACGAGAAGACGTGTGTATAGTTTCAGAACGATCGACTGAACGGTTTCGGAGGAGTTGTGTATACAAACTCTGTACCGTATATAGAATTGTATAGACAAATGTAGAAAAAATGGCTAAGTTCAAAAGTTGATATTTTTGTTAAAAAATACTTTTTTGACATAACAACACCAAGGTGCACATCTTCAATATGTGTAGAAGACGTGTGTATAGTTTCAGCACGATCGACAGAACGGTTTCGGAGGAGTTGTGTACCCTGTAAATATTGTACCCTATATAGAATTGTATAGAAAAATGTAGAAAAAATGGCTAAGTTAAAAAGGTGATATATTTGTTACAAAATATTTGTGTGACATAATAACACCAAGGTGCACATCTTCAATATGTGTAGAAGACGTGTGCATAGTTTCAGATCGATCGACTGAACGGTTTCGGAGGAGTTGTGTACACGAACTATGCGCTTTTTCTTCAGCCGCCCAACCGCCCGCCCGCCTTGCGGTAAAATATAATACGTACCGTTTTTTAAAAAATGGTTTTCAGACTAGTACATTTATATAAAGGGGGTATTTTGTTCTAAAGAATATTAAAATTACTTTAAAATAGTGTAGATCCAGATGAGACGGCTCGTTACGAGCCGGCTCATCTCGATTGGCACTGTTTGAATAAACCCGTATATCGGGCTTTCGGGTTCAAAGGGCTAAGGAATAAAACCATGGGCTTTTTCGTTTCATGTGGTATAAAACTATTTGGTCTGTCTATTGTCCGTGGAGTTCGAAGGAAAGACAAACACGCAAACATTAAACAGACTAAATGTAATTCATAACCACAGTAACGGCAATATGGTTTCATTATTCATATTTACATTGTATTTTCGAATAGTTTCAAACATGCAAATGAACAAATACGGCGTTCAATTTAAAGGTACATGCCCACTCAGTAGGAACGAACTGTTCTTAATATCTTAATATCGAGGTGGGTGGATGGTCGGGCGAACGCGACGGCGTAAATTAACGGTACGAGTTCCGCTTTAAAGGAATCACGTTTTGCCTGGTTTGGCCCTCAGGTACGTTTTTATCTTTGGCTCTTTCGTTACCTGGGAGTTGAATTGGGTTATTGCCCATTATAAAAGTAGTAAGATTATTACTGATCCTACTGATTTTGGGAGGGGGCCAAGTGATTCTGGTGTGGCGAGGACTTGGCATCAGATTAGGATTATTCCGATTTCAGGGCTGAATATATAGTTTTTTCATTGTAAATATTCAGTTCTGATTTTGGGAGCCGCCCCCCCATTTGTACATGTACTTGAACATGTACATGTACTTGTACAGGTAATATATGGGATTTAGTAATGAACCCATTGACCCGGCCTTAAATGACCTTAGCTGTTGGTATGCCGTTAAACCCCCACAAATAAACAAACTTAATATCGAGACATCATCCGAGATATTTTCTGGCAAAATAAACATTCATTCACCATTACACCACGTATTGATTGGCATTATTAAACATTTTATATCAGACGTAAATTTCCACACTGATAACAGGGGCGATAACCGTGTTTCCTTAAACTGTTAACGGACATTAGTATTTATTCTAAAAAGAGATTCAGTATTTATTCTAAAAAAAGATTCATGTGCAATAATCATGCTTTATAATCTGTCGAAAATATATTTTTTTCAGGTGACGCATTTAATTAGTATAAATAATTAAACATTATCATGCCTCATTTGCATATTTAAATAGCCTGATACCACCGCGAGTCGCTATCAGTAAAATAAATATTACTAAATGATTATACCTGTATATCGGGCACTCGTAATTTTTAGAACTGGCGGAATAGTGACACAATTATACACTTATTTAATTCGTATAAAGAACGTTTTGTGCCTACCTAGTGGGCATGTACCTTTAAGAATCATATTGTTTTACGTCATTTTGTCACAATTCATACAACAGCCACAGGTTGAAGTAACGGACCAAGATCTATACAAACATTACATATACATAAAAGCACCAATAAGTCAGAGAGAAAAATACGCTAACATTTTGTTTTAGTCCATCTTATAACACGTGTTATAAGAGGGAGTAAAACCTTTGTTTAGCTTACTTTGTTTCCACGCATTGATGCTTCTATGTATATTTAATGTATTTATGAACCTTGGTCCGTTACTTCATCCTGTGACGACAGCGATGTTGCCGGTCAACGACGTGACGTTATTGACAACGTCATGTATAGTAATGACGTCAAACAAACTGTATCGAATCAACAACGACGCGCGACTTCACTTGGAGCTAATATAGTGTATTGAAATGCAAACGCAGTACGTTGAATGTGTGTTTCCATTATGAATTTATGGACAGTGTAAATATTTAAGGAATAACATCATGGGCTATTGCGTTTACTGGGATGCACAAAACATTTGGTCTGTTTAAAGTGCGAGGAGTCCGAAGGTAGTAATTTTTCGAGATGTCCCATTACAGCAGTATCTGAGTGGACTCGTACATATCAGGGTAACACGAAACTTCTGTCTGTCACGCAGGCGATTTGGAAGTCGCCCTGCGTTACATACAAACAATCGGGCTAATATCAGAGGCGACAACCTCACTACTGTCTGTTTCACGTTAACCTGCCCAAATTTTTAACCTATTTAAACACCCTAAAACTCCCATTTGTTTACATATAATCATTTTTCAGCAAAACTTGGCAATGAGCCATCTTTTTGTTTTTCGAAATTCGGTCCTAGAATGAAGTAATAGCCCGAAATGATAAAGTTAATGGGGGTCTCCCATGTTAAAATATCACGCGCTGAGCAGTTTTCGACATTTTCCTATTGTCGAACAGCTTCCTGGATTTCATCATCAAATATCGGCAATAACATCGGCTTTATGTGAACAAATCTTACCATTCTGAAAAATATAGGCATCCTGCTTCCATTTGTCGGTGTTTATATATCAATTCCATTAGTAAAGTTCTGGAATTTTGTGAAAACAGAAGATGATGTCGGTCAAATATCTCCATTCTTTGTTGTTACTCGTGACAACAGATGACAACTGAGCGCTGATTGGCTGGAATTCAGTGAAGGTGGCTGGCCTCGAAGCAAGTCCATTTCGCAGGAGGGGAGAACGTGCGATTTTTTTTGTCGAAGCGGTAAGCGTACTGCAAATTTGATTTTGGCGTGGAAATTGTTTTTATGAACACTGTTAACTTTTCAGATGCAATCATTAGAAATTTGTTACATAAACAGTAATGTATTATATACTAGCTTGTGAAATTTGAACAAATTATGGCCAATTCGTGGAAGCCTGGAAAAACTTCTCTGAATTTGTGGTAACAGAATCATCAATTTATTTTCTGCAAAAACATGTTAAACAAAAACTGTGTCATACATCCAAATACTTATAAGTTCAATGCTAGCTGCTGTTAAAAAGCACCTGTAAGTCACCAAAGTAACTCGTGTGGAGGGCTGAATTGGTTTCTTCTTTGTTTACCCTTTAATGTGACTGTGTCTCAGATGATATCTCAAATATTTATCTAAAATCTAATATGTGTTTTTTCTCGTAAGGCGCAGTAAATGGAATTATATATATATTTATATTTTATCACATTCCCAAAACATGCGTTATATTCAGTTATATATCAAGTACATCAGGCGCGTAGCTGCATTAAGGCACTGCAGGCCCGGGCCTGCAAAATTTTCGAGAAAATGGAAAAAAAATATGCCAGATTTCATAATTTACCTTCTAGTTCCGATTTTTTAAGAGGGGGGGGGCTTGCCCCCAGACCCACCCTAGCATACTCGCACCAACGGTGCTCGAAGTCGTCAACCGGGCCTGCAGATTCAAATTGGCTAGCTACGCCCCTGTACATGCTCAGCTAGCAGAAACTGTGATAAATAGGGAGATATGTTTGTTTGGTATACTTTTACATTTTCGCAGTACATGTACAAGTAAATAAAAAAATGTATGTGATTTTTTTTTGTGAAATAATATAAATCGGTATTGTGATATGGTTTAGAGTTTCCGTACTATGGTGTAGACAAGGTATATACATGCTGACAAGATGGCGTCGCTGGACGACAGCAGATAAGTGTCAGTTTAATTCAATATGTTACAGCTTACAGAACATTATCAGCAATGTATCTGGTATGTACAGACGGAGAAATGAATAAGATTTACGACGATCATTCTCAAAATACCTATGATAACGTGTTTGTGTCAACATATATACCGTGTCTACACCATATAACAGAAACTCTACACCATATCACAATGCCGTTTTCGAACAGAATCGGTAATGTATTATTTTTAAGTTGTGCACCTGTAATTAGTAACATGAAAGTAAATCCTGTAGATGACTGAATGAGTTTCTTCTTTACCATAAAACTCCGTCTCCTATGATCGCCAGCCTACTATAGGGAGTACCTGTTTAACTGTTACCAGCAAACAATAGAAAATAAGCAAACAAGACATAACAAATTAATTTCCAATTAAACTGTATTGTTAGCTGTCAGTCCATGATTAATACACTATATTTGTTAGTTTGTTGGGGTTTAACGACCTATCAACAGCAAAGGTCATTTAAGGTCCGGTCAATGGGTTTAGTTATAAATCCCATATATTAACTACAAATAGGGGGGGGGGGGGGGGGGTCCCAATATCAGAACTGAATATTTACAATAAGGAAAATATATATTCAGCCCTGAAATCAGAATAATCCTGATATGATTCCAGGGTGCTCGCCACACCAGAATCACCAAAGATAAAAACGTACCTGAGGGCCAAACCATTCGGCCAGTAAAAGATCAGTAAACCTTGCAAGATAACACAAGTTTATATGAAGATTGTTATTAATTTGCTACTAACCTTAACGTGGCTAGCTAATTTTAACATAAGTCCTGGGTTCATGAGTTATTGGAAAAGTGAAAGCTAACGTACGTATGCACGTACATGTATTAACGATATATCCCCTTTTGCCCATCAGCGAGGGGATAAAATAACGGTAGAACAATACATTCAGTAATACTTGGTCAGTATCTGAAATAAAACGGGCTTATTTCGTTTCTCATAACTTTAGATCCACATTAACTCCAACACACATGCAGCTAGATAACAGTTCACATTTTAGGCTGACGATTTCACTGACAGTTGTTTAATATAATTGCTACCATTAAAGAACCTGATCAGTCTACGCGTAGACGCTGGCTGTTCCCAGTATTCAATGGTCGGAAATGAAAATAGTCCGTTTATGTCAGATTACATACTATTGTAAAACACTGTTTATTCATGATTGCATACAGTAAGCATATCTCAAGTGACTGGACGAATTCGGCTTATGGGATGTGTGACCAGTGTGACCAGTGTAGCCCCTAATCCAATTATTGAATATCAACAGCATGCAACATGTTTGTTAGAAACATGATCACGATCTACGCTGATCACACACACCCAATAAGCGCCATGTTTCCAGCCACAGCTACATGTATTTATTAGCTGAATACACCGAGAGGAGAAGATACGGTTTTCTTGGTGGTTAATATATCGTGTTACTATTCTCATCATCTGAATGGCTATGCTGTTCATACTGGAAGCGACGAGATCAATAAATGTTTGAGACAAATTTGGGCTGAGAAAACACTCGGTTTAGCATCGGTATTCATTTAGCTTTTTGCTATGCTTTTCATTGAGATAATTGTGTCTTTTTTCTGATGCGTTTGTACGCTAATGACATGCACAAGGTCCGGTGTGCAACATGTGTATGTACGTCAAGCGGTTGGTTATCTAATCGTCTTCTGATCTGCTTTTATCTTGAATCTCTCGAGAGTTTGTCTTGTAGATGTTCACATATTATTAATACGGTTGGTGAGCTAATCGTCTTCTGTTCGGCGTGTATCTTGAATCTCTTGAGAGTTTGTCTTGTATATGTTCACCTATTGATCATGTGCGTATCGACTATCCCATTTCGTCGTTGTTTAACACAGTTCTTGTTCACGGTGTTGAGTTAGGTATTTCCGACGCTCACTGTGATGACAGCTCTCTATTTGTAGCAATAACGCCGTGTATGAATATTAATTGTTCTTTTCCTTTTATGCGCCACACACACAGTAATACTTCTAATGAACATACGTCGTCAGCCTCGTCCAAGGAAATGATAACAGGATCAATCGCTCGATCTTGCACATTGTCTCCCTCCCATAACTTACATTCAAAATTGCGTATAACATGATCTTCCGCTTTGTTCCATACATTAGGGGTAATAAGTGCTTTCCCCTGATGGAATAATTTCATGGTATTCGCAATTTTAAATGTAGTGTTATGTCGGGCCACAAATCCCTTAATCTGCGCCCAAATGAGCTCAATAGGATTGAGCTCACAATGACGTGGGGGCAGATGATTCGCTTGCCAGGACTTTGTGACCAGGAGCAGCTGCTACTTGGTCGACAATATAACGAGGTCGAGGTTTGTTCCGGCGAACAAGCTTCAGTAACTCGGCTTTCAGAAGGTCGTCTGTAAATGCAATGCCTTTATCATGAAGCCATGTCCGTATCGTATGTACTTTCGATTGGCTGTTCGGCGCCCTGCTGTCATCCGTCAGCACAGAGTGGTATGGAGCCTGATCTAGGACTATTGTGCTGGGTCCCGGAAGTGCGGGAAGAAGAGTATTCCTCCACCAGTTTATGAAGTGTTCGTGGTTCATCTCACTGTGGTAGTCACCACTGTCAGATTTGGCCACGAACACGTCAGCAACTGATGGAAGAAGTCCTACGTCCCGACACCCGGCATCAAGAACAATAATCCTCTTATCCTTGCCAGAGGGCACCGTCCGACCACAATCACCACATCCATCACCAAGCAACCTAGCAGCCGAATCATCCGCATTTTCACTCCACTCGCCAACATATGCATGATTTGCATTCACCCAAGTTTCATCAAGATAAATGATGTGTTCACCCCTTTCACGTGCCCTACGTAACTCCCGGAGATATTGGTGTCGCTGTGCAATGACATCCGTTCGTTCCAGGATGATTCGCTTGCCAGCACCTTTCTTCAAAAACCTGCAAAGTTTTGTAACTTTGTTATTGCCAGTCTTTGTTCGCGATATTACCACTTATTTGCAGAATATCGTAATTATGCAAGCAGCCATTACGAGTTAGAGAGTTGCTGAACCTACAGCAATAGCGTTGAGTGACGTGGGAATAACACGCTGCGATTAACTGCCATTGGGCCGCCGGCACAGTGCGCGTGCCTTGACCTTCAATGACAGCAGGGAGTGGAAGCAGAGAGTTGCTGAACCTACAGCCATAGCGTTGAGTGACGTGGGCATAACAAGCTGCGATTAACTGCCATTGGGCAGCTGGCACAGTGCGCATGCCTCAAGCAGAGAGTTGCTTAAAATAAAGCCACGGATACACGTGCATGTTTATTTATTGTACACATAGACTGTGCTAAACAGATGAGATACTTTGATAATACTCACAATATTTACATGCTATTACTTACCAGGATTAGGGAATATTTGATGAAAAACGCGAACATGCAAATGTTACGTTTTATACGTCAAACACGCTGTGCCGACGGCAACAATTTGTATCTTATTAAATTATTGTGATTCCTTTAAATAAAACGGCAGACACAATGCGTATGCAGATGTAGTGCGAAAATAACTGAATTTGTAAGAATATCTAACATAGCGTCATCAGCAATTTCTGTGTATATCTTAGATCAGTGCATTTAATTACCTAAACCCTAACATCCGCAGCGTCCGCCAAAGCGTGGACAGCGACACCGCGATCTCCGGGAGTAACTTCACTCTAAGCGTCCTCAGCGTCACCACCTCGTTCCGTCTGTATATCTCGTGGATCTTGTTCCTGACTACCGTCTTGTCGAAGTCGTCGAGCTTGCTGGTACTTCTCCTCTCGGTTGTACAACCACTTAATATCACGTCCGTCTGAAATTACAACGCAATTATTATCTACTAACTTATTTCGTGATCTATGCAGGCCTTTAAATAGAACAAGAGGATCGCCGGGAAGGTGTCACACACACTACCACAAGGTGCAAGGTTACTCGAATGACCACGGGTTAGCTATCAATGTGAGGAAGCTACTTACAAACTTTACGATATTTTTGTTAAATGACGTTGAATTCAGACGAAAAGTTCACAGCAAATGCGGAATAATATTTGCTATGCAAATGTTGTAAACTTTCGACGTTATTTACTGAAAATGTAAATGTTTCCGCAAATATTGTTCAATAAAAACGTGTTTTTTTCACATTACGGTATAGGACCATTGCAGCCATGCCTGTGTCAAAAGTGAAGTAGACCCAAGCAAGGAAACATAAATTATAAGCCATTTACCGAGCTGTAAGGTTTAGTGACGCACGGACGGACGGACAAAATGACTCCAATATACTACACCCCACAACTCGTTGCGCGGGGTATATTAAGCATACGAACTTTCATGTGGAAACGTCTTTAATATATATAATTAACATTACAGAGATCGTCGGAAATTTTCATGGAAAATACGGGGATAAAAAATGCCGCATTTTTTTATATAATGGAATTATGGATGACAAAAAAGTATATGAAGTTTAATGTCATCCTGACAGTAACACAGATTGAAAGTAGCCGAAAAAGATGACCCGACGGACATATATCATATGTACATTTGCACGCGAGTTTCTTTTCCAGTGTACATAATAATGCGAAATTGACTGGTCTTCCCATGTCCACAATACAACTACTCGACAGCAACGTGTGGCACCTCTGTCGTAATATATCACAATAGCAGAGGCGTACCTAGCATTCACGCTTATTGGAACATTGGGGCGTGGATTCTGCTAATACATTAATTGAAGTTCAATGTGTATCTGACTCTTATCAATATGGCTACTGGGTGCAGATACCCTGCTCAATGTGCAAATTATGACTATTATAGCGTACTAGTTTTGCCTTTTGTGTGTATCAAAACCGAAACGAGGGCGGGGAGGCATGCGTGCGACGGGAATAGCTCCGCCATGATCCGCCCATGTGTATGTAGTCTATTTTAGCCGTGTGTATGCCTAAGCGAATTACTGCAGTATTAGGGAGCATTGTCAAACTAGCTTGGGCAAGCTGCTGTACGAATGAACTGAGCACATGATGCGGGTGTGTTTGAGTGGGTAGTGCAATAAATACATATATATACAAGCATAAGGACAAAATAACACACTCTGGAACTGTATCTTGAAAGTAATATATAGCTATAGTTGTGATAAGGTGTTGTGATGGTTCGCCAATAGGTTTTGACTTGTTCCGAATATCAAGAAGGAATACACCCTTAAAAACTGTAATCGGTTAATATAACACCGTCCATTTGAGTACGGAGTGTTGCCGCGTAACGTTTGCGTCGTGTATGTGGCGGTGACTGTGAAATCGGAGTAGTACTATTAATTGATGGGTATTACATTATATGATTATCACATCGCTGGTTGTCTGTCTGATTCTCATACTTCAAATATTTATATTTCACGTTTTACTAGATCTAATTAAAAATTTAAATTACCATTAATTATAATATATACAGCTAAAGATGCAATCACGGGGTGGCGACTACTATATGTACCTGAGTATTTGTGGGGGAAGGGAGGGGGGGGGTCATTTACCCTATGTTAATTACTGGGTACCTACATACTGATCCATAACAGATTTGAACATTTACAGTCGGAGACATGCATACTATAGTGAAAATAAGTGTTGAAGACAAGCATTGTTCCTCATGGTCGTATTTGTCATTGGTTATTCAAGATGGAAACTCGTATATATCTGTGGAGATAATTGTGCAGTGCATACGATTTGGGAAGATGAAATTTGCAAACAAATGAGGAGAGTCTGTGTTCGTGGAAGGGGCATACAGTTGTAACTTGGATCATCATTGTACTGTCGGTACTGTACTGTATTTTGTTTGCTTTTTTTTACAGCAGGAAATTCTACGGCGAGTACAGAGGGATGTAATAGTTTAGAATAACCTGATACTTACCTCCTGGGGGTTAATGTATCTACCCAGAGTGCGCCGGCTGAGACCCGTGGCCTCCTCCATGCGCCTGAGTGGGTCATCCAAATACATGGCATGACCCACTCGCTTCTCTGATGAGAAAAATCTTCTCAATTCACTCAAAACGTCTTTCAGTTCGGCCATCTTGTAAAAAGAACGTTTTTATTTTAGAAAAAAAGCACGCGATTTCTTTCTTGCGCGGTAAGAACCGGAAGAAAAAAAAGGGATTGCAATGAGAGAAATAGATAATTGGATCTATAAAAAATAAATATACATCAGATAAAAACGTAATTTTTATTTAGTGTAACATAGAGATCGTGAAATAACATAGAATTCGTGAAATAAAAAAGAGGCTTATTTCTAAAAAACTGCTTTGGATAGTTTTATGAAAAAAAAAAAATAAGTTTGGCGTGTTTTGATAGCAATACATTTTGGGCAGCATTCCACGAAACAGACAATAGTAAAGTGTGTGTGTTATGTAAATATTACCGTTCCTTGTTCGTGTTCATTTCTTCAAATTACGGAATCGTCACATTTATATGCATTGCTGTACATATATCACAGGCATGGACGTCGCCCAGGCCTAGCTGATATGGACGCCCAGTTGTGGGTGGGATCCACTTAAGCGAGCGAGGCGTGCCTGACAGGGGTGACACTGAGTCTAATAAAGTCACTGAGTTGTGTAATGCATAATGTTATATTGATCTTGTAATACCAGGTGCAGTCATACAGTTCTAGGACTGCGTGTATATCTATAGAATGATTTGGTCAAATCAGTTGTGCAATTTTTAATTAGAAAGCTGTTTCACTTCTGCAGGCAGTAACATATCCATGAATTCCATGAATTAAAGTGTATAGTTTCGTACAGTAGTCAATAACGATACGGAATTTTACAATGACTGATTAAATAACATGGTTTCATTCGCTTTCAAAGTTCTGTCCACAAGCACAAAATACACTTTTTCATCGCACATGTGCCATTTGGTTGTCACTTTTTATTGAACTATATTTGTGTCACTGTACGTAGTTTCTTTTCATCCAATAGTCAAAATAATATTGATGGAGTAGCACCTGTGTATTTGTTCTACTTAGCGCATGTTTATTTACCTGTTGTTTTCTATATTGTAATGTCATTCAACACTTGGATCAATGTCCATCATGGATCAATAACCTGTATAAAAGTTCAATATACATGTACATGTGTAATAGACCTGCACTGTTATTTCACCACCATGTCAGAATACACACTTGTATGTTTTGAGTTACTATGCAACCAGAGAAATAACCGAACGTTGCTGCGTCCATTGACGTTACGTCATAATGTTTACTCTGACTTTGTTTTATATACACACTGTAATATACTTGTTTTCTAACAAACGAAGGACTCACAACTATGGAACTCGAAACACAGATATTTCATGAAACGTTGGGGTTTTCAACTGCTCCGTAGTGACGTTATTTATTTGCTATTTTGTTTTGCTATAGTTACACATTACGTGCGAACGGTTTGTCGAAAATTATAAGTTTTATTTTCAAAACTGTTGCAATTCGATTTGACCAAATGTAAATGTCAGGTTAAGATGAACAATGTGACATGTACATTAAACATTTCATGAAGAATGTCCCAGGACTTATGACTGCACCTCTTAGTTTTCGTTTCTTCATATTGGAATAATCACCATTGTTACATTTGCATTATATTACGTAGAGTACGACGAGATAATAGCGGGCGGAGTATCGATCGAAGAGTCGGACAACTGTGGTCTAAGTAAATTATCCATATCAGTGTATACTTTTATGTCGTTGATTTAGGTCTTGTGAATATAGGTGAATAAAGGCACTTAAAATAATTGACAGGTTGTAAACCGATTATCTTATATATTGGCTTATCATTTAAACATAGCTGACAAACACAAACTGTCATAACTGATTGAAGGGCTGCTGACAGAATTGTATATATATTAAGGTTATGGCACGCACGGTACGATAAGCATCAGGAATAACCACCAATCAGAATATGTTTACCCATCTGCAAAACCCCGTGATCTTCACGTGATCCATTGCAAATCCTTGACATTATCGTGTAACTCAGATTAGCTAACTTGTAAATAAATATCGTAGATTTAAGGAATTCTTTGTCAACTTAATTTCTCCAAGAACAACACCACGTTTTAGCAGTTATTGGTGCCGTGACCAGGATCGACCATTGTCGTTGCGTTGGACAGTGACACGAATATATTTCACGAATGGTGAGACTTGTTACATGTTTTGCTCAATACTTTAATTTAATGATTAAGTTATGGCAGGTGTTTACGCTGGGGAGGCTTTTACCAAACTTAATAATACATCGATTTTAGTGATACAATATTTGGATAAAAAACAGCACTGTTTTAAAACAGAAGACCGCTTTGTTTATTAGCAAACTATAATGGAAAGCAAATATATGCATTGGCCGGCCCGTGTGCGCGCTACGCGTGAAGGAAATCTGTACGATGAACTAGGTTAAATCATACGATGAACTAGGTTAAAGTGGTGATATTCCTGTAAAACTAGGTACATGTGTATGTGATTGGTCAGTAAGAATGTCAGTTGTATGCAAGTACGAAGTTTACTGTTTTCTAAACATTTTAGTCACCTTTTCGACATACTAAGTTTGAGTCACATCCCATAAAGTACTGAAAATAATATGGTTAATGATAACAAAATTAGCAAGCGACATGGGGGCTGGTGGGATGGGAGCCCGCCGTGGCCCTATGAGATGGATGGCCCAGAACCCATATTTCTATGACGTGGATGGCACAGAACCCGTAGAACATAATATCTTACGCTCGTCTAAGACATGTCTGAATGCTGAGATGGCCATTGTGCACGCCTTGCAACATTTTGGATTCGAGAGGAGTCAAACTTATGTGTTTTAATCCTTTCAGTGATCCCATAACGCCATTATTGTCTTTGGACATTACGTTCTGAATACTACATCTACCTGTGAATTCATAAAGTTAGAATATATATCTGTTACTGACTCGTGGGATAGCGTATCTGTAACTAGTATGTCTTTGCCAGAAACGTGTTTCATGAATAGGCCATATTACTTCAGCAGCAGTAAAATATCATGTAATCTGTGACGACATTAATAGAGTATTTATTTCATGGATATGAAATGAAAGTGATCTTACTCCACGTGAACAGTCAGTCCGTACACATAACGAAATCGGTTCCGGCCAAATAACATACCGCATTATTCATGTTCAATCAGCATTATCAGTTTTCTGCGAGAACCAATGATATTGAAGCATTAGCAATTGGCTTGCCTTTGTGACACACCATAATACAGTGTCTCTTGCTTTGCCAAGTCATAATATGACAATTTCAACAAGTGAAACCCAATTTGGACCATCGAAACACTGATCACGTTTATATTGACACAGGTGTTGTGATCTCTTAAGACCATATGGTAATCGTATTTTTCTACAGTTTGCTGCATACAGTTCTGTATCTCCAACACTCTTTTGGTAATCAATCTGACATTTTACACACGTCGTCTACACATACTGAACATGTGCACATGGCGTTTTAATGCCGAAAACGTCATTTAATCACACAAATACTGCCTTTTCGACAGTTCGTCTACACTTTCCTGCATACAAGTTTGTACATGGTATATATTTTATGGAGACTCTAAGGCAGATGGTGATGAAACTGATTGAAAGCACTGTATTCATAATCAAGAAAATTCCTGTATACACACAGTGGCCATTTTGAAATCTAACATGTTTGTCATAAACAGTGAGTTGAAATTTACTTTAGTCATATATAATTTACTTTCAATAATCAGATAATGATTATAATCTGGGCAAACATCAGTCCAAATGGTTTGTGCACGATTATATCAGAATTATATGATTTTCACGGCAGCAATTTTGAAAATTAGAATACAAAAGGAAAAACTTATGTTTACTTTGATGATACAAAGAACGTTTGTTCCAAGAACGTAGCAACACAATCTAACTATAAATGCACTTTACTAAAGACAGTACGTAGTGCATAATGAGATTTAACCGCAGACATGTGTGTTTGTGTGCGTGTGTGTGTGTGTGTGTGTGTTATTTGCTCAGGAACTACACTGGTCATAAATGACATGAGCCTCATTTATCAAGTTACAGCCACATGTGTGGCTGTGACTGGAGAAATGGGGCTTATGGGTTTTGCGACCAGTGTAGTTCCAGATCAGCATGTGCATCAGGATCTGCACTGTTCGCCATTCGATCGATGAAACCACCGTCATGCAACAAGCAACATAGACCGTTATCAGACTACAAGAGTGTGCTATTTGATCAGCAGCTACACTGGTCATAAATGACCTGAGCCTCATTTCTCCAGTTACAGCCACAGAGAGGAGACAAAATTGCGGTGGCCCACATATACGAGTGAATAGTACGGAGACAAGGGACATGAATTTGTTTTTATTAATTCGTTCCAACGAAATAACAATTCGTTCCCTCAATTTAACAATTCGTTCCCTCAAATTAACAATTCGCTCCCTCGAAATAACAATTCGTTCCCGCGAAATGACAATTCGTTCCCTCAAATTAACAATTCGTTCCCACGATATAACAATTACTTCCCACAAATTAACAATTCCTTTCCGTCGGATCGAATTGTTATTTCGTGGGAACGAATTGTTAAATTGAGGGAACGAATTGTTAATTCGTGGGAACGAATTGTTAATTTGTGGGAACGAATTGTTAAATTGAGGGAACGAATTGCTAAATTGAGGGAACGAATTGTTATTTCGTGAGAACGAATTGTTATTTCATGGGAACGAATTAATAAAAAAAAAAATTCTACGTCCGCTTCGGGGCTCCGTAGAATAGATTAGAAATAGTCATGTTCACATGATATTCTTTATCAATGGGATAGCCGGGGAGTGAATGCACCCTTTAAAAGTTGGTCACGTGTGCATTGTTCAGAGTATAATGTCTAAAATATACATGCACACTGCATGTATGTGTCCAACCGCAGATCCAGGATTTCTGGCTGTGACTGGAGAAATGGGGCTTATGGGATTTGTGATCAATGTAGCTCCTGATCAAATAACTCACTCCTGTCGCCTGATAACGATGTATATTGCTTGTTATAAGCATGATGGAATGGCGAACAATGCAGACCCTGACAGACAGTGCGGATGCCAAGGCTGATCCTGATCCTGATTTTCCGTAAATGACGTCGGAGCAAATACAGAATAAAATGCGGCAATTGGTATGAAAAGTTCGTTAACTTTCGCGTCATTTAATACGAAGCCCCGCAGGGGACGCAAAATTCTTTTTTATTTATTAATTCGTTCCCACGAAATAACAATTCGTTCCCTCAATTTATCAATTCGTTTTCACGAATTAAAAATTCGTTCCCAGGAATTAACAATTCGTTTCCTCAATTTAATAATTCGTTCACACGAAATAACAATTCGTTCCCACGGGAACGAAACGAATTCGAGGGAACGAATTGCTATATCATGGGAACCAATTGTTAATTCGAGGGAACCAATTGTTAAAATGAGGAACGAATTGTTATATCGTGGGAACAAATTGTTATATCGTGGGAACGAATTGCTAATTTGAGGGAACGAATTGTTAATTCCTGGGAACGAATTAATAAAAAAAAAGAATCATCACAGTGTAATGTCTTGTATATATGTGGATATAGTAATTAAGGCAGAATAATAACAACGCATTGGTTTTAGTTAATAATATATCTGCACTAACTGCTAGCTAAAATACAACTAACTCATAGGGGTCGCACGGGGCCTGTCATGATGCTGGCTTGCTGACTCAGCAATCATGTAATACTAAACCACGCCTCCAAGGGGCGGTTACACACAGTGCATCTCTCTCCTATTTAGATTGATACACTCATGTGGGAAACTGATACATGTACACATCATGACAAATGTAATTAAAACAATAAACATGAAACACGTGTGTGGGTGATTGGTGACGCTGGGTTTGGCGGCAGTTCCGACATCTCTGTTTATGTAGTAAACAGTCATTTGACAGTGACGTCCTGTGTTCACATTCAGTTCATTAATACATGTTGTCATCCCATGTGAAATCCAGTGTACCGACTTGGTGTTTTGAGAACATTTTGTGGTATGCACGTGGAATTACTATTCTGTTCCTTTACAAAATACGATCTTACATGACATACATTTCTCCGTAACAATTGGCCAGTACTTGATTTCATGAGAACCATTGTTCCCTTTTGTTTCACTAAATTGAGAGGTGTTTATTCCCACGATGGTGAAAGCTTTGTTTGACTACGTCTTATTACAATAACAGAATCGCCAGATTTGTACTTTGTGAAAGAGCTCGCTTTGTTTTTGATTGCATTATCTTTCATATTCTGTTTTTGCTGTGCGTCGCGCATTTTCAATTTACGCGGTACCGCGGTTTTGATAAGCTGCGGTAATTTGGTCTTTATTTGCCGGTTGTATAACAATTCAGCTGGCGAGACATCGGTTGTGCAATGTACGGGGCGCCATGCAGGACAGGTTAATTATGTGTACAAAATTGAGTTTTGTAACACTAAAAATCACAAAATTCAATTCTGTGTCACAAAATTCAATTCTGTGTCACAAAATTCAATTCTGTCAATTCTGTGTCACAAAATTCAATTCTGTGTCACAAAATTCAATTATGCATACGTTTCGTATACAAAATTCATTTTTGTTATAAAGGATTCAATTTTGTAAGACAGAATTGAGTTTTGTGAAGAAAATTCAGTTTTGTGGGACAGAATTCATTTTTGTCCACAAAAATTAGTTTGCGTAGGATAGTCTATGCCATCTCTACGTTGATTGGTTGAGATCGGTCTTAGTCCATTTTACTAGATGGTGGAGTACACTTGCAGGTTTAAATATTTCAATGCGAAAATATAACCCAATATATCAATATTATACTTCTTTATGGACAGTTATTTTGGTTATATTATGATTACAAATGAGTGGTCACACCATATAAGCATATATACTTTGAAGGAGAAATAAGAAAAATATTCAGAATTTTCCCTCAATTATGTAAACAGGGTCAAACATAAAGTAGCCGGGACATAGCTAGACCTGAGAGCATGCCCATATATAGAGAATACCAGGCTAGTGTATTTTGATATCAAGTTTATCAGGCAAGGCTAGGAAACGCGTAGGAATTCCGAGGCGTGCCGAGGAATTCCTACCGTTTCCGAGCCGAGCCTGATAAACTTGATATTAAAATACACTAGCCTGGTATTCTATTTATCAGGTAATGTTTTATGCTCGAAAATGACATTAGATGACGTCGTATTGTAACAGTAGATATAACCTTGTGAAACAAATGGTATTGGATCTGTGTCTACTAGTTGCGAAGTTATGTGTTCGCAACTATGTGTCTACATGCATTATTTACAGTATACACCATCTTAGTATCCATGGTATCTACACAAATACTACAAATGGTTTCCTCAAATGGCCCAATACACACATTCTGTTTATAAACACTGACAGCAGTCAGAACACAGGCCACAGCGCGTGTATTATTGATTTAACTGGGGCAGATGTACCTTGCGATACATAATACATGACGTCAGTACTCGCGGGAGATCTACATGTACATGAATTATGTGTACAATTATAACGCAAATGAGTTTAAATACGAATGGGTTTGTCAACGTTTGACTGTTTGGAGATAGTTGAAGCAAAATGGCATAATGAGAAATGAATCATCGGCAGAATGAGAAATGAATCATCGACATTGAATGTGTAGATCGGCGACCGTGACCCATTTCTCCAGTGCAGTTTCTGACCAATGGTAGTCCTTCTTACATGCGTGTGCAGAATTGACAGAATTGAATTTTGTGACACAGAATTGAATTTTGTGGCACAAAAGTGAATTTTGTGACACAGAATTGAATTCTGTGGCACAGAATTGAATTTTGTTACACAGAATTGAATTTTGTGGCACAAAAAGGATTTTGTGACACAGAATTGAATTCTGTGACACAGAATTGAATTCTGTGGCACATAATTGAATTATGTGGCACAGAATTGAATTTTGTGACACAGAATTGAATTCTGTGGCACAAAAGTGAATTTTGTGACACATAATTGAATTTTGTGGCACAAAAATGAATTTTGTTGACAAAATTGAGCCATGTCCCACTTGGCGCCCCGTACAATGCGGTGTAGCGCGATAATGTAACAAGAATGTGTACAATTCAGTTCATCAGTTTTTCTTTTCGAGCACGGCGGCACGGATTGCCTTCTTCAGTGATTTGTTAAAGTTTTCAACTAAACCGTTTGCTCTGGCCCAATATGGTGTAACACGCGTGTGTTTAATGCCATTTTCCTGGAGAAATTGTGAAAATTCCCCAGAAACAAAATTACTCGCGTTGTCAGTTAAAATTTCGTCACAATTTCCCATCAAGCTAAACATTGCCCGTAGTTTGTTTATGATCGCCATGCTTGTTGTAGATTTAAGAATGGCAACCATGGGAAATCGCGAATAGTAGTCAATTACAACGAGTAAATGTTCGTTATTTCCGTACGGACCAGTCAAATCCATGGCCAACTTTTTCCACGGACCGTCTGGTAACGGAGTTGTTACTATCTGGGGTGCGCGTGGTGGAGTTGATATCAATTGACATGCGTGACATGTCCGAATCACGTACTCCACATCGTTGTCTATGCTGGGCCACCATACTTTGCCACGCAAAAGTTGTTTTGTTTTTACAATGCCCATATGCGATTCGTGTGCTAAATCTATGACGCGTTTTCGCAACGATTACGGCACAATAATCTTGTTACCTTTGAGTACCATGTGGTTGTGTACCGTTAATTCATTCCTAATCTGGTAATATGGTCTCAGACTCTGATCGTCTTTCGACCACCTGTTTGTCTCAAGACACTTACAAACGTTTGACAACAGTTTATCGCTTTCGCACGCGTGTCTCATTTGATCTAGGGAGATTGCCTTAGGCAGGGTGGAGGTCAGTATGTAATAAACATACATCTCGGCACCGTTATCGAGATAGTCACGTGTTTCAGTCAGGGGTGACCTTGACAACCTATCTGCTGCGTTCAAATTCCTGGTATGTATTTAACTGTGAAGTTGTATGACTGTAATTTTAGTACCCAGCGTTGGATACGTGGCGTAGCTTCATGCGACTTTGAGAATATGTTCTCTAGTGGGCGGTGATCAGTGTAGACAACAAAATCCATACCGTACAGATACACGTTAAATCGCTGGATGGCATATGCAACTCCCAATGCCTCGCGATCGGTCTGAGAAAACCGTCGTTCTACTGGAGTTAAAGTACGGCTGGCATACGCGACCGATTTAACTTCGCCGTTTGGTTGTTTTTGGCTTAAAATAGCCCCAAGTCCGTACGGGGACGCATCCACTACTATGCTTGTCTCGGCTACGGGATTGTAGTAAGACATCACTTCCGCGCTGGTGATTGATTGTTTGAGCGTTTCGAACGCATTTTGCTGTTCGGTGCTTCATTCCCATTCTACATCTTTACGCGTTAATTTGCGCAATGGTTCCGCAATTGTCGCGAAGTTTGGAACAAACTTTGAACAATAGTTGATTAACCCTAGGAATGATTTAACCTCTGTGGGATTCTGCGGAGGTTTTGTTTGTTTGACGGCCTTGACCTTGCTTTCGTCAATTTTGATTCCGTCTTTGGACAGTATATGTCCCATAAACCTTAGTTCGGTTTTGTTAAACTCACACTTGGATTTGTTGAGTGTTAAGTTACGTTCTCGCAAGCGCGCGAATAGACGTTTCAGAGACTCGTCGTGCTCAGTCTGGTTTCTCGCAAATACGATTATGTCGTCTGCTATATTTTTGCAACCAGGAATATCTTGAATTGTGTGTTGTATAATTCGCTGGTGTGTTTCGGGCGCTGAGTTAATCCCGTATAGCAATCGTTTGTATCGGTATAACCCGTTGTGTGACGCAAATGTTGTGATATATCGCGACTTTTCTTCGATTTCTATCTGATGGAAACTTTGTTTAAAATCTAATTTCGAGTACACGACTGAACCGTTCATTTCTTCTAACGTTTCATCGATGTTTGGCATCGGAAAACGTTCGCGTTGGACAGCTTTGTTGGCTTGGCGCATATCTACACAAATCCTGATATCGCCATCCTTTTTCGGTATCGGTACTAAGGCACTAACCCATGGAGTTGTGCCGTCGACCTTTTCTATTATGTCCAGTTTCTCAAGTTCCTGTAATTTATGCTCAACTTGTTGACGCATTTTAAATGGAATCTTCCGAGCTGGTTGTGCTACTGGTTTGACCGATTTATCAATGTGTTGTCGCAACTGAAACTCTTTTAATTTTCCTATACCTGTAAATAGGTCATCGTACGACCTGATAATCTGATCAGTTGTGTCTGTACATGCAGAGACGTTATGTATCATGCCGACATGCAACAAGCCTAGTTCGGTAGCCGTTTTGTGACCTAGTAACGGTTTGCCGGTTCCGTTAATGATCTGAAATTCAATGTCGTGCGTTTGGTCTGCGACTCTGACATGCACTTTTGTTTTACCGAATAACTGAATCGGTGTTTTACCACCATATGGGTATATTTTGGCATCGGACCTGTGTAACGGAGTATCGGCGAGTTTAAGTTGTTCATATGTTCCTCGGTCAATAGCATTGACAGACGAACCAGAATCAATCAAAACATTTAATTGTTTACCTTGTATGTCCTGATCTATACTGGCCTCTTGTTTTCCGTGTAACACAAATATTTCCTCATCACCATCAGATTGATTTATAGCATGCACACTTTTGATTTTTGATTGACACATTTTCGCGAAATGACCTTCTTTTCCACAATCATTACAAATGACACCTCGCGATTTGATGCATTCTTTTCCGTAATGTCCCTTGATTCCACAGCGACAACATGCTGCTGTCTTTTCTGTACGCTGGCCCGGTGTGCGTTTCTGTGTCTGTCCGTACCCGGCGGATCTGTATCCATTGGCTCCTTGCTGCTTTTGACCAGGACGGCTGTATCCTCGTTTGGTAGTGACCTCGTGTTGTTTACCCGGTTTTGGTTTCCAGAATTGGTTGACATCCTCCGTGGGGCGGCGATCATGCATTGCAATTTTGTTTGCATGAGTTTCGGATAGTTCGTACGTACGTGCGATGGTTTTGACTTTATCCAGTGTGAGGTCGGTCTCGGATAGTAGTTTCTTCCGCAATTCGTGCGATCGGCATGTTGTCGACGATCTCATCACGTACCATTTCGTCGGTATCCGTGTATTCGCATGAAACGGCCATCTTCGATAGTCTGACGACAAATTGTCTATCGTTTCGCCATCTTCTTGTTTCGCCTGCCGAAACACGTGTCGGTCGTAAGACACGCTTTCCTGGGTCGGAAGTAGTTGGACAAGCTGGTCACGGCGTGATCATACGTGGTTCCCGTATTGTTCATTGTCTCGAAGATGTCTTGGACTTGGCTTCCTGACACATGTAGGAGTAATGCCCTTTTTTGTTCGTCTTTCGTGACACCACAAGCTTTGATATAGTATTCAAAACGTTTGAGATACTGTTCCCATGCTTTGTTTAAATTTGCGTTTTCACCGTGAACGTTAAATTGTCCAGGACTAGATATGTCTAATTTCGACGCCATTGTAGTTGTTTTCAGTACTTTTTTCTTGGTTGAATCGTATCATGCGCTAACAGCAACAGTTCGGAATTAAATCCTCCGTTGTAACAATTATTTTGACAGTCCGGAATTAAATCCTCTGTCCATCCACTAGACATTAACACAATTGGTTGGTTCACATAAACTCCCAGACTCGTCGCCAATGTAATGTCTTGTATATATGTGGATATAGTAATTAAGGCAGAATAATAACAACGCATTGGTTTTAGTTAATAATATATCTGCACTAACTGCTAGCTAAAATACAACTAACTCATAGGGGTCGCACGGGGCCTGTCGTGATGCTGGCTTGCTGACTCAGCAATCATGTAATACTAAACCACGCCTCCAAGGGGCGGTTACATACAGTGCACACAGTTTCCCTAAATATTTTTTATGAAACATTGCACATTGATATTGGTAAAACTCAATTCGTTTCTTAGGTACAGAATGGTAGTTTGTCTCATATATCTGAAAACCATAGATATAGAGAGGATCTTACATTAGTGATGATTTACTATGATATATATTAAACGAGTTTGCTAATTTCATAATAAACGAGGCTATGCCGAGTTTCTTATGATATTAGACAACGAGTTTAAGAAGTTGCCCAAGGTCGTCAATAGGACAACCAAGGCACACATGTGAATGTAAAGCCTCCAAAAAACCTTGTACTATAGACAATTCATGTGTCTGGTAGAGTGGCAAATGGACTATATTAAATTATCACAAATATGTCAGATTATATGTATTGCATAATTACAGCATCAAGCAATGAACATGTACTGGTCACAATAATGTATTTGCCTAAGAGCCCAAAAGGCTATGTTTGTGCACGTTTGGAAACAAACATGAAACTTGGCACATTGGTAGATATCACAAATAAAAGCAACATAGGCTATAGAACCACCTCGACACAGCCAGGTGGCGCCTGTGGCGCCACATAATGGAGCCATATGGTGGCTCACACGCCTTCATGGATAGGAGGAACATAAAAATGTTGATGTAGTTGAAGTTTTGTATATGTTTATGTCACGGTATGTAACTCACTGTGGGGAGGAAGTGTGTATTCGTGCCCGGCTAGCTCAGTCGGTTAGAGCGATGGTACGTAACCCAGAGGTCCCGGGTTCGAGCCCCGGGCCGGAGCACATTTTTCTCACCCTGAGACAGTTGGGCGCCAAAAATGTCACAGCACGTCCATTACGGAGATACTGGTGAGGGGAAGGGTTGGACAATCAGGGATGCTCTGTATCGCTGAGGTCTGGGGAAACTGGAGATAAAACAAAACTAAATTACAAAATGCAATGTATTAGTTATCAAAGATACAATATGGCGGCGATGCGCGTACACTGGCGACTATCGAAGAAGTGACGACAGCCGCGCAGTGCGCGCCAAACCAACGCCAGAACGAGACTTGAGATTCCGCGCCAAATGACGCACATCATAAGGCATTAAACTTAGCTGTTGAGCTGTGCTTATGCAACAGTAAGCCATGTCTTAAAATGGACGCTAAAACGCTCAGAGAAATATACAGGTGTTAACTGTGCATTATAATATAATATATATATGGATATGATATAGGAGATAGGATATATGGGTTATATATATGATAAGATATATAGGTTATAGGAGATATGGCTATCATAGGATATGATATAGGAGTTTGGATAAAATGACCTTCCGGTTACACAAACATATGTCATCATGTTTGTACCACATTATGTTGCGAGGTGATGCCAGGTATATATAGGATTAAGCATGTTTTAGTGTCAAAATGTACTTCTATGTTTATACTCTCACGGTATAACTTCCATATATTCACATGAAGTGTTGTCAATGATGTAACTGCAAACAACATGTAGTCATTTGTTATATACTGTGCTGCTAGGCAACATCTACAAGCTTTGATATCATATTATAATGGATACTATCTTATCAAATATTATTTAAAATATAAAATGCTGGTGCAAAGTCTGTAATAAGCAAATATGATAGTATTGATATATACTAACACAATATTATTGATTAGTTTATGCTGTACAATTGTCCCGACAGAGCACGGTTGAACCAAGTGGCGCCTTTGGTGGGCCACATGGTGGTTCCTATATCATCACACACAGAACTGCGGATTATCTTGGGAAACTGTTTACATGTTTTTTCCCCTTTATGTGTTAATATGTCTTGGGAGACATTTCATTTACAGTTTGTGGTTCTACTACGTATTTAGCGTTGCTACGTGGTGCTGCATAGCGACACATTTATGCAATACTTAAACATGTATCAACATTGCATTGATATCATGAAATAATACGATATTTTATGACACAACTATCATGAAATATTTCAAAATGTATACTGATGTTCCATAGCAACACGCGAGTGTCACATGTCTCACGTCATATGATATACATACTGACCTTAGTACTCGACCAGTAGCTCCTAGTAGCCCAGATGAATCAGAGCCTGGACATTATTTAGAAACAATGTCCCAATAAATGCGGGAGTTGGCTAGGCCCGTGGCGGAGAAGGATGTCTTCATTTAGTCATACTTTAGTGATATTTTGTTAGAGCACAGAGAAATGGTAATATTGATCTCTACTTAGAGACACTGAACAAACTGACACTATGGTTATTTGCCTTGGATCAAACTAACTATGCAATATGGTAACAAGTTCACACTCGCGACTTGAACACTTTGTCACGGGTACACCCAGAAGTTCATGATGAATTCCAAAAAAATGTAATTTTGTGATTCACAAAACCCCGCGCGTGTCACCTGACTTGTCAATTGATAAACGACATGAACAAAACAATGCCATTATCAAGGATTCTGGTGGTGCAATAGGCCTCACTGAAAATCCAATGCTGTCAGACGCTGGATGGTTGCGGTCCAGAATTGTCGAGGACACTGACAGAAGTTGAAACGTCAGAATTCATTTCCAACTGTAATATTGACATTACTCACCATGAACAAACACATGCAGGTCAAACTACGTTTGCGAAGCAAATGGCATCATTAGTCTCCACAATTTAGTAAATGGGTAATCTATTCCTCGAAACCAGCCCAGATCGCATGATGTTGGACTCTAAAGACATTCAATTTGTTAACACTTCCGTAGTGGAGACAGTTCAGACGATTGAAGATGTAGGCAAAACACTGTATGACCAATATGTTGATCTTCGAATCATGAAAGCAACAATGGCTGTATCAGAACCAATACCTAGACAGGAGTTGCAACTCGTTCGCAGCTGCAAATGGCTGATCACGAAGTTGACCGTGAACTTATGTCGCGACTGTACGTTTCATGCCAAACAAGAGCAACTAATATTGATGACTTCTTCATGCATGAAAACCATCCATATCCACCAAGTTTATCAAACCATGGAAAGCTCCATATGGGTAACAAGTCAGATTTATTGAAATGCTACGACGTTCAATGAATATGTAACATCGATATTTCTACCATACATTGACAAGCAGGTGACAAATGCTGAACGTGTTGACATGGTCTGCGATTCATATGTGAAATACAGCCTGAAATAATCAACCTATGGAAAGGGAATCATGAGACATGTAGTAGGCACATCAAAGGTCCCACGGAATTGGCAACAATATCTCCGTGTCTCAGGTAATAAGGTGGAATTGTTTGATCGCCTGTTAAATGCAACTATAAACAGGTCATACGCAAATGCTGGTGTCTACGTTACAAAGGGAGAGTCTGTCATTTCCTCAAATGCATATTCCGACTGTTCATCAATGAGTCCATGTAACCATGAGGAGGCTGATACTAGGGTAATTCTCCATGTAAAATGATGCTGCAAAAAAGAAAGCAAAATGTGTCTAATCAGAACTGTAGATATGGATGTCTTAGTTCTAGTCATTGCCTATGCAGACACAATTGACATTGACGAATTATGGGTGGCATATGGCACTGGCAATGACTTTTGCTATATACCTGATCATGAACGTACACGCACAATGGGATGACCTAGGGCTTCAGCACAGCCAGCATTTAATGCGTTTGTAGGACGAGGCAAGACAACTGTGTGGTTAGTTTGGCAAGTATTCCCAGAGAGTACAGAAACATTCATTGAACTGACTACCTGCATCAACAAATATATGTTCACAAGAAAGGGCAGACCACTGGACACTGCTACCAGAAGCCTCAAATGGGTGCCGTGAACTAATTAAATGTAGCTACACGAAAGGGTGCAACATAGGTCGTTGTGGATGTTCACGAGCAAACAATAATTATGTCATGCACAACACTATGTTCATGCATGTACATTGAAACCTAATAGGCTAATAACTGATGTGGACATAGCATACCACGCCTCGTATTAACTTCACAAACACTTGATGTTCTATTTTGTCATTGTATGTCACATAACGGCCGCCGACTGTAAAAGGACCTTACGTCATTTAATACGCGTATCGTGGGTATGTTGTACGGATCTAACAATGGGATTATAATATAACCATTTTGTTGTTTGCAACATGACAGGTTCAGTGACCGTATTTGTAACAGCATATGCTCAAACCAAACTCCCCAAGTACACATGCTGGTTTGAGGCGACTCTGTTATTAAATACTGTAAGAGCCGTTGTTTCAATTGTCGGCCCATGCGATGCATTCGATATTTGTAACCAATTTGTGACAATGTGTCGTTAGAAACATTAGCTAATACAAAAGCGTATTAATTCAACGCATACGGTTAAGTAAATACTAGACGTACTATCGTTGACATGGATTCACGTGCAGCGCAATATTTACTGGCGTGTGTATCCTAGCAACACAGTTGATCTGGAATAATAAGTAAGCACACAGAGAGAAACTATATCATTATTGCTGTGTAAATAAGCAATTGTCACATAATATGGCGAAAATAACGCACTGATATGTAAAATTAGACAAATGCACCACTAGGTGGCTCCACCTAGCAATACAGTTGTCATGGAAGCGAGGTATTTTATGCATATGCATTTCTTTGCTGTATTGTCATCAAATTAGATTGAGAACAAATAAACCTGTACTTGTGGGCATTCCATTCGTTTGGGAAAGTGAGCCACCATGTGGCACCACAGGGCGCCACAGGGTGCTGTCGACGAGATGGTTCTATATACTCTTTTAATTACATTTATGATATATACCTGTGTATAAAGTTACATGCTTGTTTCCTAAAGGGCACAGGTAAATAATGTATACACTAACGTTGACTTGAATTCACATGCAGTGTAATACTTATCGGCGTGAGTACCCTAGCAGCACAGTTGACCCAGAATAATAAGTCTTCTTTACAGCTGCATGCTTGATAAACACACCGAGAGAAACTATATCATTATTAATGAGAAAATAAGCAAATATTTACAAACATATGACTAAAATGAGGCAAAAAATGGGTAAATTTAAAACAATGCGCCACCAGGTGGCTCCACCTAGCAACGCAGTTGTTATAGAAGTGATGTATTGTTATGCCTATGTATATTCCTGGTGTACTGGCTTCTAATACGATTGAGAACTCACAATTAAACCTGTATGTATGTGCTTTACATTCAAGTGAGAAGGTGATATCTACCCGTGTGCAAAGTTTCATGTTTGTTTCCAAAAGTGCACAAACATGTCCTTATCCCACTGCACTACAAACCTGTTTTCTATAGCGAGCTAATTTACATATTTAGTACACTAGTGGATTGTAATGTTTATTACACTGTGTTATATTCTGCGAGCGTCCATTTTATGCAATAACTGGTTTGATCAGGGACTACTTTGTTCGCCATTCATCAACGAAACGCCTGTCATAGGTCAAGCAAGCCACTATAATCGACAAATTGATTGCATAAACCCTTTCCAAAATCGATCCACAATTCGCACCTGCGTCCCTCAGAAAGAATATGGCTACGCCACTGAGTATCAAACATGCAAACGATTTTTGGAATTGGCCGGCATAAATGGTTCTAGGAATTCGCCGACGTTAGTATAAAGTTTGTTTGCGGCAGAAAGATTACTCACATGTCACTACGTGTACGACCCGAATTAGCGGTGCACTTTGTTTCGTTTGGCGGAAATAAAAAAGTAAGTACACTTTTCTTGCATGTGCCTGTGACTGGAGAGATGGAGCTTATGGGCTTTGTGACCAGTGTACTTCGTGAACGAACTGCACACTCATGTAGCCTGATAACGATCTATATTACTTGTTAGAAGCATGACTGTCGAACAGTCCAGATCCTGATCGCATTGTGCTGATGCACAGGGTGGTCTGGATCTACACTGGTCGTAATTCATTAGCAAATACCACACTAGCTTAGAATATCTCAGCTCTACGGATGTGTTTTACTATTTCATCTGTCTTTTATATGTTCTGTATCCGTGAGACACATTTCTAGTTTAAATACACCTTCAATTTGTGAGTATATTTATACCGGCATTCATATGCATGCATGTAACCGCAAACAAATTTTAAACAAAACAACATTTTCGAAACATTTCTAACTCACTTTCAATATGGCTTCCTCGCGGACCTAATACATGTATCTAAGGTTGTTTTACCCTTCTAGTGGCCCCATGTAAAGTCTATGGAAATCTAATAAACACCCCCCCCCCCCCCTACTCACCATCCCTAGACACATATTGTGGCCAAATGAAATAAGTGAAGTCAGTGAAGAGGCTCATACGTTATTAAATAAACAAATAAAAAACGTTAACAAACAAATCGGTCAGAAAAAAAACACAGAATAGGTGAGACAGGTAAATATACCCGGGCCTGTATTCCATTTCAATATTGAATTTGAGATTTGTCACAAGTCTTATGTAGTTGAGGTGTTCGAGTGACGGATATCAACGCCGTAGGTAGTGCGTTCTAATCTTAGTTTTGCTATAAACATATAGTTTTATTTGCTTATATTGTATTATATATTTCTTATTTATATGTGTTACTCTTACAAATTACATTAACTAAGCATGTAGAACGTTAGTCTCACTTTGAAGAAAACTAATAACTAAAGCACATTTCATATGTGTCTACATGAAAAATCTGGGAGTATGTTCTCGCCGATCATGTCACATTGAGGTCATAGACAGAAACTAACCCTCACTCTTTCACCTATTTCCCTCTCCAGCAATCATGCAGTCATAAAAAGAACACAATACTATCCACAAAAGTAATGCGTTTTGTGAGGTTCGAACTCTCGACCGGATAGAATGAACAAAGTTCTGCAAAAGTATAGATATTCTCTATATTCGATACGACTGAGCCACACTACATTTTGAACATCAAAATACAATACTATAATGACATGCATGCACATGCACTCCACCATGTATGTATTTACACGAGAAAGAGGCTATTATATGACAATACACCTGGCGGCCATTTTGAAATTCACGGTTCAGGAAGGTTTTAGCAAAGGGTTGATGAAGTTTTTAGCATAAATTTAAACTTCAGCCAGAAGTAAACACTGTTATTAAACTTATTAAGTGGACATTCATGAACGTATTTAATGCTTGAACAAGTCCCCCAATCAGTTTTCATATTACTTCACCAGTAAATAGACTAAGTGTAACATAGCATACACATTATGTTTGTTTTGTCACAGAACCACTTTCAAAACCTACCCGCACGTGGACGCTTAACAGAGAAAGAACTTGCTATGGCCTAATGGCTCTTTACACAACAAACGTACGACATTCGCCCTGTTTACAAGCAATAAGACCCATACGAATATGCGATTTGAAACGGATGACTATAACTAGCTGAGATCGGTCATTGACGCATAACCTGTATAGTAGGGCAAAACTGTTTTATTGCACAAAACAGTGGGACCTCTCTAAACCAAACACAAAGAAAACACACGTGATCATATTTTTGATGAGTTTCCTGGTCATTTATCGCATGTGATAATGTCTGTTCGTGATCGCATAGCACACAGCTATGGCTCAAAATGATCAAATACCTGATTTACAGTGAAACCTCTCTAAGTCGGACACCCTGGGGACCTCCCAGGGTGTCCTGTTTACAGAGGTTTGACTGTATGGTCATTCGTAGTATAAAACATGGGCATCCCCCCTCCACACGATTTTGTTTTGGAAATCTACATCGCATTTCCCTCGTTCTGACGTATTTTAGATAACTATGTTCAACAATATATTTTGTTACTTTTATAGGAATCCTTTTGAAATCATAGAGAATTGCAGAATAATGTATGATATTTGCTACCGGGGGCTTGTTACCCGAGATAAACACCAAGGCATACCATTACATGGTCGCGAGTCAAGTCACGATCTGCTTTTATGATGAAAGCATAACACATTAAAAAACATAAATGAAAAGTCATGCAGAGCATGATGTTATTAGTCGATCAAATCAGGGTTCAATATATGTCCACATTTTAGTAGTTACGGAATCTCAGTGAAAAGTGAGAGAAGTGTTGATTTCCTCCCAAACCAAATTCTCCCAGTTATATTTAGCTATCATTAATATCTGATCATAGCAATACTTATCATGCTTATGGTAGTCAAATGTTAATGAACTAGCCACAAGTTTATAAAACATTCTAATGTGTTAATAATTTCTCTATATGCTGGTATATTTTAGCAAAATAAGTAGATTCCGTTATATATATTGGGCCAAGTGATGTTGGTGTGGTAAGGGAACCTGCCGCCATATCAGCAAATGGTAGTTTCAGTTTTGAATGGATATTGTATATCCCCCACTGTAGCGCCGTTAAACGTAAAAACGCTAAAGACAAGCCAACATTACATAAAATAATGTTGATGTTTTTTCCCCAAAACATCTGGCATCTAAGGGCCGTAATGGCTTCACTTTTCTCTCGGTACAGTATAAATATACTGCAGGGACAATCCCCACTCGTATATTGTTAATTAACAGTTTGTAGCGTATATTCTCGGCGGTATTTATACTCAAATGTACTTTGCAAAACAAATTACCTGTATTTATTTATTTATTTTTTTAATTACCTGTATTTAATGGTTGTATCTTCTTGCAAATGAAGCTGATGTGCGCTTATCAAGATCACGTGATCGGCAACTGTTCGATTGGTTGGTCAGCTGGGTGAGCCAACATTGGTCCGGTCCAATCAAATCACGAATACAAAATATCACGTTTTTTAACGAATAGTTTGGGGTGAATTGTCGAGATTCCGGCACCGCGTGTTAATTTTTGTTTCTTGGTGGTTTTGTATACATTTGGGGTCTGGATTTCCGAAAAATCCAATATAAAATGTACAAAAAATACCATTAATTTCATTATGAACCATTTCAATAGATCCAGATGAGTCTACTGATCATGCTGAGCTCATTATCAGGTGCATCAGCAATATCTGAACTGTTGTCAGCATAGACCCAGATCAGACTGCACACTTATGACTGACTGATCTTAGGGCTAGGGGTATGGCATAATATGAACTGGATCGTATGAACAGTAAAACAGTATGGCCCATTTTACAATGATTTAAGTTGAACAACTGAAAAATGGATACACACACACACCCCACACACAGACGGACATACGGACCTTTGTGACACGTGTTAGCTAAACCAGCATGTGCATCAATACTATCTGATCACTCAGATCAGGGTCAACATTCATGATTATTACTCAACAAATTGCACAGGCTGACTCTTGAGTGGCCAGTTCAGATCAATATTATAATCCGGTTATTTGCACTGTCCGGACACACCTCCGTCATTACAAGTTGTATATATGTCATAATGTGCATGTACATGTATGTCAATACTTAATAGGCCTAATGTACCTGTGTTCCGCATTTTATAGGGTCGGGATATTCCGCTGTCGGGCCTTGTCCACCCACAAAGTGCATCGAACATATGTATGTGTCTCTGGTAACATTTTCAATGGTGAAATATTTTCGACCACGGTTCTATACACAGCGTTGACATTTTTCTCGATTTTGTGCAGGTTTCGGAAACCTGTTCCCAAATCCATCCAATAAAGTATTTGTCTTCACCGGGTTTCAGGGTTCGTGAATCGCCATAGCAGCAATGTTTTGTTGTCACCATTATGTTGCGAAATATTCCAGCGTAAAACCTGTACTGTATGCTCTATTTATCTACAGATTACACTCCGCAATGCACAAAGTTGTAGTCACTGTGTGTTTGTCCGAATTCTGTAGCAGCACGCGAGTTTGCGGAGTTACCGGAGCTACCGGTTACAGTGCCATCTAAAAATAGACGCTATTCGTACAAATTGCCCCGGGACTAGAAGGCAAACCGCCTAACTTTAGTTTACCGAACTCTTGTAGTTATTTTCAAAACGTTTATTTATAGCCAGTTTGCCGAACTATTGTAGTTACAACGTTTATTTATTGCCAAATTGTGTTATTTCGCTATATTTAATGTTTTAAACAGAGATACCGTAATGGCAAAAAATGAAAAATTATCCGGTTGATGTAATTTGGAAGTGATATAACAAATTTCGCGCTTGTAGATGACAGAATATAGGAGAAAAGGGTGGTTACAAACTTTTTCACAAATCGCGGATAACCAATATATTAGCCGATCTATACGGCTAATAATAATCCGGAAAATATCACCGAGGCAATTGCTCGGTGCGCCTCGACGTGGCTACGGCGCTGATGATGATATCATATGATATTTAGCAAACGAGCTCACATAAAACGAGGCCTAAAATAACATTAAGTGATGTCAAGGCTGTTAAGCACCGTTACATAAATAAATTATCGCGTAACCACCGCATCGTACATCAATATACATGTATATTTATATTGATCATCGAACACGTTTGCTGTAGCGGTCTTATTTGCATATTTGTTTCTTCTTTGCGTTTACTGTAGTAAGAAAATCATTTGGTGCGTTTAAAGTGAGTGGTATCCTAAATAAAAACAACTGCCCAGGGTTTGATTATTCACATTGCATATTCGGATAGTTTACACAATTTAAATAACCAAATACGGCGTTAAAATTAGGAATATTTTGCAATTGTTTTACGTCATTTTGTGGCAATTTATAGAACAGCGACGTTGATGGTCAATAATAACGGCAATGCGCATCATGTACTTTAATGAAATCAAACAAACTGTATATACTGGGATATAAACGCAATACGTTGAATGGGCGTTTCCATTATGACCGTGTAAATTAAAATTTATTACACTCTTGCGAATTATTTTCACGGGTTTCGCTGTGTGAGAAATCCCGTAATCAACTCCTTACAAACAAAACACCGTGAAGCGAACACCCGTAATTGTGCGTATGATTTCTTGGAACCACGAGCTACCTTGCAAACTGTATAATTGTGTTACATTTTATTACATAACAGTCAAGTTTGAAAACTTGTAGAGGGTCTCGACTAATCTACACAGTTAATAAATGTCATTTAAAACATTCCAAACATGCACTCAAATATATATCTAGTTCATAGAAACAGCTGCATAATTTGGATTTCAAAATATTTACATGACGTCACGTTTGACAACACAACGTGACGTCAAACGTCGGGGAACACGTCATTGTGTTACTAGTCATGCGCACAGCACAATTCTTCACCCGTGTCCGTCGGCGTCCGCGCAAGCAACTCGTTCGCTACTCTCACTCGTTTCTTACGCGGAAGCCGACGCACACTCATGTATTATTTCCCACTATTGAAATGTACGATGGAATATCCTCTATATGTTGGTGTCTTATGATGGCAATGCCCTGCGAATGCCAATTTATTTTTATGTAATAAAGTGTCATTTTCAACGTAAATAATTACATTTTGATATTTACCTTGTATGTTGTTGATTATTCCCCAAACATATGTATAGTGACAGTTGATAGTGATTGGAATATTTGTTTAATAATCCAGTGAGCAAGAATTTCTTGAAAACGGCAACGTGTTGAAATGAAAAATGTCCGTCGGAGTGAAACTTTCGGCGGACTGATATTTGCGTAATTGAAGACAGCGTCTCGGAATTGCAATAAATACTCAAAATAAAAACATAAAATGATTCTGTAAACATTTTTTTACACATTTGAATCGAGGATATATGGTCTATTTTCAATATTTATATGAGTTTGTCTCGTACTGCGTCCTATTTATTTTGTGTATGTAGTAATTGGGTTTACACATCATGTCATGGGCGTCTTCAGACCGTATTTTTATTGACCCGTTATGTGTTAAATGTTTCCATCCAATGTAGGAGACTCTAATTTGTTGGTGTACACCCATTTGTTGATACGGGTAATGCGATTGAGTGGTTGTATTGGAGATAGCACGTAAAGAAAAAAAGTTAGTATTATACTATAGTGATTCGTTGATGGCGTATTATGGCTAAACATGATTCTGGACTTAGTAGGTATGCGAGAAAAAGTATTCCAGATATACTCCGGTGTGTAACTAAGGATATTCCACCCTCGTGGTCAGAATATGTCGTCAGAAACTCGGTAAAGCCCCGTTTCTGACAACATATTCTGACAACTCGGGTGGAATATCCTTGTCACACACCGGAGTATATATGGAATACTCTTAGTCCCACACCAGTGCATATGAAGGATACTCTTATTCTCGCCCACCAGGTGCCCCGAGACAAGAATATCCGTATAATCAGGCCCATGTGAGATTTCCTTGTCTCACACTGCACGTGATTGTCTTACATCTAGCAACGATCACATTTCTAATACGGCAACATTACTGCTATGAGTCTTACAAATACCCCATACAATAATGATATATGTCTATTGTTTGCAATTGTTGTTGACGTGTTTATTATTACGTCATAGCGTCATGACGTCGTTTTAAGTTTGATGACGTCAGTAATGTGCAATGTACATTTTGGCGTCGCCAGAGCTGAATGGTGATGACATTGAATATTACTTTGATAATAATTTGTAAACGATCCACTTAACTGGCATTAGCGTCCAATTCGTGGGTATTACTGTTTTAACTCATTGGCTCACATTGCGAGTACGTTGGACACATCAAATGTCGCGTAAATTCAGAGAATAACAAGTTCAGTCTTATTCAGAGTCTGATACATATTTTGAGATTCGCAAACAGGTTCTACGTAGGGGCGAGAAAAAAGTATCCATCATATACACTGGTTTCGGACAAGGATATTCCACCCTCGTGATTAGAATAAGTCGTCAGAAACTAGGCAAAGCCTCGTTTCTGACAACATATTCTGACACTCGGGTGGAATATCCGTGTGCAGTACCCGGGAATACGAGAGATACTTTTAATCAACTCCTTTGACAGCTTTCTGATTGTGGTTGTGCCAACACTGCCGTTCAACAACACTAACTAGATGAAGACTGCAATGCAGATGGTGATAGAACTGATTGAAAGCTCTATGAATTCAGTATCCGTAACTGCATATGTTCTCACATTGTATGTATAACGTGTAAAATGCCTGTTCAAGTGTTTAATATGTTATCATACTTTGGTGGTGTATATTAATACTTTATCAATTAACAATATTTGTATAGACCGAATACTGATAACTGATAACAAAATTTCGCATCCGACATTGACACGTTACTAGTTGCCGGGCTCCGCTCGGAAACGGTGGGAATTCCTGGCCTGATAAACTTGATATGAAAAGATACTACTGTACATGTCTATTCCACGTTTTGCTGACGACGAACTTTTGGTCATTACACACATTAAAGGTACATGCCTACTCAGTAGGCACAAACTGTTCTTTATATGAATTAAATAAGTGTAAAATTGTGTCACGCATTTACTTAGTATAAATTTCCACACTGATACCAGGGGTGATAACCGTGTTTCCCGAAAATGTTAATGGACTTTACAATTTATTATCTGTATTTATTTTTTGATGTGCAATGATCATAATTAATTATAATCTGGCGAAAATATTTTTTCCGGTGACGCATTTAATTAATATAAATAATTAAAAAAGTTGCATGCTTCATTTGTAAATGAAAATAGCCTGATACCACCGCGCGTCACTATCAATAAAACAAATATTAATACATGATTATATCTGTATAGCGGGCACTCGTATTGGTTAGAACTGGTGGAATAGTGACACAATTATACACTTGTTAAATTCCTACTGAGTGGGCATGTACCTTTAATCAAAATGTTTGTTTTGAAGAGGACGACTTTTGTTATTGATGAAAAAGTGCTTACATTTAAATAGTTCTTAGATTTAATACGTTTACTAGCCCAAAGTTCATCGGCAGTAAAACGTGGAACAGACAATATACTGGTGGCATCTATGTACAGGATGTATGCAGATATGTAGATAATGTACTATTCCAAATCCACTGATCGGTGACCTACACATGCGTCCATTGTTATCCCCTCGCCGATAGGCAAGAGGGGATATAGCGTTAATCCATGTACGTACGTTCAACGCATAAACCACTTCGCTGATTGTTATAATATTTGGCCACAATATGAAATAGAAATAGTAACACAATGTTCATACTTATGAGTTGTTTTCATACCAGGGAGGGGCGCTCCATTTCAGAGGTCAATACTACCTTATAGGTACAAGCACAAAATACAATTTTCAAATTATATACATATTTGAAAACAATCATACCGGTGAAGTATGGGGAGTTCCCAGTCCATACAAATTGAATGAGTGCATTTATAATTTTGTAAATGCGTGCTAAGTGTCAAAATATCAACACAAAACTATTGTATTTACGGTGAACAAGGCAGAACATCGCTTAGGACAAGTTCGTTTATATAATATAATTAGATATTGGTTCAAAGTAATCGGATCAAGTGACCGGAAATATATTAAATTTATATGTCACATGATGCTAATGATATTCAACAGTCACAAATTGTGAACAGTTGGGCCTCTCTGGTTAAATCTATGTTAACACATCTTTGTCTTTACCATGTATGGCTTTCACAAGGTGTGGGTGACATTACAATATTTTTGTCAACATTATAACAACGCTTAACAGAACATAAGAATACTAGAATAAATGAATACAGTAGAGCTTTGTTTTATAAAAATATTTCATCTTTTGAATAGCAATGCTATCTCGATTTCATCAGTGTACACAAGTTTGGAGTTGCTCTAACTAGAATACGTGTATCTTCCCACAGGTTTGGCATAGGCAAATTAGTACACCCTTTGATGATCGTAAATGTGAATTCTGTAACGTTTTAGAAGATGAATTCCATTTATTGTTTATATGTCCTGTCTACAATGACTTGAAGGTACACTACGTTGGCCGATAATATACATGTAGAAGTAGACATAAGATGTTAACATGAGTAACACTTTTTCACTTAGACAGAGCGTCTTATATAAGAAACATTGTTATTTTCATTTTCAGACCTTTAGAGAAACGTAACGAAATTATAACTCAGCTAAACAGATATATGTAGTAATTTATTCTAGAAATAACTGGAAATCAATTTTGTATATTTATTGATAAATGTATTTTAAAAATTCGCAGGCTGATATGGGACAACGCTGATCGCTAATTCGACATGTCATTTCCTATCATACAATCATAGACCGTTTGTTTACAGTATGACATGTATTATATGTTAATGTACATGACTGTATTATTCATGTCACTAGTTGTTTTACGACATTGTGAAGCTGATTTAAAGCTGATTTAAAGCGTATTTGCCAAAAACAGAAACTCTCCCAAAATTAAAAAAATCCTTGCTTTTCATATGTTTTGTTTCGTTAAATTATCCGATACTCGTGTGGAACGCAGATATAGAGGTTATTTGTTGGTTTCAGTATAAGATTACTTTTTATCGAGTGAGCACCAGCCGTAGTATTTTCACGAGCGACGAAGCCACGAGTGAAAATATAACGTTTGGTATTCACGAGAAAATATTGTTATAACGTTTGGTGTTCAATTCGATCTTGCACTGAAAATAAATACGTTTTCTGTTTATTGTATGACCATATACAAGTATTTACGCGCTTGACAAATATCGAGTGATATTCCACAAATTAATCCCAGTAATTTACCGTTAATCATAAATAAACATGTATTATCTGTGCAATATTTCTTTAAAAAGACAATAAACTATTCTTCGTCAATTCTTCGTTCGATCAGGGAAGGTGCTTTGTTTTGTCAAGGTCACTGAAGAATTATGTTCACCTGGTAAATCCTTTCATTTTTTATATGTCTCATGAACGTCTTCACAGATTTTTATAATATTTGGCCACAATGTGTGTTCAGGGATGGTGCTTTGTTTTGCATACGACCTACGTCCGACCACCCAAGGTCAAGGTCACTGAGGACTTATGTTCACCTTCTTTGTAAGGCACATTGTTTGTAAGGAAAATTTGTAAGACAAAAATGAATTATTGTTTTCAATAACTCATGAACCGCTTCACCGATATTGATTATATTGGGCCACAATCCGTGTCTAGGGATGGTGCTTGTATGTACACCTTGTTTATAAGGCAAATGTGTAAGGCAAGCATTTTATAGTTCTCTTTTTCTTTTCTTTTTCTATTATCAAGGCTACCAGTACGACCCACGTTCGACCGCCCATGGTGAAGGTCACTGAGGACTTGTGTTATTTTATCATTATCAAGGCTGCCAGTGACGGGATAAGCTTCGTTTAACGATACCAGTTCTGGTTTAAGTAAGACTTATTCATATGCTCATATCGCATGCCATATTTGTTATCTCCCTATCAGGAAATACACTGTTGTTTCATTATGAATATTCAGATTTCCCTGTAGGTATATAGCATCTGGTTATTAATCATACCGCATATAAATTTCCCGGCGTTTGATTTGCCAGTTTGACATGTAATATATGCCCGTCAACATGGGCCGAAACAAAATGGCGGCGGGCCTAGGGAATGTAAAAAACGAAAAAAGAAATGGAAATCACATTCGGAACCTATACCATATAGTGACTGGAAATGATGTAACAATGCACTAACACATTTTGTTTCTTGTTTATGTCGGATAGAAAGGTCTGGACACACCTAGTAAATTTATATCCAAGGCTGGATAGACGGTACTCGAGTTCTTACTGTACGTCAAACGAAATGAATGTTGCATCAATGCGAATAACGCAAATTAACCCTAATGCATGCATGCACCAAATTGTATTCACTTTGAACGAATTGTTAGAAAGATAATACTCATGTGACACTATGTATCGGCCAACCATCGGATATGTGACTTTGCCTCGATATTGAAAGATATTACATAAACATGCTGACTGCGAATTAGTCGGTGTCAAAATGTGAACATGCTGAAATGTTTGCTACAGTCTTCGGAAATGTGCTTTTATGACAGAGTATCTGATATAGTACAAAAATAAATTGGAACCATTTTTTTTTCGATCACACGTGTGGCATCGATCTTGAATTTTAAAATGGCTGCCATTCAAGACACCTATACTCTTTGCATCAAGACAATAAGCCCATTTTCGACCACCTGTTAGACAAATTATTTATGGAATACATGTATATATAAAAAGTGAAATAGTAACATTTCTGTTCAATAGCAATACATGTTGTGCTATTTTCAATTGGATACAAACAGTTTCAAAGGTAAAATGGATACTTATCTACAGTATCATGCAGTAAATGCAATTTATCATTTGAACATTGATCACTATTTGACGTAATGAAATTGAAGTGTTGTTTATATAGATTTGTATTTAAAAATGGCCACCGTTAGAATCAAACAATTTTACCAGTAAGAGAATAGCAACGGCTTGAACTAGGAATGTGCCTGGTAATGTACGATATTGTAATGTCAGGACTGAATATTTATGTAAATATTATGTTCTGCGTTTATAATTCCACCCCTCCCTCCATCCGTACATGTGAAATACGGGAGTTGACTCCAGTAAGCATGTCTAAAATTACCATAGTTGTTGCCAGGCCATTAAACAAATTAAATAAATACATTCATCACCATATGTCACACATTCCACTTTATATTGTCATGTTCGTTTTCCTTTTTAATATCCTTAATAAGTGTGTTATTATCTAATAATTTGCATTGTATTTAGTTGTAACTTCCATCATATCGTAACAATCAAATACACGTATTGTTTATTGTGTGATGCCGTGGGAGTTCTTTACAGATTCTGCTACGAAATCGTTTCACTTCTTTTCGTTTCGAGACTACTAAGCTTAATATTGTAGCATTATGTACACGGTTACTTATTACTTATATGCCAATCATTAAATCTTTATGTAATCCTATTGCATATGTACGCCATTGTATGACCCACTGTAGAGGAATGTAAGACTGATCTGTCACAATTTCGGCGAAAGCTCTGTAGGTGTATTGAACAGTTTTGGAAGTATTTCTGGATATTGCATTCGTGTATCTGCTAATATGTTAGTCATGGCTATTTGTCAAGCTTCATCAATAGCTTCCGCAGATTTATGGCTAAGCACCAAGTGTCATCAACCTACTATGTTATGGACGAGACAGTCATCTTCTCGGCGACCACCCTACTTTACAGCGATTTCGCATAATTTGTCTGAGTCAAGCTGGTCATGTGTTTAAGAAGATAGCCATGAATTCCTATAATTATTTATTGTCCATGTAGAAGTTGCAAATGTATCATGTTCTGGGAATAGTATTATATGTCTACTATATAGATGCTCATTTAGTACAATCCCTGTTTGCACACACTATATGATAGTGACAGTGAAATATTCCAGTTCAGAATACTTGCCTGACACTTTTGACCCGGCCAAAAGTCCTTTCTGGCAAGGTGCATTGGCATACGTGTACTAACTTATCAATACATAGACTAAACACACTTACGTATACATACCATGGATATGTTTATATATACATGCATGCTGATATACATCTTACAATGGATGCCAGGACTGCATATGTCTACATCTCTGCGAAACATGTTAGACAATAATGTAGGACACATTGATTGGAGCTCAAATTAATTCATGCATATGACAAGTGAATATCTTTCAACGTGTTTTTTTTTAATATGATATTCTGACGGGTCCTTCATGTGATCACGACAACATGACACCAGTTTGCAAATCATACATTTTTTAAATCATATAACATCGTGTGAGTAACGATTAGTGTATCATGTAATTATTAAATGACCATTGTTTTTATGTTATTATGTTCAAGTATGCATCTTTAAACATACCGCTGAGGGGTCAACCACGAGGCTGATTCTGTCCGTAGATGAATAGTCAAGACCTTCACCGGGGTTAAGTTATCTGTTCGAATGGCATAAACACCTAACACCACATAAAAACTGCCAAAAGCAGTTCTGTCATTCCTCCGTTTTAAAGCAATCAACTAATACCAGTATTTCAAATTATAACGTAGCAAAAGACGCATACCACGTATTTATAGTTCGTTATTGGCACAGCATATTGAACTCCTGAAGATTGACAAATACTTTCCTATTTTGAGCTTAGCACACGTGTGGCAATGATCAATAACCTGGATTAAACATAATCCGAACGTATTTAGTTACTTCATCACACTATCACTGTTATATGCACACAACTACATGCACAACACATTTGGGCAATATTAACATCTGATCGAATAATAGTATGATCGAATGATTAAATCACCAATATAAACTATGTTCATTATATGATGTCACAAGTCTGACATGTTTGCTAAGGCCAGTAGGTTTGGATCATGTGAAGGGTAATTTAACGTTGGGTTTCATCAGGAGCCATACTATCCCTGGTTTCAGTGACGCTCAGATACTTTGTTGATTTCCTTGTGACTTGAGGGTTGAATCTCATTATAAATGTAGTAGGATTAATAATACTTATATTACGTTAAGGGTTTATGTGACCGGTGACTGGTATGGCGAGGACCTGACACTAGATCAAGATATTTTAATTTAATATTCAACAAGCACATAAGCTGTGAACAATATTTGCCACATACGGCCATATTAGGTACCCGGTACATTATGTATGTTTTCTACCATTTTGATAATGATACTGTGACTGCCATAAATAACAGGAGGAGTTTTATAAAAAGGTAAAACTTTCGCCGCCATATTGGATTACGTACATATTTATTAATTTAAATCGCTCAAGGATTTTTCTTATCGTATTATTAAAGGTAATAATTCGCGTTTCATGCATAAAAACAACGAGACGACCTATGTACTGATGAGTACTTGTCATTTGACAGCATATATATATGGGCCGCGCTCTGTGAAAACCGGCCTTAATGACAACGTCATGAAAGCCTGAAAATGACGTCGCAAAGTTACGCTTGAAACCAACGTCACGTCGGATTTTGACACTTGAAATAGTTGCGTCATTTCAATAAGTTGACGTTGTCCCATATATAACCGTAATATACGTTTTACTATTTGTGGCTCACAAACATTTTAATGCTGGATACGCGTAGCAGAATTTTACAGTTGTTTCCATAGTGGTTCAGACAGTTGTCTGTTTTTTCGGTTTCCTTCAAGGCAACACGTAGTGATTTTGTAGAATTTGTTTTCATATATGGACGACATTTGAAACTAAATAGCCATAAAACCGGTACTTTTTAGATAACACCATCACATAATCAGTATTATGTAACAAATAGAACTGGGCACAGGGCTTAATTCGTTTAATTTACTGTTTCGCCTGTCGAATATTTCAAAAGTCAACATAAAAATACGATTTGGAAATTTTCAGAAAAATAAGCGTATCACAGATGTATAATTATGGTAGTGCCAAAATATACGCCGTTCCTGGCATATCGCATCATGGTGACACTGTGCCAAACATGTTTTAGTATTTAGTGTGTTTGTATTGTGTCACACGCATATTTACTGCGCCACAATAATCATGGTTATATCAGAGTATTGTAATACATAAGTGTCGCCACCAAAGACATAGCCTACTGATTTCTATCTGTATCTTCTACCACTTACGTGTTCGGTGTCACGTAATATTTAGCGACTTTCAAAAATATCGCATTGAATCAGCCGTATGATTGCCGTTTGATAACAATGTAAATATTCTTTAAAATGACCACTTGTAAATATGGTTATATGAATGTATAGTAATTTTACTAGTATATTTGCAATCATTGCAGACACTGATCAGACTGCACAGATGCTCAGGTCTCCAACATTTACACATTTAAGAAGTCCGACTTTGCCAGATTGTTGTTAATTGTCTTACATTGTACTACATTGTACTAAATAGTGCACGTCTGCGTGCTTTGTTTGTTATCAAAGGGCCGTTCTAGTCGGAGGCGTGTAAATAATATAATACAAAAGCACATGCACACCTTAAACGCGTCTACATTCAAATGAGCCGCTTCGAACAATAGTCGCAGGGTGTGGAGCGTCATTTCAACAAAATCAATGTTGTGATCGGGACAAATTTAGTGTGTAAATCACTGACTGTGTTATAGTGTGCAGTTATGCAAAATACATGTACGTACAGTAGCTCCTTACCTATTTGTATACACTAATATCGTATACATATCGTAATCGTATAGTATTGGTATATTTAATGAGCATATCGTAAGATCATATAATATTGGTATGTTTGTACCGTATAATCGTATAGTACAAACGTACTATACGAATAGTATACAAACATACGATATCCATTCGTATATACGATATATCCGTACGGATATGGTATGAATATACCATACCCGAAGTGTGGCTTTTCATTATACTGAAAACACCTCTCATTTTAAAGAAATTCTCGACTCCAAAGAGGACCAAATATTAGGGGCGGACCAAATATTAGGGCAAATAGTACACTGCAACACCGTTAATATATCGTATACATTTATGGTATGCAGGTACATTTATACCGTACACAAATCTGGAATGTTTGTACGATACAAACGTACCAGAATTATACACATGTATGAAAATCGTATAAACGTACGATTTGAATGGTATATCTATACGATATTGGTTGGTATGTATGTTACAACAAACATACCGTACGGTTATATTATATGCATATCGTATAGAAAACATATCATATTGGTACAGTATACGTATAGTATTGGTATAGTACGTATAGTTGACCTGCAGAAAAGCGCTACTGTACGCCAAGGTACTTTTCAGGGGCGGACCCAGAATTTCAGGTTAGGGTGGGGGGGGGCGGGACTTCTTAATTGAAATAGTTTACTATACTTTCGAACTAGCACCGTTTGTTCGTCGACCAAGCGGAGCTGGGGAGACTGCTAGGTGGGTCCGGCGGTATGCCCTCCGGAATATGTTTGATATTTACACCCCATTTTGCTGCGTTATGGCGCATTTTAGAGCAAAAATATCTTTACTCGCCAAATTTGAGGGGTGGGGTGGGGGGTGGTGGCGGCGCCGGGGTTTCCCTTACGTGAATCCGCCCTTGTTTTTAGCATGGCTGTTTCTTTGTTTACAAATGCGCTGAAGGTACTTTTTCTGAAACACAACAAAACTAAATGGCACATTTCATTTTCAAATTAATTATTCCCGACAAGAGAATATACTGCCGGTATTTCTATCGGGACAAGTAACAATTATACAACCATGTATGTTACATCTCCACATTTTCCTGGCAGTGGCGGTGGTGCCAGTCGAGGGAGTGTGGGTCAGCGCAGCATTTTCCCATAGACCTGCTACATGTACCTGCTAGTACGGGGTACATGTACATTAGCCCGTCCGCCAGTTATATTGGCTACACAGTCCCGCTTTCTGAGATGTAAATTGAATTCCGAGAGCCTGGGAATGAACAGTCGATTTTTAGCTTGTTTAAAAATTCCCGGGGGTGTCCGACTACCCTCTAGACCCCATCGGGCGCTGAAGTCATTGATATGTGCAGCCATAGGCCTATCCAAATTCTGGTCATTCATTTCTACAGAAATAAAATGCATTTGTTTCAATCACCGATACGATGTGCATATAATTTACAATTTCCAACACCAGGAATGACGTTTAGTGTTTTGGTCTTTGGTGACGTATTGCCTAAATCAATAAATGACGTCACAATTAACTGTAAATGACGCCAATTCTTAAATAATTACATCTTATCTTTCTGACGACACACGTATATGAATATAGTATGGCGATGATGACAAATTACGAAGCCACAGGTCGGCTAATTATAGATTTAAAATCAATAGTTGTGCGTTTGTTTTGTTCACTACATGTACATATCATAATTTTATTGTGATGAATGTTTGATAGTATACATACTAGAGGTGTACCGCTTTGAGCTGGCGCATTATTTTTGTAAATATTATTGTAAATACGTGCTATTTTTAAATAGTTTACGTCATATGTTGAGACATGGTATTTGTATACCAGCGCAAACGCATTAACATTCGATAGAATTGCTAATAATAGTAACATCATTTAGTGCTCTAGTGGGTAGATCTGCTGTTTGGTGATCAGACGGTCGTGAGTTCGAATCCTGCCAAAGGCATACATTTTTCTCTCGCTTTTACTATTTTGGCGCCAGAGGTAACGCACACATACCGAAACAGTCGTGCATTTACTTTTACACAACATTATAAAACACTTCACTTTGAACCTAATCATTGTGAAATGCATTCTGCACATTCGTGTGTTATTGTGAAAGTCCACCTCGACTCACTACAAATGCAAATATGTTACGGAGAACACCATGTCGAAAAATAAACCTCTCACTTCAGATACTAAATAAATAAATAAATAAACGTGGATGCATGTGGTTCATAATTACCATGGCAATTGTTGTTACATGTAATAAAGATGCATTAAAAAGAAAAAGAAAACACAAAAACAATATTTAAAAAAAATAAATATATATATATAATGGCCAAAGTAAGGATCGAACGCATGCAGTGCAAAATTAAAATCAAGTGCCACCGTTGAGCGCCAGTTTACCCACTGCTCCAGTATGAGAAACTGTTTTGTCAATCGCAATATATCGATCATGACTATAGCGACGCGCCATAATAAACAGGGAAATACCTACAGGAATTCCATGTTTATTTATACACCAATGTTTATATAAACAAAGCATGTAAACAACGCCATGTCAGGCTGGTTTACTTATAACACTTGTAGACACATTTAGTGCAACTTAGCAAATACAGTTTACAGCAAGCACCGTCAATGAGTCTATGAACACTCATTTCTACTGTAGGCTGTTGAGTTGCATTGTACAAACGTCGCCGTTTCAATAACGTCATTTTCTCGATGACGTTACGTTTTTTTTTCGTGCGTGATTCACATGGTGCTACAAAAAGTAAGACAAAACAAAAACTATTAAACATAATTGAATTTTCTTTTCAGAATATTGTTTTTGAAAGGTGTCCGCATCAGCAAATGTAAAAAAATGCAAATTGAAAATGTTGTCATTAAGGCCGGTTTTCACAGAGCGCGGCCCATATATATGTGGAATATATTGGCAGCCATATTATATTTCTACTATCTGTAACCATTTGTGCCGGTCTATTTTTAAAACATATACGTGTGAAGGATTGATGACACATATAGATGCACTTGAAACAACATCAACACAATAGTTTGGTCATTTGAACATACAGTTACACAGACAAAAAACATGCTAAATGACGGCCATTTTGAATTATTTAAAGCATGCCATAATAAATATGTTTGTTACTTAGTAATATATCATATATATAATAATAATAACATACATATTGTTCGTGCTGGTAGTAATATACTAATGCGTACCCTCATTAAACGCAGACACACTGAATTATTTAAAAACGCACCACAATTTACTTATCTTGGCGGCCATTTTGACATACTATAATGCTATATTTTAGTACTACGAATTACCGGCTTTAATAACACACTATTTACAGATAATATCAAGCAGAATTATGTTGATAAATTACTTCTATATTACAATAGTGAACAATGATATAGTAAAATATAGTTTTGATTGGGTGGCCATTTTGAAATCAAGATGGCGGACCTCTATGGATTGGACAACATAGCGAAATTTGTTTGCTTATAATTATGTCCATACGCTATCCAATAATGTATAAGTTACAAATTAAAACAATCACAACAGAATTATGTAGCAAAAACCCACACCTATGCAACATTATTGACAATAACAGTGGCCATTTTAAATTCGTAGCTAGCTTACGGGAGTAATTGCAAGAGTTATCGTTCGCAACTATGAGCGATACCACGATCTGAGCGTCCTATCATAAACTTATACGTGTTGCCGGGAGTGTAGCTCGTCTGAACTCTGAGCTAACATGCCCGTACCCTACTCTGGACTAACTATCTGATGACAGTCCTGTCGATCAGCATAGTATATCCTAATTGAAGCTGAACCTATTATATGATTTCTGGAATATGTGTCCGGGAGGTACCACTCAGCAACAAGCCGAGCTACTAGCTCAGCAATGTCATGAACTGCTAGCTGAGCGACTTTCCGCTCTGAGCTACGTCCTCAGATCATCGATGTTCTGAGCTGTCTACCTGAACGCTATCCCCAGCTCACAGCCTGGCATATGCCGACATATCAGGCTGTAGCTGGGCGATGAGCCTGTTGGATCATGCTGGGCTATCCTCGAGCAATAGCCGAGCATGGGGCTTGTTCCATGGGTCTGGGAATATGTCTCCTACAGTGATCAGCTCAGCTGCTGGTCTCCACATTCAGCGAGGTTTGAGAAACTCAATGCTCGACGCCGACATGCCTTTGACCAGCAGCTGGGCTGAGCGTCAATTTGGCTTGTTCCATGGATTTGGGAGTATGTCTCCTACAGTGATCAGCTCAGCTGCTGGTCTCCACATTCAGCGAGGTTTGAGAAACTCAATGCTCGACGCCGACATGCCTTTGACCAGCAGCTGTGCTGAGCGTGTGCCGAGCACAGCTCGCAGTCTGAACACTGTAAGGGCTCAACAAACGCTATGCTCGTTGATGCACCGTCCAGCTATACCAGACTGCTCGTTGGGCTAAGTGTGCGACCAACGGTTCCCTGTCCTAATCCATCCGCAGCTCTTGCCCAGTGAGCGCAATGCTCAAAGTTCTGAACTACTGGCGATGGATTCCGTCCAAGTGAACAGAAGGCTCTCTGCTATATTGACTGTGTGAAATACAAAGCCGAGCACTCCCAAATTGGGCAGCGAGACGCTTCCCACAGCTGGGACCCTTTCTGAGAAAGGTTCCCGGTCTCTTTTATAGTGACGAGCATGCAACAAAGACAAATACCAGACCGCCGAGCGCTGATCGAAATTCAGCTAAAGTAGCCGAGAAACATATTTACCTTATGGGGTTTCTTAACCAGTAACCGAACGTTTATTTGTATTAACTATAATACCATCGAGTCCACGGTTTTACAGTGATATTCTGTTCTACAATAATAAAGCCAAATATTACCAAAATCTAAATACTATACGTTGCAGGAGGGGAGATAATTATGGCCAGACGACACTGTGTTGTCGTCCCATATCTGTTTCGCACAAACCGCCATTTTCGTCACATATGGTTTTGTACAGGAGTCAATTATTCGCCGACATCTGCATCACCACGGAACACCTTGACGCTTTAACGTTACGGAATGTTACAATGAATGATTAAATACCATGGTTTCATTCGCTTTCCAAGTTCTGTCCGCAAGCACAAAATACACTTTATCATCGCACATGTCTAAATAATTTTGATGGTGCAGCACCTGTATATTTGCTCTACTTAGCGCATGTGTAGTTACCGGTTGTTTTCTATATTGTAATGTCGTTCAACACTTGATTCTGTCCAGCATTGGTCAATAACCTGTATAAAAGTTCAATATATATGTACATGTGTAATAGACCTACAGTGATATTTCACCACCATGTCCTATACACACTTGTATGTTTGAGTCACTATGCAACCAGAGAAATAACCGAACGTTGCTGCGTCCATTGACGTTACGTCATAATGTTTACTCTGACTTGTCTGCAATACCTGCATCTGTTTTATATACAAACTGTAATATACTTGTTTTCTAACGAACGATGGACTCACAACTATGGAACTCGACACACAGACATTTCATGAAACGTTGGCGTTTTCAACTGCTCCGTAGTGACGTTATTTATTTGCTTTTTTTTGCTATAGTTACACATTACGTGCGAACGGTTTGTCAAAAATTATAAGTTTTATTTTCAAAACTGTTGCAATTCGATTTGACCAAATGTAAATGTCAGGTAAAAATGAACAATGTGGCATGTACATTAAACATTTTATGAAGAAAGTCCGAGGACTTTTGACTGCACCTCTTAGTTTTAGTTTCTTCATATTTGAATAATCACTATTGTCACATTTGCATTATATTACGTAGAGTACGACGAGATAATAGCGGGCGGAGTCTCGATCGAAGAGTCGGACAGCTGTGGTCTAAGTAATTTATCCATATTAGTGTCTTATTTTATGTCGTTATTTTAGGTCTTTTATATGTGAATATAGGTGAATAAAGGCACTTCAAATAATTGACAGGTTGTAAACCGATTATCTTCTATATTGGCTTATCATTTAAACATAGCTGACAAACACAAACTGTCATAACTGATTGATAGGTTGCTGACATAATTGTATATGCATTAAGGTTATGGCACGCACGGTACGATAATCATCAGGAATAACCACCATCGAGAATCTGTTTACTCACCTGCAAAACCCCGTGATCTTCACGTGATCCATTCCAAATCCTTGACATTTCAGTCCTTCTTCCCAGTGGGTACTATTCTTAATACCTTCAGTAGTATAAAGGGAGTCAAAATGATACCACCTACCGCGGTATCATTTCCACCCCTTTATACTACCCCCACCACCCCTGAAAATCCAAAAGTTGGTTAATGATGAAATTGTCTCCCTACAGTAAATTTATGAATTTTTGGAAAAAATAATTTTGAAAAGAGGGAGTCAAAATGATACCACCTCCAACCAAAAGTTGGTGGTGGTATTGTAGTCCCAATTATATTGGTAATTGACTTTTGAAAAAATATATTGGTGTCATAAATACAAAAGGTAAATTCGACACCAATTGAACAGATAAATTTCATAGGTTATAATATTATATTGGAATTATAACAAAATGGATAATAAAATAGAATTGGAATTTCATAATGTCTTTGGTGAAAAATATTACTATAAATTGAAAACACTATGCAAAATCGAATACATGAAATATCAGCGTAATTTATTACGCTCCGATAAAAACGTTGCATTTACAATATTATACCGGCAATTACGTCGCCGGTACAAGGATCAAATTCGTGAAATGAAGCGACTAAATAGGATCGGAGAACAACTACCGGAATATTATAAAACTATTTTTATAAAACCGTTTAAAATCAACGATTCGTTAACGGATATGCGTTTCTACAATACTATTGTAATGGATTTGAAGGTTAGAAAATTCTAATTAGAATTGGAAATTGAACAGAAAAAACGCTACCAATATTATTAGAGAAAATGGATAATAAAATACAATGTGAATTGAAAGCTTTTAATGCCTGTGTTGAAGAAGTTTACGAAGATTACGGGGTTATAGTCCTATATATAAATTCTATAAATTGAAAACACTGGAAAATATCGAATACATGAAATATCAGCGTAATTTATTACGCTCCGATAAAAACGTTGCATTTACAATATTATACCGGCAATTATGTGAACTATGCAAGAGACAAATACAAACATTAAGAAGGATAACGCGTATCGGATATAAAACTAAGGTGTATTATTTAAAATTGTTAAAACCCAACGATTCGTTTACGAATATACATTTCTACGATATCGTTTTTAAAAATATTATTGAACAGAAAAAAACACTACTGATTAATTTATGTTGTAATCACAACACCAAGCAGACGACAATGTTCCAATTACACGTGTTATGAACATACAAATTAGGTGTCCCACCTTACACGTATATTAAGTGTCCATTTTACAGAGATTTACACGATTACGTCTTCCGGGATGGAAAATAAACACACTGTAATATATATACTACACACACGAGGGTGTGTATTACAGTCGACAATATGGCAACCCGTTATCGATATTCCGGAAGTATTTCTTACATTCTGATTGGTTGGCATTTTTTTATTTTACTTTTAATAATTTAGAACGTTATGACCTATATTATTAAATAAAAACGAACTTGTTATATAAAAAAAAAAGAAAAAAAAAAGGAAGTAAATATTTGGCATTGCACAACACGGTTTTAGCTTAATATATGTAAAATTAACAACAATAATTTGTCTTGGGGGACGCCCCTTGATAAAAATGAGCGCTCATTGCTCCCGCGCTGACACTTCCAAGGTTGCCTAGAATTTCGACACTGGTTCCTAGATCAGCCGATAGATGGGGTGTGCTGTACGGGCAGCTATACACCCGGCTAGCCACAAGACGAGATGAGAAGAGAAAGAGAAGAACAAAGAAGGTGGCTAGCCGGGTGGGCCCAGAAGGGTTTTGCTGGCGCGAGTTCGAGCCTCGGTGGGACCTGAATTATTTTTTTTTTATTACTGATTATTATGTTTACTGATTTAAATTGTTTACTGCACCAATATAATTAATTTTATAATTAATTTTTTATAATTTTAAGAAAATTAATTAATTATCACAATTTCGGGGTGGTGGTGCTGTAACATTTCTTCCGACTTCATTTCCAAGTTTTACCCTAAAGTTATTCCAATCAGTACTCTCAATCTTGGGCATGGTGGCGCGTGCTTTGATTCTAATATCATTTTTTAATTTTTCATATCTCCTCATTTCTTTCACAACGGATTCAAACTCTAAATTTGATATTTCATTATCGGTCAACGCTTTGGACACTATAACGTCGATGCTATTTTTCTTAGACCTGGCGAGAACGGATATTCTATCATGTTTTCTACATTTTTTCTCGAGTTTTCCACCCGCAACCCTAATTACCATACAAAGTATTCCAGATAAAACGGTAATTCCACTCAAAACCCCTGCAAGTGGAACCGTTACAATTGTAGATAGCGTTGCAGCAGTCCCCGCACCACTCATTACAGATGAACTTGCCAGAACCGTACTAGATGCTTCGGCTATGTTCGCCGCGCGCTTATATTTTTTAGCGTTTCTTTTTCTATTTTTATATTCTCTAACTAAAATATCCAGCATAGCGACAATATTATCCATCCTAAAATCTAATCTTCTTTCGTGAATTGGATACAGTGTTGATGGAGTGGTATTTACAATCGGAAGTGGTGATTCGTTCATGATATATTGGTATTGATATTTTATAAATTAAGTTCAATTAACAATGAGACAATAGTGGAAGAACTCGCTGGTGCAGCGATTTTCGTGACAAAGTTAATAACACTACCTTCAGAAAGTCTAATTGGATCATCACCGGCGAACAAAACCACCGACGAACTATCTCCAGCGAGCTTAGTGACTCCAATTGCCCGTTCTTCCCCATCCAGTACGAGATTTATCATGACCGCACCCACAGGTTTACCATTAGCATTAACCGAGCAGACCGCCATTCGGAGACGCGTACCTGAAGCTGTCATGGCGTATCCCCATATTTATTACTCGCTTTGACACCGAACGAATATTCATAGAGCCCCTCAGCCAATGGGCCCCGCTTCTCAGCCCAAACTGTTATGACACGTTTTTGCGTTTTCATTGTTTTCAACAATCCGGCAATCCCCCCGATAGAGGTATGGGCCTCAGCAAGAATCTTCTCAGAGGACTCCTCAAGTGCTTTTGTCGCGGCTCTACGAACACGTTTCAGTTTATCTGAAACTTCGGTTATTTTTCCGTCTAGTTCAGTAAGTGCTGCTTCTCTGATGAGAGAGTCCTCTGAGCGCAACACCCCATAAGCCTCCGTAATGGCCACCTGGTGGTCTTCTAGGGATTTTTCAATATCCAACCCGGCCTCTTTTTGAAATTCGGTTATTTTTCCGTCTAGTTCTGCAACCGCCGTTTCTCTGATGAGAGAGTCCTCTGTGCGAAACACCCCATAAGCCTCCACAAGGGACGCCTGGTGGTCTTCTCGGACTTTATCAATACCCGTTTGGACCCCCTCAACACCCAACCGGGCCTCTTTTAAAATTAGATTATTTTTTCTCCTAGTTCAGTAAGTGCCGCTTCTCTGATGAGAGAGTCCTCTGAGCGCAACACCCATACTCCTCCGTAATGGCCGCCTGGTGGTCTTCTCGGGCTTTCTCAACCCCCCAACCGGGTCTCTTTTCGAAAATCGGTTATTTTTCCGTCTAGTTCAGTAAGTGCCGCTTCTCTGATGAGAGAGTCCCCTAAGCGCAACACATTATAAGCCTCCGCAAGGGCCGCCTGGTGGTCTTCTCGGACTTTCTCAACCCCCAACCGGGTCTCTTTTCGAAAATCGGTTATTTTTCCGTCTAGTTCAGTAAGTGCCGCTTCTCTAACGAGAGAGTCCTCTAAGCGCAACACATCATAAGCCTCCGTAAGGGCATCCTGGTGGTCTTTTCGGACTCCCTCAATACCCAACCGGGCCTCTTTTTGAAATTTGGTTATTTTTTCGTCTAGTTCAGTAAGTGCTGCTTCTCTGTTGGGAGAGCCCTCTGAGCGCAACACCCCATAAGCCTCAGTAAGGGCCGACTGGTGGTCTTCTCGGGCTTTCTCAATACCCGTTCGGACCCCCTCAACCCCCAACCGGGCCTCTTCCCGAAAATGTGGTTATTTTATCACCTAGATCGTTTTAGTTCTGTATGTGTTTCTTCACGACTTTGTGTAGTCACAGCCAGGGCATATTCTCTAAGTTGTGATAGTAGACTCCTGTGAATCTCGTCCGTGGCCGCCGATATGTTCTATTGATCAAGGCCTTTGTTTTTTCGGTAGCTAAAAAGTCACTCTCTGTTGGGATAAATCCCCCTTCTGCCGGTTCCAAATTCTTTGAATTTATATTTGTCACCCAATCGGAAGAACTACCTGGTCCGTATATACTCATTTTCAATAATGTTGATAATATATATATATATAAATTACTAACATGCGTTTAATTAATTTGAAATTTCTAGGACGACCGAAATCGGGTAATCGTTCTTCAACTCTCGCCCTTTATCATCAAGAATAGAGACCGTAAATTCGTGGATATTTCCCGATTCCAAAACTTTCATCTCGGGGTGTGGGAAGTCTAAGGCCACAGTCTCGCCATAGAAACAGTCGCTGGCGGGTACGGTTTTCAGTAATTTTGAACAGTAGTGATAGTAGCAAACATAATAATATCTTTCAATGGATACCAAAGCATTTAGCTTTAATTATAATGCAAAGTACGCGGCCGGAGGTAAATACACGCAAAAAGACGTTGTTAACCACCTTGTACACCCAACTGTAACGGTTAGACCGGACAGTGGCTTTACCACCAATTTCCCTAACACGTTTGAGAAATATAGGCTGCCGAAGATTACTACAATGGAGGCCGTGAACGGGTGGAAAGCAACACCGATGCAGTTTTGGCAGAATCAGCTAAATTTCGCTGTATGGTGCGCAACAGCCGGATGTGGAGTTTCACATCAAGACCATCTGGCATCCAAGAATGTCATGCTCCGAAGTGTCTACAACTTTCATGTGTATTATACTATTAGGAGGATTCTCAAATAACTAGGTATGTCACTACCTCAAGACGACGCCTCGGATCCTATTTCCAGCACATACAACCGTAAGGCGTTCGAAAGACTGTGTAACGAATTTGACGTTTCAAAAGATCCGGATTGGAGACAGAAAGAATTCTGGTATACTTTCGGTTTAGGTGACGTTTACATAACGGGTATGGGGTTTGTGAAGCACCCAAAGGATCCACCACCACCAATAAAAACAAAGAATACCGACTTCGTGCCACCAGTACCATGGTCTTTCAAATCGGCCCATGTTGATTTCATTCAGCAACCTGCGGGGGTAAATACCGCGTGGGGATCATTTGTGTTAGATAAGGGTCTAGGGTTCACGCAGGCGGGTGTTACTCGCCTCAACGACTCCATTCGCACGTACGTCTGGGCCATCCTCGGCGCACAGAAGCAAACGCGCAGTTCTATACTGGGCACGGGAACGGCGTTTGACGCGCAAAAACAATTCTTGGCACTTGTAGAGGACGCCATCTCGGCTAAGGTGGACCTGGAGAAGGCGATTCAGAATTATCAAGACGTTTTGCAGAATGCCAGCACCCCAGTAGACTATGTATTTGGAATAGGTCTTTATATGGCGCCGAGCAATATGATACTACGAGACGATCCGATTGACGGTTACAATAATCAGATCGTAATCGCCACCGTCAATCAAAAAATCTGCCACAACGGGAACGTGAACGCGGATATTATCAAGCGCACCCCCAACTTAAAACGGCCACCACCCCCAATCAAATCGCGATTGGAAGAATTGGACACCCCAGCAAGTTCATTTGAACCCAGTGTTCCACCCGCGGGAACACCAATCGTAATTGGAAGCACAACCCACGAGGAGGAGAAATTAGCCCTCGTCGTCGCCCTCGTGGCGATCAGACTATTCGCGCTTTGGTTTTAAGAACTCTCGGGCGTAGAATAGTAGGAGACAGGCGATCGCCACGATTAAAGCCCAAGTATTCTCGGCGAGCCATGCGACCGTTTTTGATAATATAGATAACAGGTAAGAAACGATACTCCCGATCAATCCAGGTAGCGCGGCAGCAGCCTTTCCGACTAATTTGGCCAGGAGACTGGCGAGGTTTTTCAGATGCTTTTTTAACCCACTCCTTGGCTCCACCAGATGGCGCGGGTGCTGGTGCGGGTGATGGCGCGGGCGGTGGCGCCGCACCACCAGTGAAAGCTAGAACTATGATCGATATAGGTATGCCGATAGCAACGAGGATGCTTGCTATCGTGACACCCTGCTCTCTGAACAGAGTGCGAAGACGCTCACCGAGTGTCGTCTCCTCGTGCAGGACCCTCGAGATTCTTTCGCGGATCCGACTTATTTGTGTGCGGAGAGCCTCACGGCAAGCCGATGCAGCCTCCGAGCGCGCTTCTCTTTCGTCCCGCAACGACCGCAGGCGTTCGGTGATCCGCTCGGATTCTCTATCGTCACTGGCTTCCTCCAGTTTTCTTTCTTCTAACGTGATATGTTCATCCAGCGCCGTGAGTTTGGAGAGGTTAAGGACCAGTTCGCCCCGGACTGTTTGCAGAGCCTTATCGAGGCCCCGGAGTTCGCGAAGAGGTAACGGTGGGTCATTGTTAGTCCCTTGGTAGAGGTTGAGTATTTCGTTTTCGCTGAATGTGGTCTCCATCGTGTTAATAGCGTCGGTGGCTACTTGAGGGACCTCGCTGAGCTCGACCGTTTCTATCGCGGAGGCCGTCTTCTCCAGTGTTTCGTCGGTAGACTGTAGGGCCTCTACAGCGCGGGTCGGCATAATTGGTTTGCCCCTCTTCCAATCTGGGAATCCGAGTTCGTTCCTTATGAGTTGGCCACCGCCCGGGTTTCCGGCAATGGTGTTCAGCGCTAGGGGTTTACCGGTCCTCGTGTTGACTATTGGTAGATTTGATGCCGCTTTTAGTCGCAATCTACAGTTCAGATCAAATTTGAACTTGGAGTAGTCGCGACCGACAGATGGGACCAAACCTTTTTCTGCCAAACTGTTGTAGTAGTCGTTTACAGCTCCCTCGAGTAATTCCCAACTTTGACTAGTGGTAGCGCCACCTATTTCCCCCATTTGTGACTGGATTGGAACTGGAGTCTCTGTGAAGGGTGTTTCGTTATCGATGTCATCATCATCCTCATCGACGTAATCTTCTCTGCCGATTTCATCCATGTCAACATCGTAATCAGCCATATTTATTAATTTTGTCAAAATTATTAATTATGTATTAATGACAAAACCATACGGGTTTAATATAGTAACTTATTTTCTCTAAATTATATCTTCGAGTCAATACGGTCGCAAACTCAATCCATACCGCAGATTGCGTGAGCCCCTTGGGGCAAAAGGCGTGAGACAGAGCGTCGTTATTACGAACAACCCATCGACAATCGACCAAAACCAGCAGCTCTTAGTCCGCTTCCCCAACCTCGGAGCTAGCGACGTCATTGTGCCGGGTACTGTTCGCCTCGCTTTCACTATTTCGCTGACTTCGACGACGCGGACCGAAACGTCGTTCAGAACCTGGGTCGCGCCATCGTCAAGAAGACCATGATAAAGATTTCTGGTAATGAGGTGATGTCGATCGACGACAGCGACGTCTACCATTGCTATCAGGACCTGTGGAAGACGGCGCAAGAGCGCGAAAATGCTGTATATCAGGGTATTGACACCAGTAAAAATAAGAACGTAACCAAACTTAGAATCGCAGCTGGTAACAAGGCAGATAATGACGCGAGCGACAACGCGATCGCGGCCGCTTACGTCAACCGCTTCTACATCCCGCTCGACTTTGAGTTGCTGGAGAGTCACATGCTATACTATCAGAGTGCTTTGGCGGACCGCCTCGAATACGAACTAACGTTCAACGACTACGGCCGAGCTCTCATAGCCACCGACATGTTATCGACGTATACGATCGACAATATTTCGCTGGAGTACGACATGGTCACGATGCCCGAACTCGCGCGATTGATCAGAACCCAGTACGCCGGGCGCGTTACCATACTTCTTCGCCACCGCAAGATGACGAAAGACAAAAGCGACACATTATGGAATACTAACGTCAACGTACCCGCCCGCTCGATGAAAGGTATATTGGTGTTGTTCGAGGATGCTCGGTTCGCGTTCGGTGCTAGAAAAACTGACAAATTCTATAACCCCAAAATCACGAAGGTAGAGGTGACGATCGAGGGAGTCCCCAATCAACTCTACAGCGCGGGTCTTCGCGCGCACCAGCAGTGGGACGAAGTCAGAAAGCAGTTTGCTTCCGGCTCTAAGCGTTCCCCGGAGGTTGCCGCGGTTGCCAAATACCTGCAGCTCTCGGACGTCTCCCTCGGGCAGTTCCTGACTACAAACTACGCGTTATGGCTAGACATGCGAGTCAGCGACGACGACCAAATGCACGGTAGTGGGCGCCAAGTTGAGAACGCTAGTGAGGGTGTGACGATCCAAATAACCAAAGAGGCGGATGGAGCTGGGCCATTGAACGTGTACTTATATATAATTACAGACTCACAACTCGACATCGAAGATGGTCGATACGTCTCAGCACTCTACTGATTTAATAATAAAATCAACTCACGATTTAATTAATTTTAAGAAAATTAGCAATCATTCCAACGATTTATTAATTAATAATTTTGAAAAAATTAAGAAAATTAGCAATGAACACCAATTCACGATTGGAGAATTAACTCTACCTTCAAACTTTAAAGTTTATGATGCTCACTCTGCCATAATATGTGGGCAGACAGGATGTGGAAAAACCGTTTTCATCCTCGACTTGCTCGAGGGGTCCTACCGCGATGCCTTTCGTCACATTGTGATCCTGTGTCCCACTGTGCGGCACAACGATACTTATCAGCGATGCCCGTGGATCTGGACCGACCCTGAGGTATATGTTATTGACCCCGGCGACAGGCTTCACGATTGGTTGCGCGGCTTCTACCAAATAGTTCAGGCTGAGCCCACCCTATACGTGATTGACGACTGCTCGGCCAAGGCGGCGATGACCAAAAAGAAGGACATGCTCTCTGAGCTCGCATTTTCTGGCCGCCATGCGAGGCAAAGCGTATGGATCTCCACTCAAAAGTACAACGCCGTCCTCAAGGATCTGCGCGAGCAAACGAAATATGTCGCCCTCTTTCACTGCAAGGACTGAGACTCATTCGATGACTGGAGGTTCGACAGATGCTTTCGGAAACAAAACACGCCAAGCTTCTGCTAAAGACCGATCAACCAACTGCTTATAAAGTTATCAATTAACAATTGCTTAACACATGCTGAGCAATTGCTGAACAATGCTGAACAATGCTGAACAAATGTTGAACAAATGTTGAACAAATGTTGAACAATGGTTAACAATGTTAACAATTTGATGCTCCGCTGAATAATTGTTTAGCAATTATTGCTTTGTTGCGAGCATAACGGTGATCATAAGTATCTGGTGGTGTGCTTTCATTATTTTTGCTAATTAATTTAATAACATTATTAATAAATATGTTAAAGTTATGAGACTTGTAAGAATAGTTAAATTAATTTTATTAAATTAATTAGCAATAATGAACTGCGACGAAATTCTCGATCAGCTAATAGAAGAAACCTCAACTCCGACTGCCGACACGGTATCTTTTCTGAAAGATAATGAAACATCAACTCCGATCCCGATTGGGTTGACTTCAACTCCAATCGCGATTGGGGCCGATACGAATGAAAACGCGGCGCGATGAGAGCGGCTAGCTGCGCTGGTTGCTGGGGGACAATCGGAGCATTATCTCGGTAGGCGTCTCTCAGTTTGTCAGGTGGATAAGATGTCAGATGCGGAGATTGATAAAATGTATGCGTGATACGAATCTAGGTTAGGTGCGGAGATGACAAAAACTCTTGGATCGGCGGCTATTCATTTGTACGCCACCGCCGTTAGTATGCTTCTCCCTATACCAGACACCGCGGGGTTGATTCGCGATCTAGAGACTGACCCTTTTATAGGAGACACTCTTAGAACAGCCTGCTGCTCAATTTATCACAAGTTTGGAATGTACTTAGCTCCGCTGACAACCGCGTTGACCACGGGTAAACACTGTCAATTTGGACATATATGCCCACTAACTATAAGCCCTAATATTATAAATGATGATGACACAAGACACACCTGCTAGAGTGACGGAGCAACAATCGCCGATTGGACCTCCAACTTCAACCCAATCGAAATTGGGGTTGAATCCGATTGCACTTCCAACTCCGATTGATCCTCCAACGGAGCCCTCAACACCGCGACATAAAAACCCAAAAAGACAGGCAGCTGGGCGGGCGGCGGCTGCCACCCGAAAAGTTAAACAATATAAAATACTCGCCGAGCTTCGAGAGGCTAAACAGTCGTTGCAATCGGGGACGGAGACACCAAAACATCTGAAGACAGAGCAATCGGATTCAACAGTATTGAGTGCAACAACACCCCCAACTCCAATCGCGATTGAACCCAACGCCCCCAATTCACGAATTGGAGTTGGGTTGTTGGTGTTGGTCTGGCAGTTGTTGGCGCCCTGTGTGTGTGGAAATACCCCCTATTACACCAATCCTTATCGAAAAAACAACCCCCATCAATTCATCCAAAAACAGTTACGAAACACCAATCGCAATTGGATGCGCCCCATTTAAACATTAATCACGATCCCTTTTATATGCAATAATTATAATTATCAACAATGGCTGAAAACGATGGTAAAATGTTCGTGAATTCGCTTTATCACGGCTAGGTGATATCGGGCCTCAGTATCGGATGGGCTCAACTATTTAAGATACTCTTAAGAGGGCCCTCTCCCAAATTTGAATTTACTACGAAAGAAATCTGGGTCGTGGGCTTAAATATAGCGAGCGCAGTTACGTCTCGAGATTATCTAGTTAAAGCTGGAATTCTACCTGCTAATATATGGAAATAATGGCTTCGATCGGTATAATGATAGGTGGTGCACTTTTAAACGCATTGGCGTTCGGCGGTAGCAACTATATGTTCTCGAAAATAGGAAAATCGAACGTGGATGAGGAGCGCAAGCGTCACGATTTAGCTGTAGAACAACTCAATAGCGCAAAGGAAGCATGGTCGAAAAAACGAACCGCCCATCTGGACTGGGTCAACGAAGAGCTTCGCCGTGAGAATCACGCCGCGCAAACTTTCCAGAACGTTGAAGAAGCCAACCGCGAGTACGCATTGGCATATCCACAGAAAAGTCTCGCTCCAATGAAATTGGGACTGGATCGCGAGCCCCAACTTTCAGATTTCTATGTACCGTCAGAGGCCCAAAAAGACCGCGAGATCGCGTTCATCGTCGTAGGAATGGGTGTGGTGGGTCTCGTCGGCTACTATATTCAATCGAGATTGAAATAATTATTTTAAAAACAATATGTTTTTAAAATATATATATAGAACGATCTGGCGAGGGCATGTTGGAGTTTGTCCGATATATTACAATACTTCGCATACGATGAACACGCACAATACCAAACCATCGGTTCGCCTAACGCGCAAGCTAGCGAACACATACTACAGCCCCCGCGGCTACTGGAAGGGACTCGCGGCCATCAAGAACCTCGCCGCGGCGACCAAGGTTTCCGAAAACGCCACCAAGGAATGGCTCAAGAAGCAGGCCATCTGGCAGATCTATTTACCCGCCCCTCACAATATTCCGCGCCCGAAATTCGACGTGCCGGTGCCTAACAAAGTTCACCAAGCTGACCTCCTGTTTCTCCCTCACGATCGCGTCGGTCACAAGACGTACAAGTACGCACTGACAATCGTTGACATAGCGAGTCGTTATAAGGGGGCTGAGCCACTGGCTACTAAAGAGTCTGAGGAGGTGGCCGAGGCTCTTTCCCGAATATATAAAAGGAGTCCTCTCAATTGGCCGAATCTTCTCCAGGTCGATCCCGGCCGCGAGTTCATGGGCGCGGTCTCTCATCTATTGTATAAGCACAAAGTTCCTATCAGACGCGGCCGCGTCAACATCCACCGAGACCGGGGAATCGTGGAGCGGTTCAATCGAACCCTGGCTGAGAGGCTATTCGGTCACCAATACGCCAAAGAACTTGTAGACCCTCATTCGCGATCGACCGAGTGGGTGGCCAGACTGCCCGCCGTGGTCTCCGCACTGAACGGAGAGGTGGCCAGATTGATCGATAAGAAGCCCGTAGATGCCATCAAGTTTAAAAGGGTGACGAGCAAGCCATCTGCCGTCTCGCGCGGGCGACCCGTTGGCTTAGAGGAGCAACGACTTCCATCGGATGTTGACGTCCGGTACCTCTATCAACCGGGAGAGCTCGAAGGTGGCAGCCGCCGCTCGACTGATCCCGTGTTGTCTCTTAATGTATATCATCTGGATCGATCTATTACCAAACCCGATGAGCCAGTGCTCTACTATTTGGCTGATGGTCCATCGCCCGGGTTTGTTCGCGAATAACTTCTTATGGTGCCTTCTGACACCCAGCTACCCCCGGATCGTTAGAAAGGTTCTGTACGTATTCCGTCTGGTAACACGCGTATTTTATCGTAGTACGCTGAGAGTCCTAATTTGTGTTGGCTGTACGTTTTCATAACGCCGTCTTTCATTTTAAATCCTCTATTTTGTGCTACATCTGTAATGTGTTTTCCATCTTCTGTAGTTTCACTTAGTACTCGTTTATATCTATCCCAATTTAAATTGTTAGTTCTCTTGGACATTTCTTTCGCAGAGTTTTTATTAATTAATTCTTTATAAATAATATTTTCTATAAAATAACACTTACTAGATAACGCTATCGCCCTATCTCCGCTAAATTCCATTTTGAAAAGTCCTGGCTCTCTTTCGCTCCATTTATCCCAAGCCAACCATTTCTTTTTTTCTTTTTCAAACTCGTCTAGTAAGTTAGGTCTAATCAATTCCTCTATTGTTTTTCCACTAACTCCTATATACATACTATCCGTATCAATCTGTATTAATTCAAAGTCTTCTCTTTTTACGTATTTGTCTAGAAATTCGTAGTAAAATTCCAACATTCTTAATTTAGCTAGTTGATAAACCGCTATTCCACAATGGAATGGTCTCTTTACCGCACACCTGGGTTTTCTTGAAGATATTTCGTACGCATCTCCTATCTCTTCCAAATCGTCAAAGAATGCAGATCTTAATGCTTAGTCAACACAGGTTTCGTTTTGCGTATATGTCGTATTTAAATGTCTCTCTGTTGCCTCTATCATTTTTCCACAACACGAGTTTCCTAATAATTTCATTATATCCGCCACTGGTTTCTTATTTGGTTCTACATCGCCTGTTCGTCTTGCGACTGTAACTTCTTTTGCGAACCATTCGAACGGTTTTCCATTAATATAATCTATAACACGATGAACTCCAGTTATTTCTAGACCGTGTTTCAAATACCATCTCAATAGTGGTGCGTACAGCAATACTTTAGTGGCGGTCATAGATCCCACCAATTTTATTCCATTTCCTCTAGTTATGCCAGTATCTTCCAAATATTTTAACATGTGTGCGGGAGCTTCATCAACCTCTACAGCACGATTTATATAAAGTGGAGACATTTCAGAAAACTTATCTTTTAATTTATTGGGAACTTCTATATCCACCTCCGCAAACCCAAACCAGTCTCCGGATAAAATCCTTTTACTAAACTTTTTAATAAGTTTAGGGTTATGTGGGTTTATCTATATGATGTTTAGTTTCTTTTCCACACGGCATATTTTTATTTAACGTAGATAAATATAACGCGTTTGCATCGTACCCCAAAACAGCCTTGCAAAGTTTGGAACCCACTCTAATATTTGAAACACCGGCTTCTGCATATCGTGTAAATACTATTGATGGACCACCAACTAGAGCGTCTTTCATCATTTCGTATGTTTCTTCTTTTGGTGCATATAGAGCATCCTCCGGTATAATCGTCTTTGAAGATTTTTGTTCTTTAATGGTTCCTCTCAATAAATATTGTATAGATACTCCAGGTAGTGTTACCGCATCTTTGAAAATATCCACACCTCTGTGTTTATAAAATTCACACATTTTTCCACCGCTTCTAGGAACGGTGCTACATCTAAATCGTTATAATATGTCAACCATTCTCTGAAGGTTTCCATATTCTCTTCTTTGAAAATTCTACGACATTTGCTTAATTCTATTTCGTCTAGTAACATTTTCCCAGATAGTTTGGAATACCAATTCTCTATATCCGGTAGTCCTGGGTAATCCAGTTTGTCTGGAGAATCGAACCACTCGTAAGGAAAGAAAGATTTCTGTCAATTGCAGTCGTAGGCTTTTATCCAACTATCGTAACTTACACCGGGTCCTAGGTAAAGTATTACATCAAGAAATCTAAACTCTGGAGTAAATATAAATATTGTTGCGTGTGCACGTTTTCCGACTTTCTTTGTTGTTGATGCCAGTTCACCTACTAGATATTTCTTTATTAAATTTATATCGTACTTACTGCTGTTAAAACCTATAACCGGTGCTTGCTCTATCCACTGTTCGATCTTGGCGATTTGGTTTTTACCTAAATGTTCTGTATTAAACCCATATCTTAACCATACTTCTTCTCTTATAGCTTTTCCCCTGACTTTCAAATCTTCTACGAATTTTTCTATAAGTTTTGCAGGATCTTTATCACAAATATGAGTTACTGTTCTTGAGAAATTATCTCCTATGCTAACGCTTACCGGAACGTGCTCAGCTTCATACTCTAGACTATTACCGAGAGTTTTAAATTCTGGCTGGAGATACGCCTCAAAATCGTATACTATCTGATATGGATAAAGAGTAGTGTCGCAACCGATCTTTATGTCTTTACCCATTCTTTGAAATTCGCTTTCCCACATAACTACTAGGTTGAATTATTTGCTTCTTCTAATAAATGTATCTCTTTTCATAGTGGATGCACGTTCTTCTTTTCTATGCTTTGCATGAATCTCACACCCGTGCCAGTAACAGCCGTGATATTGATATACGGTATTGGTTTCTGTACAGTATCCATCTACTGGAGCTCCTAAAATCCATCTTTCACCCCCGTGTCCGCACTGTTCGTGGTGAATGTGAATTCCCTCCCGCTTTTCCACAGAGTACATCCAATCGATCGCCCCATAACTGTTAGAACTTTTTGGGTAGAACGCTTTCTCGAACGACGAACGCGGGTGCTCTAAATAATTACCATCACATATTACTTTTGTCTCACCTTTCATACATTTTGGTCCGTGTCTCTTCATATTACTCGCTTTCGTGAATTTCTGTTTGCAATTATCGCAGGCGTAAATCTTAGATAGGTTTTTAAGGTTTTTTATCAGAAATGCGTGATTATTAAACAGTCCTATTGTCATTGGTTTATTACCTATTGCCTTATAGTGCGCTGGTGCCTTTTTCAACCACCATACATTACATTCGGTGGGTTGATATACTTCTATACCAATTTTAAAAAACTTTTCAACCTTTTTCAGATCGGAAAAAGGAATTGGTGAAAGCACATTACTACCGAAATATTGCTTACTAAGTTCTTTCGCTTTTTCTGTACATCTGTCAGGTCGTTTATCTGTCATATGCATAGCTAGACACCTGAACAGACAAAGGTCGTCATTATACTTATCTAAAGAATACATACCTTTTTTATTCTTCAGCCATTCTGGAAGTTCTCCTCCTGCTGCTTCTTTGGATTGTAGTCCCAAATCTATTCCCCTACTGCCCTGTATTAGCTTTACAAAAACCTCTACCCATCTTACAAACTTCCACTTTGTATTCGGTCTGTCTATTTTATCGGTCATTATTCGTGTTTGCTCCTTATCTGACAGCCATTTTGTAACGGTTTTCATTGATGATAGTGGTTCGCTACCGAGATTTTTGTGAAATATTATAGTTATAGGTTTTCCATTTTTAGTTTCCTCCATATGTTCTAGCTTGTAAGAATATGAATATCTCACATAAAAATTGGTTGTTAGATAAGGAGCGAGTTTATCGGACATGCGTTCAGACCCATTAATGTCAATGTTTTTACGAAAGGATAATGTAACTACCCGTCTTCCATTTTCTACCTTTTCCCATGTTTCATCGTGAGCCCCCAATATTTCTTCATCTTTTTCCACTATCGCGCGAACTATAGATTTTTTCTTACTATTTGGTATTTGGTCGCCTGTGCGTCTAATTTGGGACAAATTATTGGTGCTTGAAGGTTTTATTACACTAGCCCTTAACCCCGCAATACTTTATTTTTTAATTCTGTTACCAACTTCCTCCGCTTTGGATATATCATTAAATGCCCCTCTTTTATAGGCGCGGGTAAACCGCTTCATAAACACCTCATTCTTTGTGGCGTTTACCTCCTAACTCTCAACCGTTTACTATAAGTAATCCCTAGAGATTCGGCTTCTCTTCTCAAACTTTCTATTTCTGCTCTAGTTTCTGGCGTTATCATATTTTCTGTATATACTTTTGTATATATACTTTTGTATGACCTATACAATTTATCTGTTGGACGTGAACAATTTACATCATGTTTTTTTTCACGTCCAATTGAACAGATACATATACATATACATATATAATGGAGTGTGTGACTTGTTGTAAGACTTTTGCGTGTAAAGACTATCTACGAAGGCATCTATCGAGACGTAGAAATTTCCTTGTGTCGCCCCGCAATTTCAATGCCCCAGATGCCCTTGTAAATTTGTTAGTGCCCAAGCTCTTTGTAGACATAAGCAATTGCGCTGTCAGGTGGCTAAAGGTGAACGTGGTAGACTAGAGCTGTTAGAATTAGTTGCTGATCTGCGAAATAAATTAGCTATATCGGAGGAGAAAAATGGGGTGTTGGAATGTAAACTATTGAACTTGCATTAATGATTTCGAATAGCTGAAGAGCGACAATTGGAAACTTTTATAACTGCACTCAGGGACTCTCCAAAACTTGCAAATTTAATGTATCGCCTGTGAAAGATATTAGTAACAATCTTAATCTCCTAACACATTTGTTGATAAGTTATTTCATTAAACTAGTTATTACCAGTATACGAATAACCACAATGATTCATTTATGCATTTCATGTCTGACGATAATTCATATTGCTTTGACAGTCTCAGAACAATACCATGCACAGGCTAATAATACAATTGGAGAGACACATTTTTATGACAGTTACTTTTTATTAAACATTGATTATTACATGTTTTTGATCAAATTGAATCTACTATCAGGGGATATTGAAACAAATCCAGGTCCAAATATTAATAGTGACTCATGTTTATCAATTTTACATCAAAACATAAGAAGTGTGCGAAATAAATTAGAATATATCCAGGACAACTATTTAGATTTTGATATTTGTGCCAATTGACAGAAACTCACCTATCACAAATCATAGAAACATCGTCCATACAACTTGAAGGATTTGACCAAATATTTAGGAAAGACAACTCTGCACACTCAGGTGGATTACTTATATATGTTAAATGTTCAATGATATCCAAACGAATAGTCGATTTAGAAACGTTCTTACCCGAATCAATATGGATTCAAATTAATGATAAAAATGGCACATTTCTTGTATGCAATGTTTACCGCCCACCACACACAGCAAATGACTTTTGGGAACAACTGAATATATGCATAGAACGGGCATCCGAAATAACCAAACATATAATAATAGTAGGTGATATAAATGAAGATCAACTTAATCCAACCAGCAACAAGTTTAGAAATGTTATTATGATTAACAATATGAAAAACATAATAAATGAACCGACTAGGGTGACAGATCTAACGCAGACACTTATCGACCCCATTGCAGTTACTGCAGAAGTATCCGTATACGATAGTGGAATCATCAAAACTCCATCGGAAATTAGTGATCATTATGGCACATATGCATATATATATTGTAACTTACCGTCTGCAACTCCGTTTAAAAGGAAAGTCTGGAATTATAAACGAGCTAATTATAACATATTAAATATGATGATACAAACAACAGATTGGTCATTTATTAATAATGAGGGTAGCTTAAACATAGCTTGTGAATCCTTCCAAAATAAATTTATGGAAATTTTGCATGTATGTATTCCGACTAGTCTTGTTACAATACGCCCTAATGACAAACCTTGGTATAATTCATTAATACGTAAAACATCTCGCCAGCGTGACCGTCAAAAAACAACAGCTTTACGCACCAAAAATGAACAAGATTGGAAGACATATAAACAATTACGTAACAAAGTAAATCATATGAAAAAATATGCAAAACAAACATTTTATGACAATTTAGAATTTACAATGCAATATCTTAATGCTACTAATCCCCGTGAATACTGGAAAATAGTAAAAATGTTGGTGAAAGAAAATTCAAAAAATTGTGATACAATTCCACCTCTTTGTAAATCAGACAACACGTATACATTCACCGACACTGAAAAGGCTGAAGTATTGAATGAATATTTTGTTTCAATATCTACAGTAGATGATACAAACGTGGCTTTGCCGATTTTTTTATCTCGAACAAATGATAGAATAAGAACAATTTCGATTACAGAGAAAGATGTGAAAGATATAATTTAAATATTAAATGTTCATAAAGCAACTGGACCTGCTGAAATCAGTCATAGGATGCTTAAATAAACTTCCTCTACTATATGTAAACCTCTCGCATTACTTTTCAATCGATCAATACAGGAAGGAGTATATCCTGAGAAATGGAAATATGCTAATGTTATGCCACTTTTCAAAAAATGTGAACGAGACCAACCCTCAAATTACAGACCTATTTCTTTGATTAGCTGTGTAGGCAAAGTTATTGGAACGAATTGTATTTAAATATGTTTACAACCACCTACACTCCAACAATTTGATTTACAAAAACCCATCCGGATTTTTACCTGGTCATTCAACCGTATATCTACTGATTGACATATACAATCAGATATGCAAAGCAATAGATGAACGAAAACACACATGTATCGTTTTTTTGTGACATATCGAAAGCATTTGATAGAGTTTGGCATACAGGTCTCCTTATAAATTGAAACAGAATGGTGTAGATGGCAATCTTCATAGTTGGTTTGGAAATTATTTATCAAACAGATCACAGAAGGTTTTTGTAGGTTCATCCTTTTCTGAAAACAAAGTAATAAGTGCAGGTGTTCCACAAGGATCGGTTCTTGGTCCTTTTCTCTTTTTGATATATGTAAATGATATTGCTGACAATCTAATCAGTACAACCAGACTTTTTGCCGATGACTCATCTATTGCAGTTTCAACACCAGAAATGATTATAATTAGAACATATAATATAAATCACGACTTAGATAAATTAGCGGAATGGTCAAACCAGTGGCTTGTGAAGTTCAACCCCTCTAAAATTGACGCAATGATATGTTCACTAGTAAGACATGTAGATCCAGCTCTATATTTTAATAACGTCCAACTCCAATTTGTCGAACATCACAAACACTTGGGGTTAACTCTTAGTCAGGATGGAAACTGGCATGAACATATTTCAAATATTATTGTATCAGCTTCAAAGGTATTAGGTTCTTTGAAGATGCTTAAATTTAAACTGAATAGAAATACATTAAATCAAATATAGATATCTTACATGAGACCAATTGTTGAGTATGCAGCAATTGTTTGGGACAGTTGTACCCAATATGAACGTGATTCCCTTGACAAACTGCAATATGAAGCAGCTAGAACAGTTACTGGTCTAACCCGTTCAGTTTCAATTAATAAAAATGTCCAAGAAATTGGATGGGTGTCGCTATCAGATCGAAGAAAAATACAAACATTAGTGTTAATATTCAAAGAAAAGGCAGGTAAACTTCCAACCTATCTACACGAGCTATTCCCACAACTCGTCGGAGAAAATAATCCATTAAATCAAATATAGATATCTTACATGAGACCAATTGTTGAGTATGCAGCAATTGTTTGGGACAGTTGTACCCAATATGAACGTGATTCCCTTGACAAACTGCAATATGAAGCAGCTAGAACAGTTACTGGTCTAACCCGTTCAGTTTCTTAATTAATAAAAATGTACCAAGAAATTGGATGGGTGTCGCTATCAGACCGAAGAAAAAGATACAAAAAATTAGTGTTAATATTCAAAGAAACGGCAGGTAAACTTCCAACCTATCTACACGAGCTATTCCCACAACTCGTCGGAGAAAATAATCCATATGAATTGCGTAATAAGAACAATTTTATTACATTAGCCAGGCGAACAGAAATCTACTCTAAATCTTTTATACCATCTTCATTAGCATTATGGAACGAGTTAGATGACGAAATTAAGAATTCCCCCTCCTTAGCAACATTTAAAGCCAAACTAAAACAGCTGTTCAAACCGGCAATTGTTCCAGCACACTACCTGATAGGTGAAAGAACACAATCAGTTTATCACGCCCGCATAAGAAATAAATGTAGCAATTTAAATTCAGATCTATTTATAAATCATCTACGAGAATCCCCATTATGTCACTGCACACAAGACGTTGAAAATACCGAGCACTACTTTTTCAAATGCACATCATTCAACCAATAACGCCAGCAAATGTTTACCGCAACCCGTCAACACAACCCCTTGTCAATAGATACTGTACTGTTTGGAGAGGAGTCAAAAGAATATGAATCTAATGCTACCATTTTCAAAGAAGTTCAGCGCTACATAAAACTCACTCGTCGTTTTAACAATTTTAATAATGAGTAGACTCACTAACATGTTCCTGTTTTATAGGGAAAATAATCAACTTACATGGTGGCCCGATTTTTGGATGTCAAGCGGTCTGCATTCACTGGATTGTGAAACACGAATACATATGTATGCTTGTTTTGTTGTTTTTTTCGTTTATTTTTCGTACATGTTTTTTGCTCTATATATCATTACATTATACCCTATATTTCACCGCCATTATACCACATGTTTAATACTTATAATAAGCATTTGGGAAGGGCTGTAGCTAACGTTGTAAAAACTTGTAGCCCAACCCGTTTGCTCTCTTTACCAGAAATTTGTTTATTGTACAATTATTGTAAATTGTAAAAAAAAGAGCAATAAAATATGTTTAAACTAAATGATTTCGACTTCAAAAGTCAATTACCAATATAATTGGGACTACAATACCACCACCAAATTTTGGTTGGAGGTGGTATCATTTTGACTCCCTCTTTTCAAAATTATTTTCTCCAAAAATTCATAAATTTACTGTAGGGTGACAATTTCATAATTAACCAATTTTGGATTTTCGGGGGTGGTGGGGGTAGTATAAAGGGGTGGAAATGATACCGCGGTAGGTGGTATCATTTTGACTCCCTTTATACTACTCCTTCTGTCCCATTGGTTATTAATGACGTCTACATATGGCGCTGGTCACCTTCAGGAAGGGCATAACCACGTGTATATGAAGCATGAACATTTGAGACACCACGACCGGGTATGGAAGGTGTTCGAGCCAATTCCCACCCTTAAATATAAGCCGAATGGATTAATGAGACACCACGCACAACGCGAAGTAGATAACTAATAGTAACATGTAACTCAGTTAAGCTAACTTGTAAATAAATATCGTAGATTTAAGGTGTTGTTTGTCAATTTAATTTCTCCAAGAACAACACCACATTGGAGCAGTTTTGTTTGGTGCTGTGACCAGGATCGACCATTGTCGTTGCGTTGGACAGTGACACGAAGATCTTTCACGAACGGTGAGACGTGTTACATGTTTTTCTCAATACATTAATTGGATGATTAAGTTATGGCAGGTGTTTACGCTGGGGAGGCTTTTACCAAACTTAATAATACATCGATTTTAGTGATAAAATATTTGGATAAAAAACAGCACTGTTTTAAAACAGAAGACTGTTTTGTTTATTAGTAAGCTATAATGGAAAGCAAAGAGATGCATTGGCCGGCCCGTGTACGCGCTACACGTGAAGGCAATCTGTATCATACGATGAACTAGGTTAAAGTGGTGATATTTCCTGTAAACTAGGTATGTGATTGGTCAGTAAGAATGTCAGTTTTATGCAAGTATGAAGTTTACTGTTTTCTAAACATGATAGTCACCTTTTCGACATAATAAGTTTGAGTCACATCCCATAAAGTACTGAAAATAATATGGTTAATGATAACACAATTAGAAAGCGACATGGGGGCTGGTGGGGTGGGAGCCCGCCCGTGGGCAAGCCCTATGAAAAGGATGGCCCATAACCCATAGTGTTTTGCGTTGAGGTGGGGTCCCCTCCCGCGGGGGTGTGGCGGGTTCAATGACGTGGATGGCAGAGAACCCGTAGAACATAATATCTTGCGCTCGTCTAAGACATGTCTGAATGCCGAGATGGCCATTGTGCACGCCTTGCAACATTTTGGATTCGAGAGGAGTCAAACTTATGTGCTTAGATCCTTTCAGTTTATCTCTATAATCCCATAACGCCATTATTTTTTGCGGACATTACGTTCTGAATACTACATGTACCTGTGAATTCATAAAGTTAGAATATATATCTGTTACTGACTCATGGGATAGCGTATCTGTAACTAGTATGTCTATGCCAGGAACGTCTTTCATTGATAGGCCACATTGCTTCAGCAGCAGTAAAATATCCTGTAATCTGTGACGACATTAATAGACTATTTATGCCATGGATATGAGATGCAAGTGATCTTAATCCACGTGAACAGTCAGTCCGTACACATAACGAAATCGGTTCCGGCCAAATAACATGCCTCATTATTCATGTTCAATCAGCATTATCAGTTGTCTGTGAGAACCAATCTCCAACACTCTTTTGGTAATCAATCTGACATTTTACACACGTCGTCTACACATACTGAACATTTGCACATGGCGTTTTAATGCCAAAAAAGTCATTTAATCACACAAATACTGCCTTTTCGACAGTTCGTCTAGACTTTCCTGCATACAAGTTTGTACACGGTATATATTTTATGGAGACTCTAAGGCAGATGGTGATGAAACTGATTGAAAGCACTGTATCCATTATCAAGAAAATTCCTGTATGCACACAGTGGCCATTTTGAAATATAACATGTTTGTCATAAACAGTGAGTTGAAACTGACTTTAGTCATATATAATTTACTTTCAATAATCAGATAATGATAATAATATGGGCAAAAATCAGTCCAAATGGTTTGTGCACGATTATATCAGAATTATATGATTTTCACGGCAGCCATTTTGAAAATTAGAATACAATAGGAACAATTTATGTTTACTTTGATGATACAAGAACGTTTGTTCCAAGAAAGTAACAGTTAACACAATCTAACTATAAATACACTTTACTAAAGACAGTACGTAGTGCATAATGAGATTTAAATGCAGACAAGTGTGTGTGTGTGTGTACGTGTTATTTGACCAGGAGCTACACTGGACATACATGACATGAGCCTCATTTATCTAGTTACAGCCACATGTGTGACCTTGACTGGAGAAATGGGGCTTATGGGTTTTGCGACCAGTGTAGTTCCAGATCAGCATGTGCATCAGGATCTGCACTGTTCGCCATTCGATCGATGAAACTACCGCCATGCTTCTAACAAGCAACATAGACCGTTATCAGACAACAAGAGTTTGCTTTTTGATCAGCAGCTACACTGTTCATACATGGCATGACCCTCATTTCTCCAGTTACAGCCACATTTTTATTAATTCGTTCCCACGAAATAACAATTCGTTCCCTCAATTTAACAATTCGTTCCCTCAAATTAACAATTCGTCCCCACGATATTACAATTCGTTCCCTCGAATTAACAATTTTTCCCGCGAAATGACACTGAGTTCGTTCCATTCCTCAATTGTTAATTCGTTGGAACGAATTTTTAATTCGTGGGAACGAATTGTTAAATTGAGGGAACGAATTGTTATTTCGTGGGAATGAATTAATAAAAAAAAAAAATAATAAAAAAAAATAATTCTACGTCTACTGCGGGGCTCCGTAGAATAGATTAGAAATAATCATGTTCACATGATATTCTTTATCAGTGGGATAGCCGGGAAGTGAATGCACCCTTTAAAAGTTGGTCAAGTGTGCATTTTTCCGAGTATAATATCTAAAATATACATGCACACTGCATGTATGTGGCCAGGCGCGGATCCAGGATTTCCAGTTCGGGGTGGGTGTGAGTGTTTTAGAACTAGCACCGTTCATTTGTCGACCGAGGGAAGCTGGGGAGACGTCTAGGTGTGTCCGGCATGTCCCCCGGAAAATGTTTGATATCTGCATCCCATTTCCTGCGTTCTGGCGCATTTTAGAGCAAACAAAATCTTTACTCACCGAATTTTAGGGGGATGGCGGTTGTGGGGGTGGGGAGGGATTGGCTGTGACTGGGGAGATGGGGCTTATGGGATTTGTGACCAATGTAGCTCCTGATCAAATAAATCACTACTGTGGCATGATAACGATTTATATTGCGTGCTAGGAGCATGATGGAATGGCGAACAATGCAGATCCTGACAGACTGTGCGGATGCCAAATCTGATCCGGATCTACGCTGTACGCACGCCCATAAGCCCCATTTCTCCAGTCACAGCCACATATATATGAGACAAGTCAAGTGATTGTGTACCTAAGACGATACAATATCTCACAAAACATATTCCGTAAATGACGTCAGAGCAAATACAGAATTATCAATTCGTTCCCTCAATTTAATAATTCGTTCCCACGAAATAACAATTCGTTCCCACGGCGGGAACTAAACGAATTCGAGGGAACGAATTGTTATATCGTGGGATCGAATTGTTAATTTGAGGGAACGAATTATCGAAATGAGGGAACGTATTGTTATATCGTGGGAACAAATTGTTAATTCGAGGGAACAAATTGTTAAGTTGAGGGAACGAATTGTTATATCGGGGAAACGAATTAATAAAAAAAATGATTGTCCTCTGCGGGGCTCCGTAATTTACAGACATCACAGTTTCTGTAAATATTTTTCATGAAACATTGCACATTTTACATTGGTACAACTCAATACGTTTCTTAGGTACAAAATGATAGTTTGTATCATATATGTGAAAACCATTGATATAGAAAGGATCTTACATTAGTGATTATTTAATATGATATTTATTAAACGAGTTTACTAATTTCATAAGAAACGAGGCTATGCCAAGTTTCTTATGATATTAGACAACGAGTTTAAGAAGTTGCCCAAGGTCGTCAACAGAACAACCAAGCTGAATTGTTTCAAGGCACCCATGTGAATGTAACCTTGTGAAAAAAACCTTGGTGCTATAGACAATTAATTTATAGGTCCTGTAGAGAGGCAAAAAATGGACAACTCATTTTAGTCGTCACAATATGTCAGATTCTATTTATTGCATATTTACAGCATCAAACAATGAACATGTACTGGTCACCAAACCTGTTTTTTATAACGAGCTAATTGTAATTTTTATTACACTGTGTTATATACTGCTATTCTGCGAGCGTCCATTTTATGCAATAAATGCTTTGATCAAGGATTGCTGTGCTCGCCATTCATCAACGAAACGCCTGTCATAGGTATAGCAAGCCACTATTATCGAGGAAATTGATTGTATAAACCCTTTTCAAAATCGATCCACAATTCGCACCTGCGTCCCTCAGTAAGAATATAGCTACGCCACTGAGTATCAAACATGTAATCGATTTTTGGAATTCGCCGGCAGTAGTCCAGGCTAGAGCCCATGCAAAAGTGGTCCAACCTTGTTTTGTTATATATACAACGTTTTTTTGCAGTTGTCGTTAATGTGCTAAATTCGAATCCGTTGAGTGCCACCCGTGAAACCTTTAGAATTTTTGTAGAAATGCATAAATCCAAGATGGCCGCCCGTTTTTAACAATGTGCATATATATTGGCACGCATATGTTCTATTTTAATAATTTAAAATGTTATAATTTAGTTTTCAGGATCAGAAATGGCTAGGTAAATTTATTAATTAATTCGATATCTATATCTTCAGTAGAAATTCAAAATGGCCGCCCAAAATCTTCATTTTATCCATAAATGCGATCAGATGAAATGTTTTGCAATTTAGTTTGTGGAACTGGGATATGTTAGAAGAGCCAATCGCATTGATAACTTCATAACGTAAATACAAACGCAAATACAAACGCAAATACATTATATACATCATGTACAAAAACTAAACATGGCTGTCAAACATCAGTATGTGATATATACATTTTGCAGCAGGTATAATAGTAATTGTTCTCATCACATAATAGTATATATTATACATTTGACGAGGTTAGATGAAAAAGTGTAAACAATCATATACAATTTATATGGTGAATGTGAGATTTATGTTATGATCTCTAAAAATCCAAGATGGCCGACAAATAATATACAATGTAATACATATTGGTCTATATTTAGGTGACATAGCTTCACATCAGGATATCATGTTACATTGGCAACTGTTGGATAACTTATGTGGTATTATAATATTATAGGAGTCATTATCTGGCAAAATAGGAGTCATTACATAGAGGCCAGTTTAGACCAGGACCAACCTGCCTATCTACGCCATATCATGGTTTGTACTCATTGATATTTCGTCACCGAACAATTTAGTTGAATAATGTGCACGTAATGTGAACTATGATCAAGCTGACTGCGTGTGTCAACTGATATGGATCGGTTGATTGTTGAAAAATAAAATATTCCCGGCTTTTTTCAGAGTATGCCCCATATATAGTATATACATGTGCATGCATATATGTGTCAACAGTTCTTTATTGTCTAGTAACCGGTAGTTATATGGTACGGGCAGCCGATTATCTCAAATTATGTTAGTCTAACCAGTATGCAAGTTTCGTTGAATATAGCATGAACACAGTTAACATCCTCTGACATCGACAATTTCGTTGTCACTATTACCATTGTCCTCATGAGATAACACTTTCAGTTGATTTTCACAAACAAGCCCACCCCTGCGCTTTCAGAGCTCTGCATGTAAGCAATATTTATTGTAGCTGTTCCTTATCCATAACTGATCACATTAAGAACCTCCTCGGGAACAAGTCGGTGCTCCCCTCGACGCATACAGGATGAATAATATATTCTTCTCTAATCCATACTTCAGTGTGTCCAGAGCTGGAGGTGCAGACATGCCAGCAGCTCTCCACAAACCTGCTTGGTAATGTGCACTTGCACAGTGGGGGCGGAAAGCTGGCATTGTTGTAGGGGGTAAGCTGCTCAGCTTCGGTGGTGCATGCCTTTTGCCACTAATTCTTCTTGTGAAGCTAGCAGCAAGCATATCGTTAAGAGAGTCAACGGTCTCCATGCCATAACGTTTGGCAACATAAGTTAAAGCTGATCCAGTTACCTCATCAATGATCTCCTAGTTTCAATCTCGCTGTAAATGCCTGCTGTTTCGTCAAGACAGTGGCCTTTCATATACCGGCGAAGTACGACACATTGTCTCACCCTGTCAATGCATGTGCTGCCATGAAGATTGACATTACCTTTGGTTGTGTTCACATGAACTGGTCGATATGATTACAGGCCGAAATCTTGCACATGTATATGATTAATCGTACACTCTGTGGCATACCATTCGTTTCTGCGTGTAGGTGATGGGCAAGTATGACAAATACATCCGTGTCGTCACGACTTTAATTTTATTCAGCGACTGCCTCATTGATCATTTAGTACGCCATAAGCACATCTGCTTCATCGTGAGCGACTGGTGCCTGTCCTACTCCTGTACCAACATATATAGGGTGATCCACAATCAGCTTAATGATCTGCAATTTTCTTCGCAGTAACTACCAATGTGATGGCTTGTCTTGGTAGTGGAGATTCTGTAGTAAGCTGGCACACATGGCTGAATCCCTTTGAATGTGTAATTCAGCATGCTTACGTTATACTGTTCTCATATTAACGTGCAGAACGTTACATGTCTGCAGTTGATGCATGATGGTGATTTCAGCTGCACTGACAAATATGGATACCGTTGCATGTGATCATGGCCAAGTGCTGGCCCATAGAATAGCACACATGTTCAGAATAACAACTGCATGGCGATCCATGTTGGGTTGGCTGCATTTATACTTTTATCTTGTTTTTAAGCGATGACTTGCTTGTTGATCGCATTTCACCATCTTCGTATAATAGAGCAGACGGATAAGGAGCTAATTTATAAGACAGCAATGTTGCAATCGAAACGGTCTCTCTGGATGATGTCATATTCCAAATTACTCGTGCATATACGAGTTCAGTGTTAACACCCTCATTGCTCTCATGAACTTTTGCATGTTGTGTTGTAAACGTGACTGTTTTGACGTTATTTTCCAGCTTGTTGTGAAAGTATTTGGTCACCGACCTGTCCTGTAAATATGTTCACCATGTTGTCAAATTCGTCTATGCATGTAGTGAGTGCTTCACATATTTTCTCTCTGTCAGCCTAATCTGCTTTGATTTGAGTAGCCTGCTCCTGCTTGTCAGACGTGATCGCTGTTTGTGTGTCACCTTTCTACATTGCCTCTATGTCACTCCTCAGTTTACCGCAGATGCTGAGAGAGAGAGATGGCCCAAATGGCAACAAGAGTTGATTCATTCAGTGTGGAGCCAATAATGCCGGATGGTCCTTTGCCATATCTAATGTAGGTAATTTCAATGAATAGATCAGACCAGATGCCGTTCCAAATGTTATATTGGTGGCGCATCACGTGTTCGCCCTTCATCAATCATTCCAGACCTGTGGGGGTGAAGGCGCTGCATACTATGCAGGTAATACAATCTGAGTGAGCGTAGTTCACATGGCCGGATGGAAAGAAGTATGACAGCATTTTCTCATCCGCTAATAGGTGAAGCGGGCAGTCTCCCTCGCGCTCTGCCCTCAAGAAGGCAATCATGAGCAACACAGATCTGAAAAACAGTAAACCCACATCCTGGTGTTTTACTCTTCTGACCGCGTGCACGTCATAGTTAATTGGACAGCTGTACTGTAACACCATGTATACCTATTAACCTTACATCTACATAATGCCAGTTTAAGCACTATACAATTGCTTATTCATGGCGGCATTCTAGAGGAATGTACATACATGTTTCATGTTAAAACAAGAGTCAATATAAGTGTGTGCATTGGAAAGGAAACAATAACGCCATAACTCACCAATGATCAATATGTACATCAACAAATATGTGACATATTATGTGACATATATGTAACATATATATAATATGTCACATATATATATATGTATAGTTATCATAATCATTTATATTTTGCGGCCATCTTTAATAAAAAAGTGAACTCTTGAATTCCATTGGCATTTGATGTACAACGTCGTTGTGTCACAATCCTCATTATAACATATAAAATGCCGAAATATATATATTGAGCTATATAGAGATTTATTTTTCAAAACGGAGGCCATTTTGATTTTTTCCAGATGATGCATGTGCCGTATACACTTATAAATTCTCACAAATATGTAATGTTCCCATAAACTAAGTTTTAGACATTTACATCACCGAAATGCAACATATATTTGCAAAAGCAAGAGATGCACGTGAAAACTGGCGGCCATCTTGGATTTATGCAATTCTACAAAAATGCTCAAGATTTCGGAGGTGGCACTCAACGGATTCGGAATCAGCGCGTCAAATACATGTTGAAACAGCCAATAAACGTTGTATATATAACAAAACAAGGTTCGGTACCTTGTAGCTCGGACTACAGATATGGTTCTAGGAATTCGCCGACGTTAGTATAAAGTTTGCTTGCGGCAGAAAGATTATCACTACGACTTAGCGGTGCACTTTGTTTCGTTTGGCGGATATAAAAAAGTAAGTACACTCTTCTCACATGTGCCCGTGAGTGGAGAGATTGAGCTTATGGGTTTTGTGACCAGTGTAATTCGTGAACGAATTGCACACTCATGTAGCCTGATAACGATATATATTTATTTTTAGCATGACGGGTGTTTTATTGATGAAATGTTGAACAGTCCAAATCATGATTACATTGTGCTGATGCACAGGGTGGTCTGGATCTACACTGGTCGTAATTCATTATCAAATACCACACTAGCTTAGAAATCTCAGCTCTACGGATGTGTTTTAATATTTCATCTGTCTTTTATATTTTCTGTATCCGTGAGACACATTTCTAGTTTAAAATAATTTCACATACACCTTCAATTTGTGGGTATATTTTCTGTATCCGTAAGACACATTTCTAGTCTAAAATAATTTCAGGTACACCTTCAATGTGTGGGTATATTTATACCGGCATTCATATGCATGCATGTAACCCCAGGAAAAATTGAAACAAAAACACATTTTCGAAAACATTTCTAACACACTTTCAAGATGGCTTCCTTGTGGACCTAATAATACATGTATCTAAGGTTCTTTTACCCTATTTTAAATTAACAAATAAAAAACGTTAACAATGGTGAACATAAATTCTCAGGGACATTGACCTTGGACGATCGGATGTGGTTCGTATACAAAACAAAGCAACATCCCGAGACACAAATTGTGGCCAAATATTATCAAATTCAGTGGAGCGGTTCATAAGTTATTGAATAAACAAAAACATTGTTAGCGCATTTGCCTTACATAAATGGGGAACATAAGTTATCAGTGACCTTGACCTTGGGTGATCTGACGTGCATCGTATGCAAAACAAAGCACTATCCATATAAAAAAGTCCGCAGAAGATAACCTGCTACTTGTTTACAAGCAAATCGGTAAAAAACAAAACACAGAATATGTGAGACAGGTAAATATACCCGTGCCTGTATTCCATTTAAATATTTAATTTGAGATTTGTCACAAGTCTTATGTAGTCGAGGGGTCCGAGTGATGGATATCAATGCCGTAGGTAGTGCGTTCGAATATTATATTTGCTATAAACATATAGTTTTATTTGCTTATAGTTTATTATATATTTCTAATTTATATGCGTTACTCTTACAAATTACATTAACTAAGCATGAGTTTACATGTAGAACGTTAGTCTCACTTTGAAGAAAACTAATAACTTAAAACACATTTAATATGTGTCTACATGAAAAATCTGGGAGTATGTTCTCGCTGATCATGTCACATTGAGGTCATAGACAGAAACTAACCCTCGTCGTATCACCTATTTCCTTCTCCAGCAATCATGTAGTCATAAAAAGAACACACTAATATACATTAAAGTAATACGTGTTGTGAGGTTCGAACTCTCGACCAGATAGAATGAACAAAAGTTCTGCAAAAGTATGGATATTCTCTATATTCGATACCACTGAGCCACACTACATTTTGAACATCAAAATACAGTATTATAATGACATGCATGCAGATGCATTCCACCATGTATGTATTATACACGAGAAAGAAGCTACATGTATTATATGACAATACACCTGGCGGCCATTTTGAAATTCACGGTTCAGGAAGGTTTTAGCAAAGGGTTGATGAAGTTTTTGGCATAAATTTAAACTTCAGCCAGAAGTAAACACTGTTATTAAACTTATTAAGTGGACATTCATGAACGTATTTAATGCTTGAACAAGTCCCCCAATCAGTTTTCATATTACTTCACCAGTAAATAGACTAAGTGTAACATAGCATGCACATTATGTTTGTTTTGTCACAGAACCACTTTCAAAACCTACCCGCACGCGGACGCTTAACAGAGAAAGAACTTGTTATGGCCTAATGGCTCCTTTACACAACAAACGTATGACATTCGCCCTGTTTACAAGCAATAAGACCCATACGAATATGCGATTTGAAACGGATGACTATAGCAAGCTGCGACAGGTCGTTCACGCATAAACTGTATAGTAGGGCAGAACTATTTTATTGCATAATACAATGTATGGTCATTCGTAGTATAATACATGGTTATATGGGGGTCCTGGGCATTCCACCTCCACACGATTTTGTTTTGGAAATCTACATCGCATTTCCCGCGTTCTGGCGTATTTTAGATAACTATGTTCAGCAATATATTTTGCTATTTTCATAGGAATCCTTTTGAAATCACAGAGAATGGCCGAATAATTCATGATATTTGCTACCGGGGGCTTCTTCCCAGGGATAAACCCCGAGGCATACCATTACATGGTCACGAGTCTAGTCACGATCTGCTTTTATGACAAAAGCATAACAAATTAAACAAGAGTGCCGAAGGTCACAATATACGCCCATCGAGGCAAGGCCAGTCAACAATGGGAGATAACTCATCTTGACGTGATAAACATGTAGACCAAATTTGGTTATTATCGGTCAAGTAGAACTTGAGTTATTGCGCGGACAAGGATACAAAGTGCGAAAATTAAAATCAATATACTTCTTCGCCTTGCCGTGATAAAGATGTATACCGATTTTGGTTATGGTCGGTCAAGTAGAACTTGAGTTATTGCGTGGACAAGGATACAGAGTGCGAAAAATAAAAATGGCCGCCAAGGGGAGATAGGTCATCGGAGATATTTGAAAATCAAATTGCTTCTTCGGCTTGCCGTGATAAACATGTATGCAAAATGTGGTTACAATCCGTAAAGTAGTACTCTAGTTATTGCATGAACAAGCTGTGCCCGCCCGCAGCCGCCCGCTCGTACAAGATGAATACATCATGTACATAGTACGTCCCGTTTTTTCAAACGGGCGTATACAAACATAACGGAAAATATCACCGAGTTAGTTGCCTCGGTGCATATTCGGATAGTTTAGAAAATTTAAATAGCCAAATACGTCGTTAAAATTAGGAATCTTTTGTTACTGTTTTACGTCATTTTGTAGTCATTTATAGAACAGTGAAATTGCCGGTCAATACTAACGGAAATGAGCATCATATACTTTAATGACGTCAAACAAACTGTATATACTGGGATATAAACGCAAAACGTTGGATGGGCGTTTCCATTATGACCGTGTAAATTAATTTATTACACTCTTGCGAATTATTTGCACGGGTGAGAAATTTCTCTTGTGAGAAATCCCGTAATCAACTGCTTACAAATAATACACCGTGAAGAGAACACCCGTAATTGTGCGCGTGATTTCTTGGAAACCACGAGCTACCTTGCAAACTGTTTAATTGTATTACTTAACAGTCAAGGTTGAAAACTTGGAGAGGGTCTCGACTAATCTACTAATGTGATTTAAAACATTACAAACATGCACTAAAATATATATATCTAGTTCATAGAAACAGCTGCATAATTTGGATTTCAAAATATTTACGGGACGTCACGTTTGATAACACAACGTCACGTCAAAAGACGGGGACCACGGCATTGTGTTACTATTCATGCGTACTGCACAATTTATTGATTATACTCTAAACATATAGACTAAATGTGCATACATATCCGCCGTAGAATTGTAATAAATATGATATTCCATCGTAAATGTTTGAATGGCGGAAATAATACACTCGTGTGCGTCGGCGTCCGCGCAAGCCACTCGTTCGCTACGCTCACTCGTTGCTTACACGGAAGCCGACGCACACTCGTATATTATTTTCCGCTATTCAAACTGTACGATGGAATATACTGTATATATTAGTATTTTATGATGGCAATGCCCTGCGAAAGCCAATTTACTGATGTAAGAAAATGTCATTTTCAACCTAAATAATTACATTTTGATACTTCAATCGATTACAGGTCACATTTAAGCAGACTTCGCAATGGAAACGCCAGATGGACAGTCTGGACAAGAACAGATTGAATTGAATAACTTAAACGGAAAAGTAAGTCGCGTACGTATAACAGGGTGTGCGACCACGTGGTTTCCTTAATTACCAGGTACTTTGTGGTATGCACATTAAAAGCCCCTTTAAATGGGAATATCATGATTTTTTTAAGAAAAACATAATATTAAAAATTAAAATATAATTTAATATATATGACGATACTAGGACCGATATAGGTACATAAATATCGGATTTCCTATCTTATAAAATCTTATACTTATGTACCGATATCGTTGAAAATTGAAACAGCCATGAATGTGTAGTTTCTAATATAGCAAAAATTGCTCAGTGATCTACTTTAAAAAATGGCAACAAATCAAAATTGCAAGTGTCATCCGGGCTTATTGTTACATGTTGAGGTCACATATAAAGATTAACCTGGATGACAACCATTAACACGATCTTACCCCTGATGTAATTTTTCAGTTTCTCGACGGTTACCAGTCTATGTCGGACATTCCGCCATCTGGAGCCAATAGGGACAATACACCATTAATCATGCCGGAAGCAAACACAAAAGTAAGTCGCATATAATAGGGTGAGCGATCACGTGGTTTCCTTAACTCCCATGTACTTTGTGGTATGCACATCAAAAGCCCCTTTAAATGGGCATATCGGGATTGTTGGAAGAAAAAATAATGTAAAAAATGTAATCTCATATTTTTGTCGCTTTGACGAAGATGAAAATAAAACTCTGGAATAAGTGAATGTAAGAAATAAACGGTACTCGATCCTTCGTGTAAGTTATCAGTTGTTGTCAATAACTTTTAGATTACGCACAAAACACATATGTCATCGTCTTTGTGCGCTATTTAGCATCAACATCCGATCTTAAAGCAAATATACTGTAAAAATGACTTCACAGATTTATGTCACGTCAGAAAATCAGCATTGTGTCCATGTCTGCTTGTAGGAAGAGATCACAAGTAGGAAGCAAACTATTATTATTCAGGATTTGCGTTTTATTTAACGTAATATTAACATTATTAGCTTTACATAGCCCTGGGTGGCACTATGGTACAGTCAAAAATAATAATGGTACGATTATGGCACTATGGTACGAGTACGATTATGGCACTATGGTACGAGTATGGCACTATGGTACGATTTTTCTCGGTGAAGTGAGAAGGTCTTGCCAGAGAAAAATCGCACCATAGTTCCATAATCGCACCATAGTGCCAAAATCGTACCATAATCATTTTTTGACCGTACCATAGTGCCACCAGGGCTATGTAGATTTAACAAGTAAAATGACCATACCATAGTGCCACCCAGATTCATGGCTTTTTATGTCGCCCGAGAAAATCTTTCCATATTGTCATAATCGTACCATACTTTATTTTTGACCGTACCATAGTGCCACCCAGGGTTATGTAAATTTAACATGTAAAATGACCGTACCATAGTACCATCCCAGTTTCAGTGCTTTTTATTTACAACAGATTCATGACTTTTATTTACAAATTTTATTAAACATCAAACAATAACAAGAATACACGTATGTATATATTTACCAAAACCACTTAATCTATCTCCATAAGCCCTAGCTGTCCATTTCGTTGTATTGTTTGTCAAGAATGACAAAACTTGTTTGTGTTATGGTGGAAGTCCATACGATTCAAAGTAGATGACTTTATTTTTCTGGTCGATTACAATGCCAACCTAATGTTCTCCAGGTTCCACAGAGTTATCTGTATTTATTATGTATGCCATTACATCTGTAGGTCTGTGTTTCGGTCATTTATCTTTCGGATATACATTTCCATGGAGATTCTTTAGCCATATCTCACAATCTGGAATATACTGTAATTCGATTGTATCCATCTAATTCCAGGCTTGCTTAACCTGCGTAGCCAAATACCAATACTGAGATGGCCTGAATCGAATTTTGTATTTTATATGTTCCCAAAGTAAATACGCTTCCAACTTCTTTTGATCGTCCAATGCCATATCTTCGAGAATTGTATACCATTTTGACATAATTATATATGGATCCAATTTCCTCACAGCTGTTGATATAAACAGATCTGTCTGTGCATCATGATCTGTGAATAGGCATAGTTGATGACGTACTTGACTGAGATGCTCGATCTGACACCATTTACAGTTATCATTTACTTCTTTTTGAATTATGATTGAAGTTGTTCAACCATACATCTGTTGAATGTGTCATGTATTGTCTTTCACCGTCGTGGTGGTGTTTCTCTGGATTTCGTCTCTTCACAAATATCATTTTTCAACCACAGCGCGTAGATATACCCAATCATTGTTTATTAGTCTGTGATCAATTCTCGTAGACTGTTTATTACAATTTGGTTGTCAAATTCTACAAAGACGATTACGTTGATGACCGTGTCGTGTGCATCGGAAAACTGAAGCTCAAGTCGCAGATTTCCTTTTTTAATAGGATATAGATGTCCATCTTCACTGCCCTGATCAGGTGTCAAATCATATCCCCACATACAATAACCATTTACATATTCATTCATCGTAATATCAAATGATTTATTTTTACCAAGTGACGACGCAGCTTGGTACAAAGACATGTATGTTTTGAGACACAGTGTTTGAGTAAAATTCGGTTCAAATGGGCGATTGTAAATTCCATGTTCGTCATAATTCACATCAATTTTCGATCAATTGAAGTGGTGAAAGTTAAACGGGTTTCTTGCATATGCCCCATTGAAACTTGCATTATCAATTAAACCAATTAATATCCGTTTTGGTAATTGACCCTGAAAAAGATGATCTTCTAGTTTTGATCGCAGACCTGCAGCAATTTTGAATGTTTTAATTTCTACTCCACGTGAAGGAATTTTCATATTTTGTTGAGCTATTATTTTATTAAAATCAATAGCTATAGGTGGTAATAGCTCAACAGTTCTCACATTCAAATTTACTGTTTCAAACTCAATTTTCGCAACTGGTGCATTAGTACCGCCAATTAAACAAAGTTGTGGTGAAGACCTATTAAGTCTAAGTCGGATTTCAATACCATTTGGAAAATATTTTTCCTGTAAAAACAAATCTATATGTAATCGGCCTTGGAGTTCAATTAGTTTACTATTAGCGATTAAAGCATTTCTGCTTTTTAGACCTTCATTATCAACATCAATATTTACATCGTTATATTTTCCTGCTGTATCCTTGATCCACATCTCATTAGCCGCTAATTGTGTTGATTTACATTCATTATTACAAGACAAAATATTTTCTAGATTTGCTCTAAAAGGGTATGTATAAGAATTATTAGTTATCAATTTATTGTTAAGATATAAATCTATATTACTGAACATACTATGAACAAAATTTGTTAACAGGTGATATATTTGTATCGTCCGCTAATGTAGAATTATCCAATTGTAAGATTTTTAATTTCATGTACAAATATGATTGCGATAGATCTGTCCACTTTTCAGTTTGCGGTGGAATTATAAATTCTAGTGGTGCATTATTATTAAGAGATGCTATTGGAAAATGTTCAATCCATAGACCTTCTTACATAGCTGTCATAGTTGCTGGCACAGATAGTACATCCAACTCTGATTTACTACATTCACAAGACCCATTTTGCATCATTTTGTTAGTAATAAAAAATGTCCAATTTTCTTCCCACGACCTTTTTGAACCAACTTACTAATTTTCTGACCACGACCCTTTTGAACCAACTTACTTCTTTGAAGTCTGGAAAGAAACTGATGTATATGTCGTTGATTTTTCTCTTTTTGTCCTTAATTTTTCATTGATTGATTTTCCTAAAGATTTCATAGCTTGTTTTCCATGACACGTGACATTTTATTTTTGCTTTTTATGATGAAGTAAAATATCTTGAGCAACATCCAATCCTTGTTTTATATCTTCATCTTTCAAAGATGTTATAACCGGTTTTATATATGGTATAATAGATATAATAGCTGATTTGAACATTGATCCTAAACCATGACCATATTGACATGTAACTCCACGATATACTGGATACATTTATTGACGTATTCTGAAATGCAACTGTACCATTGACTTGCCATTAACAAAATAAATTGGATTACCAGAATAACCTCTTATATTTATATGAATTGAATCAAAGTCTGACTTTGAAACAGATACACGTTGAAGTGTGGACATACGGGGAAAAGCGATGAGAAACATCCGTGGCGGTTACAAACAACTTTTATTCGACATACAAGCCACACAGTGTTTCGTGTGTCCGCCGTGTAACTTCCACGCGTACGTGAACATGCAACACTCATCGTCAATTTCAACTTTGTATTAAAGTTGTACAAGCTGTCGCAATTTATCTTAAACTTTTGATTCACATACAAAAAATACACGTATCGTGGCGGTTACGTGTTGCCTACACAGCAGAAACTTGGTAAATCGCCGTGAACACCCTTCACAATAAACGTGACCACAGGGAAGCAAAGCAGTGTTTTTATCGGCGTCCTCCCATATGCCGCATGTGTGCGTAGTGTTGTTGTCGTCGTAAATATGCCCGACTTGAATTATCGGTTGAGCGGCGGTTAACCACAGAACATCATTGTTCACTGTCGTCGGTTGATGAGGATGCTGAACAGCACATGTGTCTATACCGGCTGACGTCGTCACATGGCTTCTGATTTGATTCGCAAAGTCACTGAGACCGTGTTGGATCAGTGCGAAAATGAAGTGCACGTAACAAGTCGGACCCCGTTTCGTAGCAGGTATGCGAGGACCCGTGCCTACCTGTTGGTGTCCTTTCAGTCTCAATGTCTTCACGCATCGACATGGTGAGAATCTCGCTCGAAGTGAGGTCGTCGACCACTAGACCTAGGCCATCTGGATCCTCGGCTAGCGATCGAATCATAGTGATTTTCTCATTGCAGTTCTGTGACATACATCCATGTTCAATTTATAAATTAAACTACTTTAAAAGTGTTCGGTTATTATATAGTTTATTTGTGTCCGAAAAGGTTTTTAAGCTATGGTAAATATTAATGTGTGACAATATTGTTTTTCATTTATGTTAAATATTAATGTGTGACAATGTTTATATAGTTTTCTTTCTGGAAGATATGGTTGACCCTGAAAAGGGTATGTGGGGGTTAGAAGCTGATATTTCTAATATTCAGTTACGACACGATGTCGTTTCGTAGTAGTAAACTTTTCATAGTTTCCAACAGCACAGTTTTCTTGGATTAAGGAAGAGCGTGAATCTACAACGATGTCTTTGTATTTCAAGGCTGGCTCTTGTACCGGCACATCTGGTGTAGCTGCATAAACCTTCGATATCTTTGCTACGTCGTCGACGAATGAATGTAGCACATAAACTTCGTCCTTCAAATCACGCATAATCTGTACCATTTCGTCAATCCTCTTCGCCAATAAATAAACTCGATATTGACTTGCCATTTCGATAAATTGTGATAAAACATCTAAAAAAACATGTCTTTTTAAAAGCTAACAGGTGGATTGACCTACTTTTTCAGAGAATGGACTAAAACTTTTGCTCATTAATTGGTTGTTTTTATTCAACCATACATATTACTAATGTTCTGCAATCTCGTCTCCCATTGTTTGTGTAATCTCGTCTCCCATTGGCTGATTTTCAATCCGTTTTTGAACTCAAGATCAAGGTGATTTTGTTATACCCATAATATGTGTCTGTGACTGTGGAGAAATGGGGGGGGGGGGGGGGGGGATGGGGGGGGGGGGGAATTAAGGGTAGTAACGGTACAGTGTAGCACCAGATCAGACTGTGTGGTCACGATCTGTACAATTCACCTTTCTATCAAGGAAACACCAGACATGCTTCTAACAAATAATATAGATTATTATCAGGTAATGTAACATACGATTATTGAACTCTTTTAGAGCGTAATTTGAGTAGTAGTAAGGGAGTCAAAATGATACCACCTACCGTGATATCATTTATAACCCTCTATAATACCCCCACCACCCCCGAAAATCAAAAAATTGGTTAACGAGGAAAATTGGGTCTCCCGACAGCAAATTTATGAATTTTTGGAGAAAATAATTTTGAAAAGAGGGAGTCCCAATTATATTGGTAATTGACTTTGAAAAAAGTCGAAATCAGTCATGCAAGTACAATTAGTTTATATTCCTCATTTTTCTCCTCCGATATAGCTAATTTATTTCGCAGATCAGCAAACTAATTCTACCAGCTCTAGTCTACCACGTTAACCTTTACCTTTGCCACCCGACAGTGTAGTTGCTTATGTCTACAAAGAGTTTGGGAACTAACGAATTTACAAGGGCATCTAGGGCATTGAAATTGTGGGGGGACACAAGGAAACTTTCTACGTCTCGCTAGATGCCTTCGTAGATAGTCTTTACACGTAAACGTCTTACAACAAGTCTCACAGTCCATTATATATCTATATAACCTATGAAATTTATCTGTTCAATTGGACGTGAAAAAAACATTATGTAAATTTTTGACGTCCAATTGAACAGATATTTTATAGGTTATACAAAAGTATATATACAAAAGTATAATACAAAAAATATGATAAGCGCCAGAAACTAGAGCAGAAATAGAAAGTTTGAGAAGAGAAGCCGAATCTCTAGGATTACTTATAGTACACGTTGAGAGTTAGGGGGTTGACAAAGCTGATAAATGCCACAAAGAATGAGGCGTTTTTTATGAAGCGGTTTACCCGCGCCTATAAAAGAGGGGCATTTAATGATATATCCAAAGCGGAGGAAGTTGGTAACATAATTCAAAAAGAAAGTATTGCGGAGTTAAGGGCTAGTGTTATTAAAACCTTCAAGCACCAATAATTTGTCCCAAATCAGCACACAGGTGGCCCAATACAAAATAATAAGAAAAAATCTCTCGTTCGCGCGACAGTGGAAAAAGGTGAAGAAATATTGGGGGCTCACGATGAAACATTGGAAAAGGTAGAAAATGGAAGAGACGGGTAGTTACATTATCCTTTCGTAAAAACATTAACATTAACGAGTCTGAACGCATGTCCGAGAAACTCGCTCCGTATCTAACAACCAATTTTTATTGAGATATTCATATTCTTACAAGCTAGAACATATGGAGGAAATTAAAAATGGAAAACCTGTAACTATAATAATGCACAAAAATCTCGGTGGTAGCGAACCACTATCATTAATGAAAACCGTTAAAAAATGGCTGTCAGATAAGGAGCAAAACACGAATAATGTCCGATAAAATAGACAGACCGAATACAAAGTGGAAGTTTGTAAGATGGGTAGAGGTTTTCGTAAAGCTAATACAGGGTAGTAGGGAAAAGATTTGGGACTACAATCCAAAGAAGCAGCAGGAGGAGAACTTCCAGAATGGCTGAAGAATAAAAAAGGTATGTATTCTTTAGATAAGTATAATGACAACCTTTGTCTGTTCAGGTGTCTAGCTATGCATATGCCAGATAAAAGACCCGACAGATGTACAGAAAAGGCGAAAGAACTTAGTAAGCAATATTTTGGTAGTAATGTGGTTTCACCAATTCCTTTTTCAGATCTGAAAAAGGTTGAAGAGTTTTTTAAAATCGTATAGAAGTATATCAACCCACCGAATGTAACGTATGGTGGTTGAAAAAGGTACCAGCGCACTATAAGGCAATAGGTAATAAACCAATGACAATAGGACTGTTTAATAATCACGCATTTCTAATAAAAAACCTTAAAAACCTATCTAAAATTTACGCCTGCGATAATTGCAAGCAGAAATTCACGAAAGCGAGTAATATGAAGAGACACGGACCAAAATGTATGAAAGGTGAGACAAAAGTAGTATGTGATGGTAATTATTTAGAGCGCCCGCGTTTCGTTCGTTCGAGAAAGCGTTTCTACCCAAAAAGTTTCTAACAGTTATGGGGCGATCGATTGGATGTCTCTGTGGAAAAGCGCGAGGGAATTCACATTCACCACGAACAGTGTGGACACGGGGGTGAAATATGGATTTTTAGGAGCTCCAGTAGATGGATACTGTCCAGAAACCAATACCGTATATCAATATCACGGCTGTTACTGGCACGGGTGTGAGATTCATGCAAAGCATAGAAAAGAAGAACGCGCATCCACTATGAGAAGAGATACATTTATTAGAAGAAGCAAAGAATTCAACTTAGTAGTTATGTGGGAATGCGAATTTCAAAGAACGGGTAAAGACACAAAGATCGGTTGCGAAACTACTCTTTATCCATATCAGATAGTATACGATGTTTTGAGGCGTATCTCAACCCAGAATTTGAAACTCTCAGGTAATAATCTAGAGTACGAAGCCGAGCACGTTCCGGTAAGCGTTAGTATAGGAGATAATTTCTCAGGAACAGTAACTCATATTTGTGATAAACATCCCGCAAAACTTATAGAAAAATTCGTAGAATATTTGAAAGTCAGGGGAAAAGCTATAAGAGAAGAAGTGTTGTCAAGATATGGGTTTAATACAGAACATTTACGTAAAAACCAAATCGCCAAGATCGAACAGTGGATAGAGCAAGTACCGGTTATAGGTTTTAACAGCAGTAAGTACGATATAAACTTAATAAAGAAATACCTAGTAGGCGAACTGGCATCAACAACAAAGAAAGTAATGGTCGGAAAACGTGCAAACGCAACAATATTTATATTTACTCCAGAGTTTAGATTTCTTGATGTAATACTTTATCTAGGACCCGGTGTAAGTTACGATAGTTGGATAAAAGCCTACGAATGCAAAGGACAGAACTCTTTCTTTCCTTATGAGTGGTTCGATTCTCCAAACAAACTGGGTTACCCAGGACTACCGGATATAGAGAATTGGTATTCCAAACTATCTGGGTAAAAATGTTAAGAGATGAAACAGAATTAAAGTAAATGTCGTAGAATTTTCGAAGAAAATAATATGAAAACTTTCAGAGATTGGTTGAAATATTATAACGATTTAGATGTAGCACCGTTCCTAGAAGCGGTGGAAAAAATGTGTGAATTTTATAAACACAGAGGTGTGGATATTTTCAAAGATGCGGTAACACTACCTGGAGTAGCTATACATATTTATTGAGAGGAACCATTAAAGAACAAAAATCTTCAAAGACGATTATACCGGAGGATGCTCTATATGCACCAAAAGAAGAAACATACGAAATGATGAAGGACGCTCTAGTTGGCGGTCCATCAATAGTATTTACACGATATGCAGAAGCTGGTGTTTCAAATATTAGAGTGGGTTCCAAACTTTGCAAGGCTGTTTTGGGGTACGACGCAAACGCGTTATATTTATCTACGTTAAATAAAGAGATGCCGTGTGGGAGAGAAACTATACACCATATAGATATCCCACATAACCATACATTTATGAAAAAGTTTTGTAAAAGAGTTTTATCTGGAGACTGGTTTGGGTTTGCGGAGGTGGATATAGAAGTTCCACACAACTTAAAAGATAAGTTTTCTGAAATGTCCCCAATATTTATAAACAGAGAAGTAGAGGTTGATGAAGTTCCCACACACATGTTAAAACATTTAAAAGATACTGGCCGAACAAGAGGAGATGGAAAAAAATTGGTGGGATCTATGACCGCCACTAAAGTATTGCTGTACGCGCCACTGTTGAAATGGTATTTAAAACACGGCCTAGAAATAACTGGAGTTCATCGTGTTATAGATTATATTAGCAGAAAACCATTCGAATGGTTCGCAAAAGAAGTTACAGCCGCAAGACGAACGGGTGATGTAGAACCAAATAAGAAACCAGTAGCCGACATAATGAAATTATTAGGAAACTCGTGTTGTGGAAAAATGATAGAGGCAACGGAGAGACATTTAAATACGACATATACACAAAACGAAACCTGTGTTGACAAAGCATTAAGATCTGCATTCTTTGACGATTTGGAAGAGATAGGAGATGCGTACGAAATATCTTCAAGAAAACCCATGTGTGCGGTAAAGAGACCATTCCATTGTGGAATAGCGGTTTATCAATTAGCTAAATTGAGAATGTTGGAATTTTACTACGAATTTCTAGACAAATACGTAAAAAGAGAAGACTTTGAATTAATACAGATGGATACAGATAGTATGTATATAGGAGTTAGTGGAAAAACGATAGAGGAATTGATTATACCTAACTTACTAGACGGTTTGAAAAAGAAAAAAAGAAATGGTTGGCTTGGGATAAATGGAGCGAAAGAGAGCCCGGACTTTTCAAAATGGAATTTAGCGGAGATAGTGCGATAGCGTTATCTAGTAAGTGTTATTTTATAGAAAAATTTAATTCTATTAATAAAAACTCTGCGAAAGGAATGTCCAAGAGAACTAACAATTTAAATTGGGATAGATATAAACGAGTACTAAGTGAAACTACAGAAGATGGAAAACACATTATAGATGTAGCACAAAATAGAGGATTTAAAATGAAAGACGGCGTTATGAAAACGTACTGTCAACACAAATTAGGACTCTCGGCATACTACGATAAAAGACGTGTGTTACCAGACGGAATACATACAGAACCACTCTAATGATTTATTTAATAATTTTGAAAAAATTAAGAAAATTAGCAATCTAAAGACTCTGACGATCCGGGGGTAGCTGGGTGTCAGAAGGCACCGCAAGAAGTTCTTCGCGAACAAACCCTCGAGATGGCCCATCATCCAAATAGTAGAGCACGGGCTCATCGGGCTTGGTAATATATCGATATAGATGATATAAATTGAGAGACCACACGGGATCAGTCGCGCGGCGGCTGCCACCTTCGAGCTCTCCCGGTTGATAGAGGTACCGGACGTCAATATCCGATGGAAGCCGTTGCTCCTCTAAACCAACGGGTCGCCCGCGCGAGACGGCAGAGGGCTCGCTCGTCACCCTTTTAAACTTGATAGCATCTACGGGCTTCTTACCTATCAATCTGGTCACCTCTCCGTTCATTGCGGAGACCACGGCGGGCAGTCTGGCCACCCACTCGGTCGATCGCGAATGAGGGTCTACACGTTCTTTAGCGTATTGGTGTCCGAACAGTCTCTCAGCCAGGGTTCGATTGAAGCGCTCCACGATCCCCTGGTCCCGGTGGATGTTGACGCGGCCGCGTCTGACAGAAACGTCGTGCTTAGACAATAGATGAGAGACCGCGCCCATGAACTCGCGGCCGGGGTCGACCTGGAGAAGATTCGGCCATTTGAGAGGACTCCTCTTATATATTCGGGAGAGAGCCTCGGCCACCTCCTTAGACTCTTTAGTGGCCAACGGCTCAGCCCCCTTATAACGACTCGCTACGTCAACGATCGTCAGTGCGTACTTGTACGTCTTACGACCGACGCGATCGTGAGGGAGAAATAGGAGATCCGCTTGGTGAACTTGGTTCGGTACCGGCACGTCGAATTTCGGGCGCGGAATATTGTGAGGCGCGGGTAAATAGATCTGCCAGATGACCTGCTTCTTGAGCCATTCCTTGACAGCGTTTTCTGAAACCTTGGTCGCCGCCGCGAGGTACTTGATGGCAGCGAGTCCCTTCCAGTAGCCGCGGGGGCTATAGTACGCGTTCGCTAGCTTGCGCGTTAGGCGAAGAACCGATAGTTTGGTATTAAGTTTGCGCGTGTTCATCGTATGCGATGTATTCTAATATATCGGACAATCTCCAACATGCCCTCGCCAGATCGTCCCGGTGGAACTGCGTCGATAATAATAAACCTTTGTTGAAGTACAATCGCGATTGGGGGTTAAGTTCTGAAGGAACTTGGGAAAATCTAATCCCCCAGGATTGGTGGAGGAATCTAACATCCGCTTTGCGAAAAGGGTGGCCGCTTTTTCGTCCTCCCGCCACGTCTCGAGAGATTCTCGGGCCAGACGAATCATACCCTTTGCACCAACCATGCGGTGTTTAAGGGCAGTGTAGCCTACATCAATCATAGCAATATAAAGTTCGTCAACTGACATCGTTCTATATATATATATTTATAAAAAAAGTTATTTAAAATAATTAATTTAAAATCTGGATTGAATATAGTAGCCGACGAGCCCCACCACACCCATTCCCACGACGATGAATGCGATCTCGCGGTCTTTTTGGGGCTCTGACGGTACATAGAAATCTGAAAGTTGGGGCTCACGATCCAGCGGCGCGAGACTTTTGTGCGGATATGCCAGCGCGTACTCGTGGTTGGCTTCTTCAACGTTCTGAAAAGTTTGTGCGGCGTGATTTTCGCGGCGAAGCTCTTCATTGACCCAATCCAGATGGGCGGTTCGTTTTTTCGACCACGCTTCCTTTGCGCTATTGAGTTGTTCTACAGCTAAATCGTGACGCTTACGCTCCTCATCCACGTTCGAGCTTTTCATTTTAGAGAATATAAAGTTGCTACCGCTGAACGCCAATGCGTTTACAAGCGCACCACCTACTATTACTGCGATTGAAGCCATTTATTTCCATATATTAACTGGTAGAATTCCAGCTTTAACTAGATAATCTCGGGTCAAAACTGCGGCCGCTACATCTAAGGTCGCGAGCCCTACGTCTCTCACAGTAAAGTCCAATTTGGGAGCGGATCCTCCTAGGGCCATCTTTGATAGTCGAGCATACCCGATACTGAAACCCGATATCACCACGGCGTGATAAAGCGCATTCACTAACATTTTACCATCTTGTTCAGCCATTATAATTATTGCATATAAAAGGGGTCACGATCAATGTTTAAATGGGGCGCATCCAATCGCGATTGGTGTTTCGTAACTTTCTTCTGAACACTGGCTGGTTGTTTTTTCGATAATATGGGGTATTTCCACACGCACAGGGCACCAACAACTGCCAGACAACCACCAACAACCCAACTCCAATTCACGAATTTGGGTTCAATCGGATTCACCCAACCTCGATTGGGTGTTGAGTGCTTCCAATTCGTGAATTGGGGGTGTTGTTGTACTCAACTCTGTCTTCAGATGTTTTGCTGTCTCCGTCCCCGATTGCAACGACTGTTTAGCCTCTCGAAGCTCGGCGAGTATTTTATCTTGTTTAACTTTTCGGGTGGCAGCCGCCGCCCGCCCAGCTGCCTGTCTTTTGGGATTTTTTTATATGCGGTATGTCATCCAGTGGCGCAGTAACACTCGGGTTCGATTGGGTTGGAGCAATCGGGTTCAACTCCGTCACTCTCGCGGGTGTGTCTTGTGTCATCATTTATGATATTAATATTAGGGCTTATAGTTCGTGGGCATATACGTCCAAATTGACAGTGTTTACCCATGGTCAACGCGGTTGTCAGCGGAGCTAAGTACATTCCAAACTTGTGATAAATTGAGCAGCAGGCTGTTCTAAGAGTGTGACCTATAAAAGGGTCAGTCTCTAGATCGTCAATCAATCCCGCGGTGTTTGGTATAGGGAGAAGTATACTAACGGCGGTTGCGTACAAATGAATAGCCGCCGATCCGAGAGTTTTTGTCATCTCCGCACCTAACCTAGATTCGTATCGCGCATACTTTTATCGATCTCCGCATCTGACATCTTATCCACCTGAAAAACTAGAGACGACCTACCGAGATAATGCTCCGATTGTCCCCCAGCAACCAGCGCAGCTAGCCGCTCTCGTCGCGCCGCATTTTCATTTTCATTCGGAGTCGTTGCACTCAACCCAATACCAACCGCCGTTGGAGTTGATTCCGATTGCTCTGTCGGATCATTATCATTCAGGATGTTGGCAGTCGGAGTTGAGGTTTCTTCCATTAGCTGATCGAGAAGTTCGTCGCAGTTCATTTTTCTTAAAATTAATTTAACTATTCTAACAAGTCTCATCACTAACATATTGCCAAGCGCACCACCCGATACTTATGATCACCATTATGCTCGCAACAAAGCTCGCAGCGGAGCACCAAATTGTTAACATTGTTAACCATTGTTCAGCATTTGTTCAACATTTGTTAAGCATTTGTTCAGCATTGTTCAGCATTGTTCAGCAATTGCTAAGTATTGTTAAGCATTTACTCGGCAATTACTAACGAGCGTTAAGTAATTGCTAATTAATTATAAAATTAATTGATAATTTCGTAAGCAGTTGGTTGATCAGTCTTTAGCAAAAGCTTGGCGTGCTTAGTTTCCGAAAGCATCTGTCGAACCTCCAGGCGCTCCTCGCGCGTTGGGATAACGTCATTCTCTCGAAGACAGTCATCGAATGAGTCTCGGTCCTTGCAGTGAAAGAGGGCGACCCATTTCGTTTGCTCGCGCAGATCCTTGAGGACGGCGTTGTACTTTTGAGTGGATATCCATACGCTTTGCCTAGCATGGCGGCCAGAAAATGCGAGCTCGGAGAGCATGTCCTTCTTTTTGGTCATCGCCGCCTTGGCCGAGCAATCATCAATCACGTATAGGGTGGGCTCCCACCCTGGAATTTTTTAATATAAAACCACGCAACCAATCGTGAAGCCTATCACCGGGGTCCAATAAACGTATACCTCAGGGTCGGTCCATATCCACGGGCGCCGCTGATAAGTATCGTTGTGCCGCACAGTGGGACACAGGTTCACAATATGACGCGTATTTGGTATTCAGGAACTCCGCGAGGGAGACGGCCGAGAGATGCAGGTCTTTGGCAACTGCTGCAACCTCCGGAGAGCGGTTAGAGCCGGCAGCAAACTGCTTTCTTACTTCGTCCCACTGCTGGTGCGCGCGAAGACCCGCGCTGTAGAGTTGATTGGGTACTCCCTCGATCGTCACCTCTACCTTTGTGATTTTGGGGTTATAGAATTTGTCGGTTTTTCTAGCACCGAACGCGAACCGTGCATCCTCGAACAACATCAGTATACCTTTCATAGAGCGGGCGGGTACGTTGACATTAATATTTCACAATGTGTCGCCTTTGTCTTTCGTCATCTTGCGATGGCGAAGAACTCGGTCGTAAAGTATGGCAACGCGCCCGGAGTACTGGGTTCTGATCAATCGCGCGAGTTCGGGCATCGTGACCATGTCGTACTCCAGCGAAACATTATCGATCGTATACGTCGATAACATGTCGCTGGCTATGAGAACTCGGCCGTAGTCGTTGAACGTTAGTTCGTATTCGAGGCGGTCAGCCCAAAGCGCTCTGATAGTAGGGCATGTGACTCTCCAGCAACTCAAAGTCGAGCGGGATGTAGAAGCGGTTGCCGTAAGCGCCCGCGACCGCATTGTCACTCGCGTTGTTATCTGCCTTGTTAGCAGCCCCGATTCTAAGTCTGGTTACGTTCTTATTTTTGCTGGTGTCAATACCCTGATAGACAGCGTTTTCGCGCTCTTGCGCCGTCTTCCATAGGTCCTGATAACAATGGTAGACGTCGCTGTCGTTGATCGACATCACCTCATTACCAGAAATCTTTATCATGGTCTTCTTGACTATGGCGCGACCCAGGTTCTGAACAACGGTTCGGTCCTCGTCCGTCGACGTCAGCGAAATAGTGAAAGCGAGGCGAACAGTCTCCGGCACAATGACGTCGTTAGCTCCGAGGTTGGGGAAGCGGACTAACAGCTGCTGGTTCTGGTCGATCGTCGATGGGTTGTTCGTAATAACGACACTCTGTCTCACGCCTTTTGCCCCGAGGGGCTCACGCAGTCTGCGGTATGGATTGAGTTTGCGACCGTATTGACTCGAAGACAGAATTTAGTGAAACTATATTAAACCCGTATGGTTTTGTCTTTAATACATAATTAATTTTAAGAAATTATATATATGGCTGATTACGATAATGACATGTATGAAATCGGCAGAGACGATTACGTCGATGCGGATGATGATGACATAGATGATTATAATGACGAAACGCCCTTGATACAGACTCCAGTTCCAATCCAATCGCAATCGTGGGAATTAGGTGGCGCTACCAACAGCGTTGGTCAAAGTCGGGAATTACTCGAGGGAGCTGTAAACGACTACTACAACAGTTTAGCAGAAATCGGTCTGGTCCCGTCTGTCGGTCGCGACTACTCCAAGTTCGAATTGGATATGCGTGGTAGATTGCGACTAAAATCATTAATATCCCGATCGTCAACACGATGACCGGTAAACCCCTATCGCTAAACACCATTGCCGGAAACCGGGGCGGTGGTGAAATCATAAGGAGCGAACTAGGATTTCCAGATTGGACGCGTGGTAAAACAATTATGCCGACCCGCGCTGTAGAGGCCCTACAGTCTACCGACGAAACGATGGCGAAAACGGCCGCCGATATAGAAACTGTTGAGCTCAGCGAACTCCCTCGAGTAGCCACCGACGATATTAACACGATGGAGACCACGTTCGGCGAAAACGAAATACTCGACGATGACCCACTGTTACCTCTTCTCGAACTCCGGGGCCTCGATAAGGTTATGCAAACGGTACGGGGTGAACTGGTCCTTAACCTCTCCAAACTCACGTCGCTGGATGAACATATCGCGCTAGAAGAAAGAAAACTGGAGGAAGCCGGTGGCGATAGAGAATCTACCGAGCGGATCACCGAACGCCTACAGTCTTTGCGTGATGAAAGAGCAGCTCGTTTGGAGGCCGCCTCGACTAACCGTGAGGCTCTCCGCACCCAAATAAGTCGGATCCGCGAAACAATCTCGAGGGTCCTGCACGAGGAGACGACACTCGGTGAGCGTCTTCGCACTTTGTTCAGAGAACAGGGCATCACGATATCAAGCATCCTCGTTGCTATCAGCATGACTATATCGACCATAGTTCTAGCTTTCACTGGTGGTGCGGAGCCACCACCCGCGCCAGCACCCACACCACCACCATCCGCGCCATCCGGCGGAGCCAAGGAGTTGATAAAAAAACAAATAAAAGCCCTCGCCAGTCTCCTGGCTAAATTAGCCGAAAAGGCGGCTGCCGCACTACCTGGACTGATCGGAAGTATCGTTTCTTACTTGCTATCTATATTATCAAAAACGGCCGGATGGCTAGCCAAAAATACATGGGCTTTAATCGTGGCAATCGCCGGTCTCCTACTATTCTTCGCCAGAGAGTTCCTAAAACCAAAGCGTAAATAATCCGATCGCCACGAGGTCAACGACGAGCGCTAATTTCTCCTCCTCGTGTGTTGTGCTTCCAAGCTCGATTGGTGTTTCAACATTGTTGATGGAACTCGATGGTGCATCCAATTTACGAATTGGGGGTACTGGGTTCGATTGTGTTGAGGGAGGTGTATCCATTTTGTGTTTTGGGGGTTTTATGAAATCTTTTTCAAATTTATTTGAATTTACAACTCCGCTCCCAATCATCTTGGGTGGGAGCTTGATGATATCCGTGTTCACGTTACCGTTGTGGCCGATTTTTTGATTGGCGGTGGCGATTACGATCTGATTATTGTAACCATCAACCGGGTCGTCTCGTAGTATCATATTGCTCGGCGCCATATAAAGACCTATTCCAAATGCGTAGTCTACTGGAGTGCTGGCATTCTGCAAAACGTCTTGATAATTCTGGATCGCCTTCTCCAGATCCACCCTAGCTGAGATGGCGTCCTGTACAAGTGCCAATAATTGTTTTTGTGCATCAAACGCCGTTCCCGTGCCCAGTATAGAACTGCGAGTTTGCTTCTGTGCGCCGAGGATGGCCCAGACGTACGTGGGAATGGAGTCGTTGACGCGAGTAACCCAGGCCTGCGTGAACCCTAGACCCTTATCTAACATAAATGTACCCCACGCGTTCTGAACCTCAGCAGCCTGCTGTATGTAATCGACGTGAGCCTGTTTCGGAGGTAACATTTTACAAGAAAACACGCCGCAGTGCGACCTCCAGACACTTAAACCGGTCCGTCCGAAAGTCATAGTCGCGGGTTCAAAATTCCCGGCGTTCCGACTGACGATGTGGTCACCGGAGTGATCGTGTCTAAAATCAGTCTGCGTCCAATTCCCGGATGAGAACGTCCCCGAGGCCGGTGGTGGTAGGAAATGTTTCTGTCTCCAGTCCGCGTCTTTTGAAAAACGTAAATTCGTTACACAGTCTTTCAAACGCCATACGGTCGTATGCGTTGGAAATGGGATCCCAGGCGCCGTCTTGTGGTAGTGAAATACCTAGTTCTTTGAGAATCCTCCTAATAGTATAATACGCATGAAAGTTGTAAACACTTCGGAGCATGACATTCTTAGATGTCAGATGGTCTTTATGTGAAACTCCACACCCGGCTGTTGCGCACCATACAGCGAAATTTATTTGGTTCTGCCAAAACTGCATCGGTGTTGCTTTCCACCAGTTTACCACCTCCATCATAGTAATCTTGGGCAGCCTATATTGTTCAAAGATGTTAGGGAAATTGGTGGCAAAGCCACTCTCCATCTAACCGTTACGGTTGGGTGTACAAGGTTAACAACGACTTTTTGCTTGTATTTACCTCCGACAGCGTACTTTGCATTAGAATTAAAGCTAAATGCTTTGGTATCCATTGAAAGATATTATTATGTTTGCTACTATCACTAATGTTCAAAAAGGGAGTTGTGAACTTCAAAAGTCAATCGACAACTGCTGCGGACAACGCCGGGTAGGCCTCAGATCAATCACGTTCACGGTTGGATGGCAGAATGTGGGGAAGAGTGAAGGGTTTTACTATGAAGGATGGACAACAATTAGTGTAAAGATGCCTCACGGACTGTGGGGAATAAGACAGCTCAAGATTTTGTCAACTAAGAGCTTGACGGTATAATCAACCTCACAGTATCGAATGCTACCGGGCTCGCAACAATGACCATCAGCACTGATAATAAGGTAGTGGTCTCCCGGGGTTGGGTATTCAACTCAGTTTTTAGAGAGACATACTCCTCAAACAAAGGAGTGTTTACCCCGGGTGAGTACGTCGGTGATAACCCGGTGGACTTCGCCTTCACGAAACTCTCAGGGTGCACCTGGATCGGGTGAACACATCGTACAACACGGTAGACGGCACTCCCAGCACATTACTGAAAACCGTGCAAGCAAGCGAATGTTTCTATGGCGAGACTGTGACCTTAGACTTCCCACACCCCGAGATGAAAGTTTTGGAATCGGGACATATCCACGAATTTACGGTCTCTATTCTCGATGATCAAGCGAGAAAGTTGAAAAACGATTACCCGATTTCGGTAGTTCTCGAAATTTCTAATTGAGTATAGGTGCCCAATATTATAATTAATTTTATTATGAGTATATACGGACCAGGTAGTTCTTCCGATTGGGTGACAAATTCAAAGAATTTGGAACCGGCAGAAGGTGGATTCATCCCGACAGAGGGCGACTTTTTAACTACTGGAAAAACCAAGGCCCAGATAAATAAAACTATATCGAGGGTCACAAACGGGATTAGCAGGAGTATATCAGATGTTAGAATAGAAGTGCTGACGGCGACTGCACAAATTGAGGGAGTCCGAACGGATATTGAGAAAGATCAGGCGGCTTATGAGGTGTTGTGCTCAGAGGACTCTCTCATCAGAGAAAGGGAACTAAACGAACTAGGTGAACAAATAACCAAATTTCGAAAAGAGGCCCGGTTGGGGATTGATAAAGTCCGAGAAGACCACCAGGCGGACCTTACGGAGGCTTATGATGCGTAGCTCTTAAAGGACACTCTCATCAGTGAAGCGACACTTACCGAACTAGACGGGAAAATAACAAAATTTCGAAAAGAGACCAGGTCGGATATTGATAAAGTCCGAGAAGACCGCCAGGCGGCCCTTACGGAGGGTTATGATACGTTGCGCTTAGAGGACTCTCTCATCAGAGAAGCGGCACTTACCGAACTAGACAAAAAAATAACCAAATTTCGAAAAGAGGCCACGTCGGGTATTGAGAAAGCCCGAGAAGACCACCAGGCGGACCTTACGGAGGCTTTTGAGGTGTTGCGCTCAGAGGACTCTCTCATCAGAGAAGCGGCGGTTGCCGAACTAGATAAAAAAATAACCAAATTTCGAAAAGAGACCCGGTCGGGTATTGATAAAGTCCGAGAAGACCACCAGTCGAACCTTGCGGAGGCCCTTGTGGAGGCTTATGATGCGTTGCGCTTAGAGGACTCTCTCAACAGAGAAGCTACACTTACTGAACTTGACGGGAAAATAGCCGAATTTCTGAAAGAGACCAGGTCGGGGGTTGAGGGGGTCCGAGAAGACCACAAGGAGGCCATTGCGGAGGCTTATGGGGCGTTGCGCTCAGAGGACTCTCTCAACAAAAAAGAAGCGGCACTTACTGAACTAGACAAAAAAATAACCAAATTTCGAAATGAGGCCCGGTTGGGGGTTGAGGGGGTCCGAACGGGTATTGAGAAAGCCCGAGAAGACCACCAGGCGGACCTTACGGAGGTTTATAGGGTGTTGCGCTCAGAGGACTCTCTCATCATAGAAGCGGCGGTTGGTGAACTAGACGGAAAAATAACCGAATTTCAAAAAGAGGCCCGGTCGGGTGTTGAGAAAGCCCTAAAAGGCCACCAGGCTACCATTACGGAGGCTTATGATGCGTTGCGCTTAGAGGACTCTCTCAGCAGAGAAGCGACACTTACCGAACTAGACGGAAAGATAACCGAAGTTTCCGATAAACTGAAACATGATCGTATAGCCGCGACCAAAGCTCTTGAGGAGGCCTCTTATAATATTCGTACTGAGGCATATAACGCAAACAGTGCGCTTGCCGGAATAGTGCGAACAATGAAAACGCTAAAACGTGCCATAACAGTTTGGGCCTGAGAAGTGGGCCCATTGGTTGAGGGGCACTATGAATATTCGTTCGGTGCCAAAGCGAGTAAATAAATGTGGGGAAACACTATGACGCTGCAGGTGAAAGTTATCCGAATGGCGGTCTGCTCGGTTAATGGTAGTGTAAACCTGTGGGCGCGGTCGCGATAAATATTGTAGTAGATGGGGAAGAACGGGGGGTTGGAGTCACTAAAATCTCTGGAGATAGTTCGACGGTGGTTTCGTTCGCCGGTGATGATCGAATTAGACTTTCCAAGGTAGTGTTATTAACTTTGTTACGAAAATCGGTGACCCAGAGAGTTCTTCCACTATTGTCTCATTGTTAATTGAACTTATTTTGTAAATACTAATATATTGAAAATCATGAACGAATCACCGCTTCCAATTGTCAATACCACTCCATCAACACTGTGTACAATTAACGAAAGAAGTTCAGATTTTAGGTTGAATAATATCGTCGCTATGCAGGTATATTTTAGTTAGAGAATATACAAATAGAAAAAGAAACGCTAACAAATATAGACGCGCGGTGAACATGGCTGAAGCATCTAGCACGGCTCTGGCGAGTGTTTCTGTGTTGTGTGCGGGGCGGGGACAGCTGCAACTATATCCACCATTTATAACGGTCCTGTAGCGGGGATTTTATGTGCGGTGTCGGCCGTTTTTCTGGTTGTTGTGTATGGTATTAGGGCGTCGGGTGGAAAACTCGAGAAAAAATGTAGAAAACATGATAGAATATCTGTTCTCGCCAGGTCGAAGAAAAATACCATCGACGTTATGGTGTCCAAAGCGTTGGCCGATAAGAAAATATCAAATTTAGAGTTTGAATCCGTGGTGGAAGAAATGGGGAGATTTTAACAATTAAAAAATGATATAAGAATCAAGGCGCGCGCCACCATGCCCAAAATTGAGTGTACCGATTGGGATAAATTTAGGGAAAAACTTGGAGATAAAGTCGGAAGAAATGTTACAGCACCATTATAAAATAATTTAAAAAAAAAAATTAATTTTCTTATATTGGTGCAGTAAACAAATTTACATACCTATACAACATGTGTATTTCACTGAGAATTACGCCGTAATCGCATAACAAATTCAGTCGAGGATTACACTGTAATCGCCTGTGTAAATTGATACACTCGGCTATAAATAACTGTCTGTTTACCTCGGCTATCAATTTACGCATGGTTCATAACCCGTGTAATTGAAACATTGTCGTAAATCGATACTTGTACAACACAAGGTAATGTTTATCATAACAGCCTTCGTGGTCGTGTGGGTTAAGGCGATAATGTATAGAGACGACGGTCGTGGGTTCGAGCCTCGGTGGGAGCTAAAATTTTTTATTTCTATCCCTACAAATGTGGTCGCTATGGTAAACAACTGCATGACAACGGCGTTCCTATCCGACCGCTCGAGGTTGATACAAAAATAAATTCAGATTGCAAGTTTGCATACCATCGATAAGGAAAAATACACTCGGCTATAAATTAATTAGTTGTTTTTTTTTCAATAATAATTTGTCAATATCTTTATAAGCGATATCGTAGAAATGTACATTCGTAAACGAATCGTTGGGTTTTAACATTTTTGTATAATACACCTTAGTTTCATATCCGATACGCATTATCTGTCTTAATGTTCGTATTTGCCTCTTGTATAGTTGACATAATTGCCGGTATAATATTGGAAATGTAACGTTTTTATCGGAGCGTAATAAATTACGCTGGTATTTCATGTATTCGATATCACCTAGTGTTCTCATTTTATAGAATTTATATACAGGATTATAACCCCCGTAAGCTTCGTAAACTTCTTCAACACAGTCATTAAAAATTTCCAATTCAAATTGTATTGTATTATCCATTTTCTCTAATAATATTGGTACTTGTTTTTTCTGTTCAATTGGACGTGAAAAAAACATGATGTATTTATGACACCAATATATACTTTCAAAAGTCAATTACCATATAATTGGGACTCCCTCTTTTCAAAATTATTTTCTCCAAAAATTCATAAATTTGCTGTCGGGAGACCCAATTTTCCTCGTTAACCAATTTTTTGATTTTCGGGGGTGGTGAGGTGGTATTATAGAGGGTTATAAATGATATCACGGTAGGTGGTATCATTTTGACTCCCTTACTACTACTATTTGGGTAATAACATTTTAATAGATTAATCGTGTTTTTGTATTCAACACTAATACATGAGTATGTAAGGTATTGATTTCGTGAGAAGGTGTGTAGCCCTGAAAAGGGCTGTTGTCTTTGTAAATCTTCTATGTGGTACACAGGTCATCCCACACAGAGTCGACGACTACGTCACAGGCATCACAAATTTCTAGGTCTTTAATATCATCTTCCTCGAAAAAACCTTCGTCGAGCTCTGGGCATTGATGTTCCCGCCCGTGAGTGTCCAACACGGCATATAATGTTCTACACTCTATGTAACAGCACGTTCTTCTACATTGTCATGTAGTCGGTTGCACAGTTTGATGACTAATGAGATATAGCTGTGTTTTTTACTTTTTATATCAATTAGTTGGATTGACCTACTGACCTATTGACCTACTTTAACAATTAACATGGGTTCTAAAATCAACCAATGACAGACAATTTAACATACCAATTTTGGCAATTGTACAATAGTAACAATCTTATTAATTAATAGTTACTATGGTTTTTGATTTTGTAAGTTGTGTTTTGGGTATACACTGTCGTGGAGTCTCTTTAGCCATATTCCTCGATTATAGGTGTATTTTATTTTGGTTATTTCCATATAATATCGTCTGTTTCACCACTTGTTGAAGCGCCACACGAATTACAGTTTCATTTGTCTTGTCCATATCAAATGTTTACGATGGTCTTAGCTATCCTGAGGAAACCGTAAACATGTTAATAGTTGACGATCACTTCTCGAAGACTGTTGATTTCAATCTGGTTATCAATTCCTACAATACTATTAATGACTACATTGAGTACTCTCACAAACTGAAGTTCAAGTCATATATCCCATGTCTTTATAGGATGTATATGTCTGTCATTGGGTGATTTTCGAACCCATGTTAATTGTTAAAGTAGGTCAGTAGGTCAGTAGGTAAATCCAGCTAATTGCTATGAAGCTGTATCTTTTAAGTCAATTCAGTCATTTATAAACTCAAGTAGCAATTATAAACATGGTGAGAAAAATCGTCAGACGTTTGAAGAAAATGTTTAGAAGGGGTGATCAACATAGAGACCGCGATCTAGTCACTCTTGTACAATTCTTCGAACGTCCAGGTTACCGATGGCCATCAAGTCAATACATTCACGAGAAGGCATGGACAGTAAAACTCATCAATCTATATCCAGATCTGAGTGAGCTTTACTAAAAACATGTAAAAAATGCCCTTTTCAGGGCCATACACATAGTCAAGAAAGAATAGCCATTAGACTCAACATTTAAAATCATATTGTGCTATGCATTTTATCGTTTGCAATTTTCTGATTATATATTATTGGTAAAACAAAAACATCTTGAGCTTGAGTTCAAAAACGGACTAAAAATCAGCCAATGGGAGACGAGTTTACACAGCTAATGGCAGACGAGCTTACAAAACATTATTAATATGTATTGTTGGGTAAAAACAAAATTGTGCTATGCATTTTTTCGTTTGTAATTTTTATTATTTCTGTGTTTTATTTTTAAAAAAGAAAAAAAATCTATTTTAATTTTAATTATTTTAAAAAATATATATATTTAAAAAATAAAGAAAAGGTTTTTTAATTTTCTTCATTTTCTACGATTTGTTATATTGTTACTTCCTTTTTTACAATTTTAGTTATATACATCTAAAACTACCAGGGGTACGAATTTGTGTGCGTACGAACTGTACTCCGTTCACTTTCTGCTTAAAATATGGTTCAAATTAGGATTAAAAGCAAATATTTTCGAAAATATGATTTGTTTTAAGTGTATTACCATGAAATATAAAAACTGTTCATAATTATTGTAATCTTACACTATTACAAGTGTACAAAACAATTTAATACTCTGATTATTATTAAAACAAAAACATCTTGAGCTTGAGTTCAAAAACGGATTGGAAATCAACCAATGGGAGACGAGATTACACAACCAATGGGAGACGAGGTTAAAAAACACTAGTAATATGTATGGTTGGATAAAAACAACCAATCAATGAGCAACAGGGCCGTGTTTGGAAGGTCCTCGAGCCAATTCCTACCCTTAAATATAAGATAAGAAAAAAGAAAGAAAAAAGCGGTATTGTTAGTCCATTCTCTGAAAAAGTAGGTCAGTCCACCTGTTAGCTTATATAAAGGCATGTTTTTAAGATATTTGTTACATTTTATCGTAAGTTTTTGAAAATGACTGATATTAATGAATTACCGATGTTCGACTTTCACAACTCAGGCGCGGATTTGCTATCTGATGCGTTAATGTATGCAATGAATGATACAACTTATCAGTATCAACCTACGTTTCACCCAACGCAACAAATACAGTATCAACCGGCGATTCAGCCGCCAAAACAAGAACCGGAGAAGAAATCGTCCCTACTACCAGCGAGGATGTAGCAACCCAAAGAAAAGAAGGTACACAGATGCTGGCAGAACTCCAAAAGCTTAACAGAACAGCAGACATTTTGGAACAGATGGAATCGATCGCTGGTAGACATAGTGTACAACTGGATTAGTTGACCCAAACATTTTCTGAGAAAAAAATGGATTCGTTAAAGTATCAGAAGAACCAGGAAGTGAATTTTACCGCAAAGGCTGTGAAGGTTCCTGTGACATTTAACATTGAAAAAAATACATTGATAAAGTTGAAAAAGCAAGTGGGAGAAACGATGTGCGACACAATTGACAATCTCTTGACGCCAAACGAACCTCAAGGTGTTGGTCAATGTAGAAATCGTATCAGGCCTTCACAAGCAAACCATTATCTTCCAAGAAAATAAACTAAATGTCCCATGTGTATTTTAGAAGTGCTCACTTCTATTCACCAAAAAGGGCGTTTTCAGGGACACATCATATCCCCCGCCCCGAAATATCACATTTTCCTTCATAGCTAGGATAACAAACTATATAAAAAAAATACAGTTTAAATATTTCATAAACTGATTTAATAAATACAAAAATGTCCATAACAATTCAGAATTATACATCCCGTTTCTGTTTCTTGCTAGGTACATCATATTCAAATGGTAACTTCCGTTTACATCCAGAGTTTGGTACCACTGCATCATTTGTGATGATGTGGCTGGATTGCTGCTCCGCCAAATTTGGTTGTAATTTCTGTTGTTGGTCACATTCACGAGCCCAATGTGTCGGTGATTTACAGATGAAACAGGATTTTATTTCAGTCGTCTTCAAATTTAAATGACTATTTTCAGTGTAGAATGAACGAAATGAGCCAATGTTCATATATTGAGAAATACATAGTCGGAGTGTCACCAAACTGTACTTCATCCGAATACGGGTTGACATACACGACGATGACCTTTCCATAAGCTTTTCTGCTGGGCAATTTTTGCACCAATGGTCGGTCTTTGGCATTACAGATGAAACACTGATTGGCACGTTTAATTTTTGTTCCACCATACATTTCATCAATACTTTGTCTATAAAAAACCTTCTGTGTTGTGATTCCGTATTCTCCTTCATATGCCACGGTATGGTATGACATAAATGTTCCATCATAATTCCCATTATGTTTGATTGGATACGTCTTCGGAAAACTGCTGAATTACACCTCGTGTGTTAATGGATTCACATACAAATGTGTTTATAGTCCAGTAGCCCAGGCTTTCACAGACTCAAAATGTCCTAGGAAATCTTCTTCAGATTTCTTCAGTTCAATGATACTACGCTGTGTTAATCGTGATCCATGACGGTGTGTTTCTTATAGTTTCCGTTGATGACTTGTTTCTTTCAGCTTCAGTTGATGAGTGCTAAGCAATATGGATTCAGCTCTTTTTATACACTATCAGGGTATACAAAAGCAATGTATCACCATTTCATCATGAAGCAGCGACGATGCAACATCATCTAGTACCATCCGTGGATACAGAAAGTGATTGTGATGAACCACAGCCGAATATCGTGAGAATGTCTCTGGTAACATATTCAGCTACAGAAAGCGAGTCAGAAGAAGAAAACGATGTATGAACAAGAGTCACTAAGGTAAATCCGTTGGTATCATATTCAGATACCGAATATGAAGAAAAATATGAAGAATTACCAAGAAACTTCTATCAGTTGATCCAACAAAAGACAAGAACATCCAGAAAATTTCGGACACAGTCTACAGTATTGAATACCACATTCAAGATATTTTATTCTGATGAACACCCCGATAATTCCATAGGGTTTTTATTTGATGACATTATTCATCAGATGACGAATCACATGGGTGCTGAACCGCACGACAAATTTAGTGTCACGATAGATCCTAGATCCTCCAGCGTTGAAGATGGGGATTCCAATACCATTTATGAATACCGAACATCTGCATAGTGATACTTTGTTGGAATAAATACAGAAAGTTGTTCAGTCAAACACGGATTTCAACTTAAACGATGGTAAAATGTCTTTAAAATCAACCATACAAAACTACCACAAGGATCTGGAAGGAAGAAAATGTCACCATAAATTGATTCCACAATTTTCGCAAAAAGAAAGAAATCTATTGTTAAGATTGAAAATTCCAATGACATGTTGTATTTAGCGAGAGCAATTGTAGTGGGTAAATGCCATGCCAATAGAGAAATGTCCACAGCATGGAATACACGTTGGAATGTAATTCGACAAACATCACGTCCTCTATAGCGAATTGAAGCCGAGCGACTTTTGGATCAAGCATATATTCCAATACACAAATCATGTGGAATTGAAGAATACAAGAAAATTCAACAACTGTTGTATCCTGAATATGTGATTAAGATCCATGAACAACGTGTGAAAACAGAATTACTGTTTGAACATCCACAACTTCAACCAAACAGTAACGTGATACATATTTTCTATAATCAAAGTCACTATGATTGTATCACAAATATTGTAGGATTCCTCGGATGTAGCTACTACTGTGAGAGATGTGAAGTGGCATACCAGAATCGCTAAACAAATATATGTCCACAATCGTGTACAGCCTGTTATTCCAAAACAAAGTGTCTAGTGACAAATCGTAGAGTATGTAGCGATTGCCTGAGAACATTCTACAAACATGGATGCTACGTAAACCACAAAGTTATAGAAGGACTCAAGTAGAAATCAATTTGTCAATTAGTGAAACAGTGTACGAAATGTGGAGGACAGTATGCTGAAAGCAAGAAAAGTCATGTGTGTACGGGGATGAAACAATATAAATTATGATAAAAAGTAGTTTCTTGTATCATAAATGTCATATTCAACAGTAAAAAAGCAACGTAGACGAAGAGAAAGCAATACCTAAATTCATATTTTATGATTTTGAATGTCAACAAGACACAGGTGTACACATACCTAATTATTGAGTAGCCCATTTAGCTTGTGATGAATGTATCAATAAGCCATTAGATGTTTCTGTAAAACATGTAGCCCCTAAAAATAATTTTTGAAGGAAAAAATTCTCTGGGTGATTTTTGTAACTGGTTATTTTCCGAAAAACATTCAGGTTATACGGCTATAGCTCATAGTTTCAAAGCTTATGACGGACAATTCATACTTCATCATCTCATTGAAAAAGGAATTGCGCAGCCATCGGTAATCATGAATGGTAATAACATCATGGTATCAAAGGCAGGTGGGATACGTTTGATTGATTCATATAATTTCATAAATGCGGCATTAGCAAAATTTCCAGAAACATTTGAGTTAAAGGAAATGGCAAAAGGCTACTATCCTCATTGGGCAAACACCAACGAATTCTCAAATTATGTAGGTTCATATCTGGATGTATCATATTACAAACCAGATTCAATGTCGTGAAATTTTGTTCTCATGGTACGAAGAACGTATACAAAATAACGATATTTTCAATTTCAAACAAGAAATGGAAATATATTGCCGCTCCGATGTAGATATTTTATGGCGTGGATGTGGTGAGTTCCGAAAAGTATTCATTGAATATGGAGGTATTGACCCGTTTCTAGAAGCTACCATAATTTATGATGCATGTAACAAAGTGTGGCGATGTTCTCGGGTGACATAACAAACCATGAATCTGGGTGGCACTATGGTACGATAATTGTCCATTTTAAATTTACATAGCCCTGGGTGGCACTATGGAACGGTCAAAAATAAATTAAGGTACGATTATGGCACTATGGTACGATTTTCTCGTGTGACATAAACAGCCATGAATCTGGGTGACACTATGGTACGGTCATTTTACATGTTAAGTTTACATAGCCCTGGGTGGCACTATGGTACGGTCAAAATAAATTATGTACGATTATGGCACTATGGTACGATTTTCTCGGGTGACATAAAAAGCCAGGAATCTTGGTGGCACTATGGTACGACAATTGTCCATGTTAAATTTACATAGCTCTGGGTGGCATTATGGTACGGTCGAAAATAAATTATGTACGATTATCGCACTATGGCACGATTTTCTCGGGTGACATAACAAGACTTGAATCTGGGTGGCACTATGGTATGGTCATAGTTTTTCACTTACGAACATTTTAGTCGTACGAAGCTTAGTGAAATGGTCCCCAGCTGTCTACAGTATAACGAGTATTGTACCCGTGTCTCCCTGCAGGAAGAGAGAATGGCTGCCGAGGAAGAGAAGAAGAAGAAGAAGGAACAACTGAAGGTAACAATTGGCAGTTTTTGACCGGAAGTCGCCTCAGTATGGACTATGTAGTTTTGCTGGTGTTTGCGTAAACTCCTGGGCTGACATATGTGACACGCCATGCGATTTTGTACCAAAGAACACGTCAATTTTCCATAAGATATATTTACATAAGCTCTGATATTTGCTGTAAATGACGTCAAAAGATGACAAAATGTTCATAACAAATGTGAAATTTCAACTTTCTATGCAATTTGTAAATATTGTTCATGTTCATTAGGTACAAAATCACATGCCGTGTCTCATATCGTAACAAAATGTGCATTAAAATCCCATTAGGACTGTTGTACTGTATGTTACATTTATAGTATACTGTATCCCCAATATGACTTAGCGCATATACAATGGGATTATTTGCAATTGTTGAACAGTTTGCTTCGACATGAAAACATGTCTTGGCATTTCATTAGAATCCTTGGAGACAATTCTAATGAAATACCAAGATATATTTTCATGGAAAATAATAAAAATATGCTATATTTGTGGTCTGCTTATTGTTTTCTGCAGCATGGTAAAGGTACCACAACTTTTTTATTGATTTTTGATACTTGTTACTTCTGATTGCAATTGGGTTTTTGGCAAATTTAATTGGCATAATTAAGCAAATACACAGCTAATCTGGAGCACTGTAATTGTTTAAATTAGTCCTGCCGAACTAGCAAGGGACCCCGACGTTGCGTATATACAATGGGCTTTTGGTTATTTTGTATCTTCAGGACCTATATAATTGGAATCCGACGGATGACACTCTGTCACCCTTGAGCATTTTTCATAATCTCAGATGGCGTCCAAAATGGCTGCCCAAAATAGCTACCCAAACAAACCAAACCAGGTGTTTGAGTATTGATAGTCTGAAACCAAAACCGATTCCTGTAATATATTATTGTATTTCAGCATGCACCGTGGATGTTAGACATATGTCTTATAACGCAAATTGACACTCAAGATGGCCGCCAATACCCTGCCTAATTTCTCACCATGTCGTTACAGGTTTAAAACTGCATTGCAAATTCAATGAGTGCATTTCAATCGATATTGGGTTTCATTGTTTGTTTCGTATAATGTATTTACTTATATGTTACTGATCCATATGATAATTAAGTGAGGTTCAAAATGGCCACCACATTAATATGTGCATGAATATGTGAGTAGTTTATATATATGATCTGCTCTGTGAAACACAGAATATAATATTAGGAGTTTTAATCCTTTCCCATTTCAGTATGTGGGATAGTATGGTGGTCGCCAGACCGGAAAATTGTGTTTCCTTTAGTTCCTCCGGTTTCCTCCCACGTTAAGGATCACTCTCACGCCTCAGACGAAATCATTTGTATAAGAGCTCTTGTGTGTTTGTAAGCATTGCATCTATATACCCTATGTTGGTGACATTTGATATAGCAGGCACTCCATTATCTTTTTCATCTTTTTTTATAATGCAGGATCACAGGTGGAAGACTCGGACCTATGACACCAAACAAATGCCTATTAAAAAAAACCCATTACCCCACCCACTTGGTCTCGTACATTACCATCTTCTATTTATAGAAGGTGGGTATAAATATGACTATTATAGAAAGAGCCCTCTCTTTTCCGATTCGCACAAACACAATACACATCGATTAAATGTATGAAATATGTCTCTGGAAATTGATAAAGGTATGTGAATATACTCACTTCAAATCGCTGTTTGAAGTATTTATTGAGTTATTCGCGTTTTGATTACCCCATCCAAAGCGAAAGTTGCGTGTACGAAATAATCTCACACAGAATCGGAGGCCGTCCGGCGTGGATTATCGGTCATATTTGGCCGATAGCTGATCGCCAGCTCAAACTAAAGTGGTGCACCATGACCATATACATTAGAAACTCCAACCATACAAAGTTCGTCCAATTATGATCGTTCACCGATCTAAAAAACACTTTTTTGTCTAATTTCGTTCATTACCTGGAACCGGGTCAATGCACCATCTTCCATAATACAACCGGAAGCGTATATGTAAATAACATCTCTGATTAGCTAAATCTAAACTGTATGACGTCATTCAACCTATTTCGGGATTCCGGAAGACATAATCTGATAGTACGTGAATCATGAATGAAAGTAGAAAAAAGGTGTTTTTTAGATCGATGAACGATCACAATTGGACGAACTTTGTATGGTTGGAGTTGCTAATGTATATGGTCATGGTGCACCACTTCAGCTTGAGCTGGCGATCAGTTATTGGTCAAATATGACCGATAATCCACGCCGGACGGCCTCCGATTATGTGTGAGATTCTTTCGTACACGCAAATTTCGCGTTGGATGGGGTATACAAAATGCGAATAACTGAATAAATGCTGGAAAGAGCGATTTGAAGTGAATATATTCACACACCTAATACCTTTATCGATTGCAAGCGACATAAATCATACATTTAATCGATGTGTATTGTGTTTGTGCGAGTCGGAAGCGAGAGGGCTCTTTCTATAATGGCCACAATGTTATCCACCTTTCTTTATATAAGATGGTAATGTACGAGACCAAGTGGGTGGGGTAATGGGATTTTTTTAATAGGCATTTTGTTGGTGTCATAGGTCCGAGTCTTCCATCTGTGTGCAGGATGGGGCCCAACTGTCTGCCACAAATAATACTATTACGATAATTGACGTTGATTTATTTCATACAGTATGTATTACATTTGTGATATATTGTGTATACCAAACACATGACTTAATAAAGGTATCGAGACATGTTTGATTCACAGAATTGGCGTCCATAACTTGTAGAATATAGTGTTTGTGTCAGTATCGTCTCAATGGCAGTTCAGTTTGTTCGCTTGTCTACAATTCCTGCAGAAATTCGTTGTTGTAACCTTAACACAACTGTGCGTTTTACAAATGGTATCAAATTACTGTCACATTATACTAACCATAAGATGAAACCCAAAAGCGATTGTAATTAACAGCAAATTTTAATACTTTCCAGTCATCGTGACACATTTCCTTACTATGTACAGTATTGGCGACCATTTTGAATGCCATGTTGAATATATAACACAATTCATGACGTTTTAATGATGATTAAAGCAATACATAATGTAAGAAAAATTAAACGGTCTATTTCACATTATTAAGATGCAAATACCTGGTTTTGCTGTATTGGGCAGCCATCTTGGATTTTTGAAAATACTCAAGCATGACAGAGTGTCATCCCTCGGATTCCAGTAATATATGGTGTGTATATGCAAAATCACCAACACTCCATTGTATATACATCAAGTCCGGTTTCGGTCAAAAATGGCCAGATATCGGCAGGACTAAATTTTCTTTCAGGCTTTAATATTCTAATTATCCAGGGAAAACGATTTACTTATTTTAAACCATAACATTTGGAAGACAGCTTTACGGGTATGAATTTTTTAAATATTTCATTTTATTTTTCTTATTTCTCAATGAAAGTATATGTTGTGACTACTAATTTTAACCGTCTCAACGAGACACTACTGTCTGTTCCGCGTTTTGCTACCGACGAACGTTTGGCTATTAAACATACTAAATGTAAACAATATTTAAATGTAAGTACTTTTTCATCAATAACACAAAAGTCACCATCCCCAAATGTTTTTAATTGATGAACATTCCATGAAATATTTATTTTATTCCTTAAATTTAAAAAGATATTCCTATGCGAATTTAACATGGGCAAAAAGGAGTGCGCCCTGGGGGGGGGGGGAGGGGGAGGGGGAGGGGAGGTTAAAACAATGAATCCGTTTTGGAAATTGATTATAATAAATAAAAATTAGAATTTGAAATCGGTCCGCAAATAAAAAAACAGCTTTGTATAGCCCCCATGTTAAATTCCGATAGTAAAATCGTGTTTATATGTTATCTCCGTTGAGATAGCTTATTGTGCCTCGCAAATTCTATGGGGGCAGCCATTGATCGTTCTACGCATAAACGGCGAGTACGAGCAAAATCAATGTCCTGAAAGTACTGAAACTAGGTTAGCTCCACAAGATTATTAATAAGTATTATTTATTTATATAATGATGTGTAATGGCTTATAATCAGCTAAATTAATTTTAGGTCGGTTAACAGGATCAAAGCCCATATTGCATGTGTAAGGAAGAAGGAAACTCCCAAAGTCAGAACAGAATATTTACAGACACAGATATACAGTCTGTTAACGTGGCTTCACTTTAAATATATTTTGATAATTATCAGAAAGAAGTATACAAATAAAGGTTGCAATAGTTTTTATTTTGACAGCTATGACACTGAACACTGGAAATGTGTCTGTCAGCCAGTTCACGCGAGCTCAAGGATGCGCCATTGGTGTTGTACTGTAAGGAAATGATCCTTACAATTTGATAAGATTTATTACCTTTTTTTTTCACTGCTAATGCTTTATTAATAAGCACATTCACAGTGATGCATATTTTGGGTGATGAACTACACAACTGCTAAATAATGCATACTATTCACATTCTGCTGCGTGAATCACAACATAATTAAATGTAATGGGCCTTGTTGACTGTTGACACGGATTGACACTTCTGTGGAGGTCACGTGACCACCTTTATTGGGCCAGTTTGTGATGGATCCTCTTTACCATGGTGTCATACATACATATGTTGATAGCTCAAACCTCCTCCTAAGTATTTGCATAGGTGATCATATCTCAGACGTCATAAAATCTCCATTATTCTAATTATTTGTTCCGCAGTGCTGACAAGTTTCGTGACCGCCATTATTTAACTGTAAACTGACGCAGCCTTTCTGTTTGGCGGTCACTCATTAAATGCATGTTTATCTTCATAACTTTGCACTTACCTGATGTATTCTGACATGCACACTAATCTGGACATCTGACCGTCACGATATCATAGCTATCTAAGCTGTATTTCTAGTCTAAAGCCCAAAAACGTAACTTTCAAATTCAAGATGTCGGAAACTTGACAGTCAACGCTTGGCTGACTGTCAGATTTCCTGGCCACCGATTGGCTGACTGTCAGATCCAGTGTCTATATAAGGAATGACGCAACACAGATTCTCACTTCGGTCACTTCGGTCACAAAGAGCAGACCAAGGCTCAAATGCAGAACTTTCAGTTTCACTAAAACTTCGTTCGGTCATTAGTTGGTGTTGTTGTAGATTCTTCCAGCAATTAACATTTCGGCTACTGCTAGTACTACAGTGTAATTCCATCCTGACAAACAATCGTGATAGAAATAATAAATAAACTGAAACTTGTATCTTGTTTAGTCTACTCTAAACTGCCAACCAGGGTTTGGCTGCTAGCCTAACAGTACTACGTGAATCAATTTGAAAACACATGGAAGTGTACATGGCTGCGCATACCGAACAATATTCCGATCTAACTTATACTTAGAATCTAACAATTAAAATTGATGTTCTCTATACGTCCATTATATTTTTTCAAATAATAAAGACATATCAACAGATTCAATTTAATATTCATACGTTTCACCGTGTATGAAAAACAACAAATATTATTGACCAAACACCCACACCATCGCACCGAAGACAATAAACCAACATTACTAACCTACTTCTGTGCCTGGGACATAATGAGCCAAAATGTCAGCGGCTGAATATAATGTAATGCACAGCATCGCTGTGCCAGTACCGTATCAGGTGCGGTGTGTGTCCGGCCACATGTTGAAGTGACGGACGATAATGGCCGCGAGGTATCTTTCCACTAAACTGGTGTGATACCTCTGGTGACAGCTCAATTAACTATTGTTTAATGGGACAGTATTGACTATAATGTAAAGATATAGTTAAATAATTTAAACAGTGTGCTTTATTCTTTAGTTTACATCTGCTAATTCAATAAAATTCAGTAATGAAACATTACAAATTGAACACACATAATGGTAGTTTTAACTATAGAAATAGTTTACATTCCATCTCTATGACTGCGATACTAGGTTGCTGCAAGGGAGCTAATCCAGTTAAAAATAGTGCCAGCTGATCATATGGCGTTTTGGTCTGTCTTGTTTTGTATCTAATACTCTACATATACTATTCTTTGTAGTTTTCACAGTTTTGTGCTCAGTTTATCAGTTAAATTCTGGAAGATACTAATCAAGATAGTTCATGCGTATGCATACAGCAGTTATTATCGTTAGGTCTCACGGTACAGTACGGAGCTAGCAGTAAAATGGGGTGGACGATTTTCTATATATTTCAGTACTGACCCTGCAAGTCAAACCAGTATGTTTTAGGTTTAACCACACAAAATCATCAGCTATTCATGCACGGTGTAGTACGTTAAAATATAAGCCAGATTTGTTATTCCATAGACACTCTTTGCTTGCAGAAACCAGTCAATTGATGCACCAATGTATTTCAGCTGTTGATAAGCCGTTAAACCCCAGCAAACAAACAAAAACTTCACAGGAATGTTAATGTATCATTTACATCAGTTTCATGCATATGCTTTGGGATTAATTTCTTAACAAAATTTAAACCTATATTTTAATTAGTGACTATCCAGAGCAGATTGGCTGCGGGTTATGGGAAAATAGGTCGTACAACATCCATACGAAAAATGAAAATAGTAGAGAATAGCAAAGTGTGTGGTTATTGGTTATTTTATATAGGAACCATATTTAGTAGTAGCATCAATAAGGCTGTCTCAAGAATAATTAGTTCAGGGATATGAATTATTAAATATGTAGATACAACGAGAAGAATAGGAATTGCATCAACGTAAATTTGCGGTAAAAATTTGCGTCAAAGAAAATATTGCTCATAAAGCTTCGCTGGACGACATTTTTCTGAACCGCCTACGTAAAAATAGAAAAACTCTCTATTATCATTACAGTAACAGTACCAGCATTTGCTTACAAGTATCATTTTAGTGGATATAATTAATATTCAGGTGACTTTTAAAGGTACATGCCCACGCCGTAGGCACAAAATGTTATTTATAGGAATTAAATAAGTGTATAATTATGTCACTATTCCACCAGTTCTAAAAATTACGAGTGCCCGCTATACAAATATAATCATTTATTAATTATCAATTTACTGTTAGCGACGCGCGGCGGTATCAGTCTATTTTGATACTGTGCGGGGACGACGACTTTCACATCACGGCTTGCGGTGCGCATGCGCAGTATACTACGCGCGCCAGTAGGCTTCCCAATATGTAAACAAGAATATCAACATGTCGAAACATCCAGGACGGAAATTGTATGAAACGGCGTCGGCCAAAAAAAAGGCGAAATGTCTGAGGGACAGGCAGTACAGAGAGAGAGTGGTTAACATTGGCGACCAGATCACCAAATGGAAAGAGTTACGTGGAGATTTAGATTTGGACTCGAACAGAGATTTTTCTTCTCAATTTCCGATACTTCAACGCGTATATCAAAGATGTGATATGATTGACCATGTGACGTGACGCGTATTGGTAAAAATAGCACGAGGTCGGAAAATACCATTTCTGGTCGCGGCATATAAAATGCGATTTAACACCAATTAACATGCGCCGTAATTAAAAATAACTAGTTAGTGGGTAGACAAATGGCTCATATAAGGCATGACAGAACATGAAAAGTAGTAGTACAGTGTAACCTGCTGCGTGGGCATGTACCTTTAATGAAATTCACTGTCGCGTGACACGGGGATTCTTGTGTATAATATTGACGTATAGATGTGTATTTGTGGCATGTTGTACTGTAATGTATCGTATTGTATTCACGGTATCCGTTTCAGCAGTGTTCCACGGTAAGTTATTGTAATAACCGGGCTTTTTGTGTATTTTTGGAAATACCCTCCTTAGTGTCCTATGCAGAGTTAATTACGTGTCCACATTATTAGCGGTGTAATACCGGTTTCCCGTCGTATTGGCCATACAGTAGTATATAGGGAGTCAATATTGGTTGGTTTTGGTTGGTGGTGGTATTGAATGATACAAAGTGGGATTGTAGTCCCAATTAGATTGTAGATTTACTTTTGAAAAAAGTATAAATGGAGTGTGTTACAATTAGGTGTCCAATTTAGAGAGGTTCCATTGTAGTTGTCCAGATTAGAGATGTTCCACCTTACATGTATATTAAGTATCCAATTTTGAGAGGATCCACTGTACAAACATATTCGGTGTCCAATTTAGAGATGTTCCACCTTAATTGTGTATTAAGTGTCCAATTTAGAGATGTTTCACCTTAAGTGTATATTAAGTGTCCAATGTAGAGATGTTTCACTGATTAAACATATTCGGTGTACGCATCACAAACACCAAGCAGATGACAATGTTTCAATTACACGTGTTATGAACATGTGTGTATAGCCGAGTGTATTTATCCTTATCGATGGTATGTAAACTGGCTATCAATTTACACAGACGGTACACACACGGTTATTTATAGCCGAGTGTATTTATCCTTATCGATGGTATGTAAACTGGCTATCGATTTACACAGACGGTGTGTACACAGGTTATTTATAAACACTTAGTGAGGTTATATAGTTCACGAATTTGCGGGATGGTTCGTTATTTTATTTTTAATAATTTAAAGCTGAACACCCACTATTATTCAGAAAACATAATAATTAATTAATTAATATAATAATTTATTAATTAATATAATAACAAAAAAACAAACTATTTCCACCAACAAAGTTATGTTTATATACGAGAAATAAACACATATATACATTGCTGGGACGCCTGCGGTAGTCTCAGCGCTGAGACCGGTTTCGCCACATGTATAGCGGATGGAGGTAATGAGGAGGAGGGGTCTGCGGTAACAGTCAAATGATGGGGTGGAAGAGATGTGACGAGACGAGATTTAAAGCGAAGGCTTAGTGAGGTGGGCCCAGAAGGGTTTTGCTGGCGCGAGTTCGAGCCTCGGCAGGACCTAAAAAATATGTTTTTATTTTTGTTTGGCTAACCGCGTTATTAATGTTCAATATGTATTCATAATTATTAAACCACCAATATTATTGGATTATTTAAATTATTTACTGCACCAATATAATTAATTTTATAATTTTCTTAAAATTAATTATTTAATAAAATATCACAATTCCCTGCAGGTGGTGTTGTAACTTTTCCTCCCACTTTATCACCCAGTTTTAACCTAAATTTATCTGAATCAGTATTCTCAATCTTGGGAAGGGTTGCACGTGCTTTCGTTCTAATATTATTTTTTAAATCCTCATATCGAGACATCTCCTCAACCACCATCTCAAATTCAGCGTCCGATATATTGTTATCGGCCAACGCTTTGGACACGATAACTTCGATGCTATTTGTCTTAGACCTCGCGAGAACCGATATTCTGTCGTGCTTTCTACTTTTATTTTCGAATTTCCTTCCCACCACTCTGAACGCCATACATAACAACCCCGACCCAGTGGCTACACCACTCAAACCCGCGGCAATAGGAATTTCCACGATTGCAGATAACAATGCAGCGGTTCCGGCCCCACCAATTATAGAAATTGCTGCCAGCACGGTGCTCACCCCTCCACTATATTTGCAGCTCGTCTATATTATTTAGCATTTACCCTCCGAGTTTCCCCCTCTTGTTTTAGAATATCCTGCATCGCGACGATATTGTCCAACCTAAAATCTGAACTTCTTTCGCCAAAACCAATATCATCCAATCCGCGATTGGGGTCCAACATTGTTGGTATTGGAAGCGTGCTCGGAAGCGGTGTTTCGTTCATATTATCCAATATATTTGTATTTTACAAATTTATTTCAATCAACAATGTCACAACAGTGGAAGAACTCGCTGGGCTAGCGATTTTAGTAACAAAGTTAATAACACTACCTTCGGAAAGTCTAATTGGATCATCACCGGAGAACAAAACCACCCCTGAAGTCCGTCCAGCGAGTTTAGAGGCTCCACCCCCCCCCCCGTTCTTCCTCATCCACTACGAGATTTGCGATGACCGCGCCCACAGGTTTATCACTAGCATTAACCGAACAGACCGCCATTCGTCGAACCGTACCTGGAGATGCCATGACGTATCTATTGCTCGCTTTGGCACCGAATGAATATTCATAGGCCCCCTCATTTAATGGCCCCCTCTTCTCAGCCCAAACTGTGATGATGGGGTTTCAGCTGCGTAATAACTTAAACTGCTCAACAGATGTGTCCAACAATGCGGCAAGCTCCTCGATAGCGATATGGGCCTCAACACGAACCTTTTCAGAGGTATCCTCAAGTGCTTTGTTCGCGTTTTTACGAACTCGATTTAGTTTATCGGAAACTTCCATAAACTCTGTATGGGCCTCTTCCCGAAATTATGTTATTTTTTCCGCCTAGTTCAGTAAGTGCTGTCTGGTCCTCAGAGCGCAACATCCCATAGGCTTCCGTAAGGTTCGTCTGTATATCTGATCGAACTTTCTCAATACCCGTCCGGACTTCCTCAATCCCCGTCCGGGCCTCTCACGAAATTCGGTTATTTTCCCGCCTAGTTCGTTTAGTTCTGTATGTGTTTCTTCACGAGTTTGTGTAATCACAGCCAGGGCATATACTCTAAGTTGTGATAGTAGACTCTTGTGAATCTCGTCCGTGGCCGCCGATATAGTTCTATTGATCAGGGCCTTGGTTTTTCCGGTAGCTAAACACTCACTCTCTGTTGGGGTGAATCCCCCTTCTGCCTGTTCCAAATTCTTTGAATTTATATCTGTCACCCAATCGCGATTGGAATTGGAAGAACTACCTGGTCCGTATATACTCATAATAATTTTCTTAAAATTAAATTATAATATTGGGGACACCTATACTCAATTGGAAATTTCCAGGACGACCGAAATCGGGTAATAGCTCTTCAACTCTCTCGCTTGATCATCAAGAATAGAGACCGCAAATTCGTGGATATGTCCCGATTCCAAAACTTTCATCTCGGGGCGTGGGAAGTCTAAGGTCACAGTCTCCCCAAAGAAACAATCACTGGCTTGCAAGGTTTTCAGTAATGTGCTGGGAGATCCGTCTAACATGTTGTACGATGTGTTCACCCGATCCAGGTGTACCCTGAGAATTTTCGTGAAGGCGAAGTCCACCGGGTTATCACCGACGTACTCACCCGAGACAAACACTCCTTTATTTGCGGAGTATGTCTCTCTAAAACCGAGTTGAATACCCAACATCGGGGAGATCATTATCTGGCTGTCTGGGCCGATGGTCATTGTTGCAAGTCCGGTAGACTTCGATACTGTGAGGTTGACTATACCGTCAAGCTCTGTGGAAACAAAGTCTATGAGCTGTCTTGTTCCCCACAATCCGGGAGGCAGCTTTACACCTACTTGTTGTCCATCCTTCACATAGTAAAACCCTTCTCTCGTCCCCACATTCTGCCACCCAACCGTGAAGGTGATTAATCTGAAGCCTACCCGGCGTTTTCCGCAGCAGTTGTCGATTGACTTCTGAAGTTCACAACTCTCTTTTTGAACATTAGTGATAGTAGCAAACATAATAAACTCCGATTAAAATGTCGTTGGATACCAAGGCATTTAGCTTCAATTCAAAGGCAAAGCTATAAAGTTGGTGGTGTATACACTCAAAAGAACACCATTGGTGAGCTTGTGCACCCCCAAATAAGTCAGTTTGGGCCTTGGGTTTCGACACCAATTTCCCTAACATGTTTGAAAAGTATAGACCATTACACTGGATGTCACAACAAACTGGAACAACAACCCTATGCAGTTCTGGCAGAACCAACTAAATTTTGCCGTGTGGTGTGCCACAACCGGGTGTGGCGTCTCTTTAAGAGACCACATAAAAAATAACCTAATGCTGAGCAGTAGCTTCTACAAGTTTCATGTGTATTATACTATTAGGAGGATTATCAAAGAACTAGGTATTCCACTACGTCAAGACGACGGCTGGAATCCCATTTCCAACACATACCACCGTAACGCGTTCGAACGCGTTCGAACGTATATGTGACGAATTTAACGTTTCAAAAGACGCGGACTGGAGACAGAAAGTATTTCATAGCAGCACTGGCCTCGGGGATGTTTTCATTTGGGGCCAGTCCGGGAATTGGACGCAGACTGATTTTAAACACGATCATTCCGGCGACCACATTTTCAGTCGGAAAGCCGGGAATTTTGACCCCGAGACGATGATTTCGGGCCGGAAGCGTCTGGAGGTCGGCTCTGCGGCATCTCATCCTGCAATTGGTTACCGCCTAAACGAGCTCACGTCGATTACATACAGCAGGCTGCTGAGGTCCAGGACGTGTGGGGTACATTTATGTTAGATAATGGTATGGGGTTCACGCAGGCCGGTGTTACCCGCCTCAACGACTCCATTCCCACATACGTCTGAGCCATCCTCGGCGCACAGGGGCAAACGCGCACTTCTATAATAGGAGTCGGGACGGCGTTTGACGCACAAAAACAGTTCTTGGCAAATGTCGAGGACGCCATCTCCTCTCCGGTGGACCTCCCGGCGGCGATCAAGCGGTATCAAGACGTTTTGCAAAATGCCAGCACCCCATTAAACTATGTATTTGGATTTGGATGGGATCTTTATACGCCGCCGAGAAATATGATACTACGAGACGACCCGGTTGACGGTTACAATAATCAGATCGTAATCTCCACCGCCAAGCAAAAACTCGGCTACAACGCGAACATGAACAAGGATATCATCAGTCCCCCCCACCCCCACCACCCCCCCCCAAGACGGTCATAAAACCGCAACCACCCACTGACAAGCAAAAACTCGACTACAACGCGAACATGAACAAGGATATCATCATGTCCCCCCTCCCAAGACAGTCATAAAACCGCAACCACCAACCGACAAGCAAAGACTCGGCTACAACGTGAACATGAACAAGGATATCATCAAGTCCCCCCTCCCCCAAGACGGTCATAAAACCGCAACCACCCACCGACAAGCAAAAACTCGGCTACAACGCGAACATGAACATGGATATCATCAAGAGCACCCCCAATTCTTCCAATCGCGATCGTGAGGGAGAAACAGGAACGGGAAGTACAACCCACGAGGAGGAGAAATTATGCTCGTCGTAGCCCTCGTGGTGATCGTACTACTAGCGCTTTGGTTTTAAGAACTGTCGGGCGGAGAATAGTAGAAGACAGACGATCGCCACGATTAATGTCCCAAGTATTTTTGGCGAACCATATAGATAACAAGTAGGAGACGACACTCCCGATCAACCCAGGCAGAGCGGCAGCCGCCTTTCCGGCTAATTTAGCCAGGAGATTGGCGAGGGATTTTAGCTGCTTTTTTGCCCACTCCTTTGCTCCGCCGGATGGTGCGGGCTGCACCCGCGCCACCAGTGATAGCTAGAACTATGGTTGATATGATCATGCCGAGAGCTACGAGGATGCTTACTATTGTGACGCCTGCTCTCTGAACAGAGTGCGAAGTCGCTCACCGAGTGTCGTGTCCTCAAAAAGAACCCTCGAGATTGTTTCGCGGATCCGACTTATTTGGGTGCGGAGATCCTCACGGTTTGTCGAGGCAGCCTCCAAGCGAACTGCTCTTTCATCCCGCAACGACCGCAGTCGTTCGTTGATCCGCTCGGTAGATTCTCTATCGTCACCAGCTTCCCCAAGTTTTCTTTCTTCTAGCGCGATATGTTCATCCAGCGCCGTGACTTTAGAGAGGTTAAGGACCAGTTCACCCCGGACCTTTTGTAGAGCCTTATTGAGTCCCAGGAGTTCGCGAAGAGGTCACGGTGGGTCACCGTTCGACCCTTGGTCGAGGTTGAGTATTTCGTTTTCGTTGATCTCCATTGTGCGAATAGCGTCGTTGGCTAGACGAGGGAGATCGCTGAGCTCGATCGTTTCTATCGCGGCGGCCGTCTTCGCCATCGTTTCGTCGGTAGACTGTAGGGCCTCTACAGCATGGGTCGGCATAATTGTTTTACCACGCGCCCAATCTACGAATCCTAGTTCGTTCCTTATGATTTCGCCACCACCCCGGGTTCCGGCAATGGTGTTCAGCGATAGGGGTTTTCCGGTCCTTATGTTTACGAGCTCGATATTTGATGCTTTTAGTCGCAACCTACCGCGCAGATATAATTCGAACTTGGTGTAGTCGCGACCGACAGATGAGACCACACCTTTTTCTGCCAAATTGTTGTAGTAGTCGTCTACAGCTGACTTGAGTAATCCCTGCCTTAGACTAATTGTGCTGGTAGCGCCACCTATTTCCTCCAATTCATGAATTGGAACTGGAGGCACTATGAAGGACGATTCGTCATCGATGTCATCATCGATGTCATCATCGATGTCATCATCGATGTCATCATCGCGGAATTCGTCTCGGTCGACTTCGTCTATACCAATATCGTAACCATCCATTTTTATAATTATATAATAATTATGTATTAAAGAAAAAACCATACGGGTTTAATAGAGTATTTAGTTTCATCGAAAGTATGTCTTCAAGTCAATATGGCCGCAAACTCAATCCATACCGCAGACTGCGGGAGCCCCTTGGGGCGAAAGGTGTGAGACAGAGCGTCGTTATTACGAACCACCCATCGACGATCGACCAGAACCAGCAGCTGTTGGTCCGCTTCCCAAACCTCGGAGCTAGCCACGTCATTGTGCCGGGGACTGTTCGCCTCGCTTTCACTATTTCGCTGACGTCGACAGACGCGGACCGAACAGTCGTTCAGAACCTGGGTCGCGCCATCGTCAAGAAGACCATGATACAGATTTCTGGTAATGAGGTGATGTCGATCGACGACAGCGACGTCTACCATTGCTATCAGGACCTGTGGAAGACGGAGCAAGAGCGCGAAAATGCGGTCTATCAGGGTATTGACACCAGCAAAAATAAGAACGTTACCAAACTTAGAATCGGGGCTAGTAACAAGCTAGATAACGACGCGAGTGACAATGCGATCGCGGCCGCTTACGGCAACCGCTTCTACATCCCGCTCGACTTTGAGTTGCTGGAGAGTCACATGCCCTACCATCAGAGCGCTTTGGCTGACCGCCTCGAATACGAACTAACGTTCAACGACTACGGCCGAGTTCTCATAGCCACCGACATGGCATCGACGTATACGATCAACAATGTTTCGCTGGAGTACGACATGGTCACGATGCCCGAACTCGCGTGATTGATCAGAACACAGTACGCTGGGCGCGTTGCCATACTTTACGACCGAGTTGTTCGACATCGCAAGATGACGAAAGACAAAAGCGACACATTGTGGAATATTAATGTCAACGTCCCCGCCCGCTCGATGAAAGGTATACTGATGCTGTTCGAGGAGTGTCGGTTCGAGCTCGGGGCTAGAAAAACCGACAAATTATATAACCCCAAAATCACATAGGTAGAGGTGACGATCGTGGGAGTCCCCAATCAACTCTACAGCGCGGGCCTTCGCGCGCACCAGCAGTGGGACGAAGTCAGAAAGCAGTTTTCTGCCGGCTCGAAGCGGGACCCAGAGGTTGCCGCGGTTGCCAAAGACCTGCAGCTCTCGAACGTCTCCCTCGCGCAGTTCCTGACTAGCAAATACGCGATATGGTTAGACATGCGATTCAGCGACGACGACCAAATGCACGGTAGTGGACGCCAAGTTGAGAACGCTAGCGAGGGTGTGACGATCCAGATAACCAAAGAGGCGGATGGAGCTGGCGCATTGAACGTGTATCTATATATAATCACAGACGCACAACTCAACATCGAAGATGGTCGATACGTCTCAGCACTCTACTGATTTAATAAATCAATCTAACGATTTGTTAATAAATCAACACCAATTCACGATTGGAGAATTAACTCTACCTTCAAACTTTAAAGTTTGTGATGCCCACTCTGCCATAATATGTGGACAGACAGGATGTGGAAAAACAATTTTCATCCTGGACTTGCTCGAGGGGTCATATCGTGGTGCCTTTCGACACATTGTAATCCTGTGTCCCACTGTGCGGCACAACGAGACTTATCAGCGGCGCCAGTGGATATGGACCGATCCTGAGGTATACGTTATTGACCCCGGCGACAGGCTTCAAGATTGATTGCGCGGCTTCTACCAAAGATTTCAGAGTGAGCCCACCCTATACGTGATTGACGACTGCTCGGCCAAGGCGGCGATGACCAAAAAGAAGGACATGCTCTCCGAGCTCGCGTATGGATCTCCACTCAGAAGTTCTCCTCCTGCTGCTTCTTTGGATTGTAGTCCCAAATATATTCCCCTATTGCCATGTATTAGCTTTACAAAAATCTCTACCCATCTTACAAACTTCAACTTTGTATTTGGTCTGTCTATTTTATCAGACATTATTAGTGTTTGCTCCTTATCTGACAACCAATTGTTAACGGTTTTCATTGATGATAGTGGTTCGCTACCACCGAGATTTTTGTGAAATATTATAGTTATAGGTTTTGCATTTTTAGTTTCCTCCATATGTTCTAGCTTGTAAGAATATGAATATCTCAAATACAAATTGGTTGTTAGATACGGAGCGAGTTTATCGGACATGCGTTCAGACTCGTTAATGTCAATGTTTTTACGAAATGATAATGTAACAACCCGTCTTCCCTTTTCTACCTTTTCCAATGTTTCATCATGAGCCCCCAATATTTCTTCACCTTCTGTCACTATCGCGCGAACGATAGATTTTTTCTTATTCTCCAAATTATTTGGTATTTGGTCACCTGTGCGTCTGGAATTGGTGCTTGAAGGTTTTATTACATTAGCCCTTAACCCCGCAATACTTTCTTTTTTAATTTTGTTACCAACTTCCTCTGCTAGTGAGAGGTCTTTAAAGGCTCCTCGTTTGTGGGCGCGGGTAAATCGCTTCATAAACGCCTCATTCTTTGTGGCGTTTATCAGCTTTGTCAACCCCCTAACTCTCAACCATTTACTATAAGTAATCCCTAGAGATTCGGCTTCTCTTCTCAAACTTTCTATTTCTGCTCTAGTTTCTGGCGTTATCATATTTTCTGTATATATAACCTATGAAATTCATCTGTTCAATTGGACGTGAAAAAAAACATGATGTTTTGTTCACGTCCAATTGAATATAAACATATACATATATATAAAAATACATATATATAATGGAGTGTGTGACTTGTTGTAAGACGTTTGCGTGTAAAGACTATCTGCGAAGGCATCTATCGAGACGTAGAAAATTTCCTTGTGTCGCCCCACAATTTCAATGCCCCAGATGCCCTTGTAAATTCGTTAGTGCCCAAACTCTTTGTAGACATAAGCAACTGCGCTGTCAGGTGGCTAAAGATGAACGTGGTAGACTAGAGCTGGTAGAATTAGTTGCTGATCTGCGAAATAAATTAGCTATGTTGGAGGAGAAAAATGGGGTGTTGGAATATAATCTATCACGCGCGGACGCATTGAAATTGCATTAATGATTTATACTTTTTTCAAAAGTCAATCTACAATCTAATTGGGACTACAATCCCACTTTTTATCATTCAATACCACCACCAACTTTTGGTTGGTGGTGGGAGCTACAATACAGCTCAATAACATTACAAAACGTTGGTGGTATCATTTTAACTCCCTATATACTACTCATACTTTCACCACGTAGATACTGCGCGATTTATCGACCAATGCAGGATTGATTAGCTATCGGGATAAACCACTTTCCATGCGAGGGAAATTATCGGCCGACTGTCAGATTTCCTGGCCACCGATTGGCTGACTGTCAGATCCAGTGTCTAGATAAGGAATGACGCAACACATATTCTCTTTTCGGTCACTTCGGTCACAAAGAGCAGACCATTGCTCAAATGCAGAACTTTCACTTTCACTAAAACTTCGTTCGGTCATTAGTTGTTGTTGTTGTTGTAGATTCTTCCAGCAACTAACATTTCGGCTACTGCTAGTACTACAGTGTAATGCCATCCTGACAAACAATCGTGATAGAAATAATAAAGAAACTGAAACTTGTATCTTGTTTAGTCTACTCTAAACTGCCAACCAGGGTTTAGCTGCTAGCCTAACAGGACTACGTGAATAAATTTGAAATCACATGGAAGTGTACATGGCTGCGCACACCCAACAATATTCCGATCTAACTTTGTATCTAATACTCTACATATACTATTCTCTGTAGTCTTCACAGTTTTGTGCTCAGTTTATCAGTTAAATTATGGAAGATACTAATCAAGATAGTTCGTGCGTATGAATACAGCAGCGATTATCGTTAGGTCTCACGGTACAGTACGGAGCTAGCAGTAAAATGGGGACGATTTTCTATATATTTCAGTACTGACCCTGCAAGTTAGACCAGTATGCTTTAGGTTTAAGCACACTGAATCATCAGCTATACATGCACGGTGTAGTACGTTAAAATATAAGCCAGATTTGTTATTCCATAGACACTCTTTGCTTGCAGAAACCAGTCAATTGATGCACTAATGTATTTCAGCTGTTGATAAGCCGTTAAACCCCAGCAAACAAACAAAAACTTCACAGGAATGTTAATGTATAATTTACATCAGTTTCAAGCATATGCTTTGGGATTAATTTCTTAACAAAATTTAAACCTATATTTTAATTAGTGACTATCCAGAGCAGACCGGCTGCGGGTTATGTGAAAATAGGGCCTACAACATCCATACGAAAAATGAAAGTAGTAAAGAATAGCAAAATGTGTGGTCATTGGTTAGTTTATATAGGAAACATATTTAGTAGTGATGTACCTCTAAGCATCAATAAAGCCCACATAGTAAATTCAGCTGTCTCGAGAATAATTATTTCAGGGATATGAATTCTTAAATATGTCGATACAACGAGAAGAATAGGAATTGCATCAACGTAAATTTGCGCTAAAACTTTGCGTCAAAGAGAATATTGCTCATAAAGCTTCGCTGGACGACATTTTTCTGAACCGCCTACGTAAAAATAGAAAAACTCTCTATTATCACTACAGTATCAGTACCAGCATTTGCTTACAAGTATCATTTTAGTGTATATAATTAATATTCAGGTGACTTTTAATGAAATTCAATGTCGCGTGACACGGGGATTCTTGTGTATAATATTTGCGTATAGATGTGTATTTGTGGCATGTTGTACTGTAATGTATCGAATTGTATTCACGGTATCCGTTTCAGCGGTGTTCCACGGTAACTTATTGAATTTCACGTACCAGTGAATTCGCCTATGTACGAATTACGTGTAATAACCGGGCTTATGGTGTATTTTTGGAAATACCCTCCTTAGTGTCCTATGCAGAGTTAATTACGTGTCAACTTTATTAGCGGTGTAATACCGGTTTCCCGTCGTATTGGCCATATTTTCACCACGTACATACTGTGCGATTTATCGACCAATGCAGGATTGATTAGCTATCGGGATAAACCACTTTCCATGCGAGAGGGAAATTATCGGCCGACGGTAGCTCGCGTCGAATAGCCATCGAGTACTAGGACCAGCGGAGTCTTTTCGTACTCAGTGATTTGGATATATAGTGTGCGTCTTACTAGTGTAATATTAGAGATGGCATGTTGGATGGTAATTATTCTGCGTGTACTTTACGCTTTACGCAGTTGGGGTATATCTATTGTTTGGTTTGATCTGTTCTGAGTAGAATGTAGCAACGAGTAGGATTGCGGAAGGCACATTTTTTTACCAACTTGTACGAGTATATCGAGCGAGGTTGCACAAATCGTGCGGATGGTTTTGCTCGTGGGCTCTGTTACTAAGTCTGTATATAAGGAGTTGTGTAGAATTTAATATTGCGACACTGATTTCTGAATCGCGAAGCACGGTCGTGTGACTCCAGCTTTTTCATAGAGGATGTTGGTATGTTTCCGTACGCTATTTGTTTCAGCCGTGATTTACCATTGCCGGATTTCTAATTTCCGTTGGTGTCCGTTGTCCGTTGTGTACCCTATCTGCCCGTCTGTTTGTATTCGTCCAGTAATTGGAGGCTCTATTTAATTTTTAGTCTCTCGAGAACGCCGCAGAGAGAAGCATTTGGTAATTGGTCCACTCGTTGAGTGTATCCCCAGTGCAGTGCAGAGCTTACCAGGTCGTCCGAGTATCCGTACGTCTGTCTGACGCAGAGGGATGTAGCAGCTCCGGGTTTGGGCCTGTCTTGAGCAGTGTGTTATAGCTACGTCGCGTACAGCAAACTGTCACATCTATTATGTAGCATAGAAGTGACGGACTATATATATATACATGTATAATATTATACATATTATACTACACTGACTTAAACGTCATCCATGTGAATCCTTACGGCGTCTTAGCAACCGTGATAGCCGCCATCTTTATTCCATCGAAACGTTACATCCGGTCTTCCTGTATACTTCATCCCATTGCTATACCATCGGAACTTTACATCCGGTCCACCACTTCCGGGAATAACACTTCCAGTTATACTACCTTGGGAACTTTACTTCCGGTGTTTCAACTTCCGGAACTCCACTTCCGGATATCTACTTTCGGAATACTATCGTCGGCTACCATGTGTTGTGACTACATCCGGCTTTGACTTTGACATTCATACTTAGTGATCATATTGGTCATAGTGCATTCAATTTGGCAATACTTGGTGTATACTTTGCTATTGTATTGTAACCCTTCTATCATGGCTTATTATGGCTAAGTGATTGTAGCAACACTATATATTTGTTTACTGATTATCCCATAGAAGGTGGGACTATAGCCATATATTGTTGACTAGACATCATACTGCGGGTGAGGCTGACCTCGGAACCTGACTACTCTGCCGTTACCATTATCTTTTGAGATACGCCAGCACTGGATAACTCGCATGTTTGTCAGTTTCTTCCATTCATCATTTTGTCATGTCATACTCGCATGTTATTTCACTTTGATTAGCGATCCTCAAAGTACTTGTACACCCATACTATTGTCTACTACGGGACCATTGATATACCAAATATGAAGTTAATTCGTCCATACCTCATACATGTCAGTTGCAATATAATATAACCGTCGATTGGCTTGCGATCTTTATGTAATTGAATAGTATCAGTGTATCGTACAGTGATGTTCGCATACCAAAGTACCATGTATTCATGTGTGTCCCCCATGTATTATATTGTAAATAATACGTGATTAACATATGCTAGTCTACTCTAGCCTATCCCTTGCACTCCAACTACTTGTACGTCTGTCATACCCAGGTATACTTGTCACAACGTTATACCATTTGAACCAGACTTGATAATATCACAACAGGTGAGACAATTTGTCTCGATCATTCACCGACCTTGGTAATGACCTTAACATACAACAATTGTTACTTGATATAAAGTTTTTTTTATGTTTTCGGTCAAAATCGACATCCGCTGGAAGCCGGATGAAGTAATCAAATATGCCCTGGTGACACAAACTGGCCAACCTAGCCTTCAAACATAACTAACCACACGTTATTTGCAGATATATGATCAATACTCATACACTAGCAGTGGCATAGACCAGAGTTATGGCTTTTTCTGAGCAATTGTTTGACTGACCGTTCCAAGTTGTCCTTATAGGTTTAACAGCACTAAATCATCAGATATTCATGCGCGGTGTAGGCAAATGTAGTTCGTTAAAAAACATAAGCCAGATTTGTTATGCCATAGACACTCTTCGCTTGCAGAAACCACTCAATTGATGCACTAATGTATCTCACATGCATGTTAATGTATAATTTACATAAATTTCAAGCATGTGCTTTGGGATTATTTTGTAAGTCGGATCATGTTTGTCATGTGAGGCGGTTTCAATTCCAGCCGCTGATTTTTTGCGCCACCACCAGGGTGGTCACAAGATATTGAATTTATTTTTCTTAACAATAATTAAGCCTATATTTTAATTAGTGAATATCCAGAGCAGAATGGCTGCGGGTTATGGGAAAGTAGGTCGCACAACATCCATGCGAAAAATGAAAGTAGCAGAGAATAGAAAATGTGTGGTCATTGGTTAGTTTACATATGAAACATATTTAGTAGTGATGGACCTTTACAAAGAGTAGTATATGGGAGTCAAAATGGAGTGTGGGGTAAGTTAACTTTGAGTAGCATATGGGAGTCAAAATGATACGAGTTCCCTATGGAAGCCCCCCCCCCCCCCCCCCCCCCCCCCCGCTACGCGCGGTGGCTTCCATAGGGAACTCGTTTCATTGTTGACTCCCATATACTACTTCGTTTTTCCCCCACTGTTCACCGGGTATGGATGAGAAGAGTGGAACATGTTTTTCATCAACCACGAGACGATATGAGCCTCGTCGCGAGAAAACCTGTCTTCGGGTAATTGTTGGTCAATATGACATTTTGTTACTAGAGACGTCACGTAAAAGCGACGCCATGCGACGTAAATGACGCTACAGTACATACCGTTACAATATACGCCAACATTTACAGCAGTTTGCGAGTTGAAATAATCGAACTAGAAGCATGTTTGGCATTGAATAATGAATGTAAAGACGGATGAGCTTCAGTCTTTTGGCAACACATGAATGTGCAAAGCGAAAAATTCAAACCGGTCAGTTCATGTACCAGCAAGTATGAACGTGCGCGGGTACGCTGATTCGGTGTGCTGATTTCTTCTTGTTGACGTCGTGTTTATTTTATAATTGTAGAAAACCACGGAAGTATATTGATTAACTAATTGTTTCATTAGGTCTATAAGACCGTTTAGTTCAACATATACAAATGGAAATACACACGCATACGGGGAGAACAATACGTTCAACATTAAATTACATTACAACTAGAGCACAGTCGATGGCGCGCCATCGCAATATACCCAAGTTTCCCAAATGCGACGTTGAAAAGGGTGAGATAATTCATGACCGGGGGTCGAATCAAAAATCAAAATTCACTGCGCATCTACACACCATAAGGAAATAATATACCCATATAGTTTTTTTCAAAAAAGTGGGTATAAAAACTGTTTGCTCTAAAAGGCAGTGTTCATGTCTGATGACAGGCACCCTTGCTGTCATGTGTTACTCACTATGTACACAATCACACTCACTGGAATAGCATGAGAGCAAAAGCCTGCATCGCTTACGTGTTAGTTCTACTGCATCGCAGTCTCTCACTCGCCTAATATACCACATTCAAGGGTATCGCGTGGGAGTCACATGGCCACACTGACTATGGTAACATATTTGAGACAGTTGTTACCTCAGCTTGTGATCAGCTTGTCCTACACCCACTTGTGTTTGTTTTGGGAGTGTTACGGTAGCAGTTTGTCTTTTGAAGACTCAACTCAAAATACGACGGTCCCAAAGTATGAACAAATGAGAGGTGAGGTTGGAGGAGAGATAAAATAATAACAATACCCCCAAGGCAAGATAATCGTCGAACAGTACTAGAAGAACCACATCAATTGCTAGTGCGCACAGTCTTATTGCATTTGTGTCACGACTTGACAATAGTTTCAATCACAGTCCATGGCACTAATGTCCCCAACATGTTGCCCCAATATCATCCCACCGTATTTCTTATATTAACATGACACACATGTTAGCGTGCATTCAGATTGAAGCTTTTCATATTCAGACAACAGAAACGTCGAATGTTCGCGACATCGTCCCGCTTACAGCTGTACTTTGACCACATTCTGAAACAGCCGGACCTTACAATATCTGCAATAAATGTACGATCGGCGACCCACATCCTGTCGGTGATCGAGAAAGGATCCCCCAGTGACTGAATGGCGAACATCGTATGTTCTGATCAGACGGCGCATATGCACATATGAGACTGATCTGTGGCTATACTAGTCGTAACATTCATGGCTTTGTTGTTTTTTTTGCAGGAGATATATTGTTCTTAACATCGGTAATAGTTGCGCTAATTTTAAATTTTAAACATTACATGTATATTAGAAAGAAAGAATTGAGCAATAGACTGAAAATTCGCTACGATGTAACCAGATCTGAAAAATATAGTTTGCGGGAAACCGGGCCCAGGCTACATAGGTCTACAAATATGATGCCGATTATTTGTATGTACATGCAAATTAAAAAATGTAGCTTACACAGAGTTTTCACCTGTAAATGGTGGTCAATAACAGTTAACGTGGACAGTTATCTGTAAACTGTGTCAAAGAAAATGTGTGAAAATAAAGGAACATAAAAAACACACGTCAACAGACAAACATTTTTATATGATACCAATAGCAAAATAATAAAAGAAAATTATCCTTACGCCATTATTGTTAATAAAGACATATATAATTTATGCTCGTTTCGAATAAAAATATCACACGGTGGATTTCGATCGTACGACCGTTAGTACAGTTCATCCAATACATTAACGGACAGGACCCAGGACACATCGAAGACTGTTTTGTTTTTTCACACACATACGCCCGATTATAGATATATTTGGGAATGTATCTTACACTGAACTAAAGTTCAAATACAATTTAAACACATGTATAACGCTCACATTGGTAAAAATGTATTAAAATAGTGCAAACACAAAGGTAAGTTGTTGTTCTGTTCGTTAGATAACTTTTAACACCACGGAACAAACCTAACATGGCGGTCTGATAAACGTCGATAATTGGAAATTTCGGCGGAAATTAAATCAGCTAAGTGCACGACGTCATATCTTGTGACGTCGTCAGATTCCCGAAGACAGGTTTTCTCGCGACGCGGCTCATATACTTCCTCGACTGGATGAGAAGTTATCAATGAGACGAGATGGTGATGTCACCATGTTAGAGATAAGCCCTCCCTATGTTATACTCAGTATATGTACGTGTACACAATATAGTTTACACGATTTATTAAACTCGGCGCTAACCACATGCAACAAAGTATCGAGATACGCTATATATGAGATACACTATATATGAGAGAGGTGGTTATACTCACAGTATAATACAGCAATCTGTCATACATAGCAACAACTTACACCCTATTAGAGATAATAATCCATTTGTTATACTCACAGTATAGTAAAGCAATCTGTCATACATAGCAACAACTTACACCCTATTAGAGATAACAATTCCATTGGTTATACTCAGTACATACAGCAAACTGACATACATAGCAGATATGTCATACATATCAACAACTTACACACTATTAGAGATAATTAATCCATAAGTTATACTCAGTATAATACAGCAATCAGTCATACATATCAACAACTTACATCCTATTATAATAAGGATCCATTGGTGATACGCAGCATAATGCCTACCATAAAGCAAATGAGAGAGCAAGCTAAGAGTTGGGGAATTTCGCGAGGAGAGGCTGAGGCGTGTGGTTTCGACCGGACGGCTGCCTGCCGACCCCGAAAAACGATCCGATTAATTGGAGAACGATACGTCGGCCAGTCTGCGTGCCACTACTTACGCGCAGCGTGTAAAAGACGATCCCAGCGCACGCAGAAAATCACTCTTCAAGGCGTACTAAAATAATATGTATCAAAGTCTGTTGGGTAGACCTCCTAAGAGGAGGAGAGAGCTCGCCAGAGATTTGGTGGAGGAGGATCCCAGGAGTCTCGACGAATATGCCGAAGGTAGAGAAACTGTTGATAGGGGTAGGAGGAAGATAGTCTGGACATTCGAGAGCGGGGTAGACTGGGAGATCGATAATCGCATAATGAATAAAATTCGCCCAGATATGACCACGGCCTGTTATTTGAGGTATTCGTGCTCGTATCGTATTAGGAACATCGAGACCGACGTTACTATGATCTTTCGCAAAAACTCCCCGGGTAGTCCGTGGATAAACGAGATCACCAAAGCTGAGAGCTGGATAGCCGATAGAGAGAAAAGTCGAATGGACATCGACGAATTCGATAGACCAAACACAAAATGGACCTTCGTTCGTTGGATATTGGTCATCGACGTTCAACGACTCCTCATGGGAGCGGGAAAACTCCCCGATTGGCTAAGACAGAAGAATTGAATGTATTCCGTCGACACGTACGACGACTAATTGTGTATGGTTTGGCGCATAGCCATCCACCGTGGTGGAAGACCCGACCGCGGCTGTGAGGAGGCACGAGCTCTGGCTCGCGAATACCTCGGTCACGATAACGGACCGGATAGTAAGGGAATCCCCCTGGACGATATTAGGTCGAAGAGCACTTCAAGCTGGGCATTCGTGTTTACTGGCCCACCGACGACGGAGTGTGGTACCTCATGAAGTCTTCGTCAAACTATGACGCGGTTGGGACGAAGACGATATGAATGTTTGGAGGCCACTAGTTCCTCTTCAAGAACCTCCGCAAGATGACGAACGAGTACGGGTGCACTGGATGTCAACAACGGTTCAGAAAGTCGTGTAACATGCACCGGCACGCGACCACCTGCATGGGTGGGAAGACCGTGGTGATATGTTCCGGTAAGAGGAAAGCGAGACAGCAGTCGACATACGAGAAGGCGTTCTACCCCAAGGGGTCAGCGCGCGTGATGTCGATTCAATGGTTGAGCAGAGAAGAGGAGATGGTGGGAAAGCACATACATCACGCAAGATGCGGTCACGGCGGCGATAGGTAGGTGGCCGGCGATCCGGTCGACGGCTATTGTCACGAGACCAAGACCCTGTTTCAGTTTCACGAATGCTACTGGCACGGATATCCGACGCATTGCAGGAGAGGTAACGCGAGATCGATGTACAGGAGGACGAAAATCCAAGACGCCAAGATAAGGGAGGCGGGTTACGAGCTGGTGGTGATGTGGGAGTGCCTGGTTGAATGCAGGGAATCCCCACTATCCACCACCGCGCGAGGAGGAAACGACTCTGTACCCTCACAAGATAGTCTACGACTTCGAGGCGTATCTCGACAAGTCGAAAACCACGCGACCTACCAAATGCCTGACATTCGAGGTCGAGCACGTCCCCATATCGGTGTCGTTGGGGTGGGGGGGGGGGGGGGGGTGTGGTACGATGCACCAGGAGATCACCCACATCTGCGAACGAGATCCAGACACGAAAGTCGAGAATTTCGTGACCGAGCTGCAGATAAGAGGCAATTGCATCGGGGAGGGGGTTATACAGAATTATATGCCGACCGACATAGAGATGCTGTCGAAATCTCAGCAAGAGAAGATCGTCTCGTGGATCGACCAAGTCCCGGTGGTGGGGTTCAACTGCAGCAGGTACGACCTGAACCTCATCAAGCAGTACCTTGTCGAGAAGTTGGCGGCCACCGTGAATAAGGTAATGGTCGGCAAGAGGGACAGCATGACGATGTTTCTGTTTACCCCCGAATTTAGATTTCTCGACATCATCCAGTATCTGGGACCCGGCACCACATACGATCGGTGGGTTAAGGCGTACGACTGTAAAACGGTCCCACTTCCCGTACGAGTGGCTCGATAAGCGCGGACAAGCTCTACCATCCGGGGCTGCCCGACTATCCCGAGTGGTACTCGAAGTTGAAGGGTGAGTATCTACGGTCGATGTCTGAGTAGAAAGACTTCAAGAAGGTCTTCCGAGAAAAGGTGATGAAGATGTTCCAGGAATGGTTGCAAAACTACAACGACTTGGACGTCGGACCGTTCCAGGAGACACTGACTAAAATGACGGAGTTCTACAGGGGGAGAGGTGTGGACATTCTCAAGGGCGCTGTGTCTCTGCCCGGTGTTTCCCTTCAGTACCTGCTCCGCGGGACGATCGATGGGAAGGCGGACACGCCCGAGCTGTGGTCGCTGAAGGCTGAGACTTACGCGATGATGAAGGAGGGATTGGTCGGTGGTCCGTCGATAGTGTTCTCCAGATACGCTGAGGCTGGCAGGTCGACGATCAGGGGTCAGGTAGGGAGTCGAGAGAAGAAGATGTGCAAAGCGGTGCTGGGGTACGACGCCAACGCGCTGTACCTGTCTACTCTGTCGAAGGATATGCCAAGCGGGGAGGAGAAGATATGGACGTGGGACTATCCGGAAAGACAGTCGTGTATAGACCGTTTGGTGAGGAAGGCCAGACGTGACGAGTGGTTCGGATTTGAAGAGTTGGATATAGAGGACCCGGAAACGTTGCGAGACAAGTTCTCCGAAATATCGCCGCTGTTCGTTAATCGAGAAGTCGACGAGACCGATGTTCCGCAGCACACGAAGGACTACCTGACCAGGACCGGGAGAACTAGGGTCGAAGGTCAGAGAAAGCTCGTGGGGGCACTGTCCGCCATGAAGATGATCATATACTCCCCGCTGCTAAAGTGGTATCTAAAGCACGGTCTGGTCGTCAAGGCGGTGCATAGTTTGAAAGACTACACGCCCGGCAAACCGTTCCAATGGTTCGTGAAAAAGGTCACCGCCGCCAGACTGACGGGGGACGTAGACAAGAGCAAGGCGGTGTTGGCGGATATATTCAAACTGTTTTGCAACGCCTGTTGTGGCAAGCTGATAGAGGCTCAAGAGAGACACATGCACACCACTTATACGACCGGGCACTGAGGTCGCGTGGTTCGAATACCTGGTGGAGATTGGAGAGGCTTACGAGATATCGCGCAGGAAGACTCGACTGGTGATCAACAGACCGTTTCAGTGTGGCATAGCGGTCTACCATCGGGTTTGGTAATAGATCGATCCAGATGATATACTTTGAGAGACCACACGGGATCAGTCGCACGGCGGTGGCCACCCTCAAGCTCTCCCGGTTGATAGAGGTACCGGACGGCAACATCAGATGGAAGCCGTTTCTCCGCTAAACCAACAGGTCGCCCGCCCGAGACGGCAGAGGATTTGTGCTACACCTTTTTAGTCTTGATGGCATTCACTGGCTGAAAATCGTAGACGGCCCTCAAGAAAGGATCCTCCGTAGCCAGATGGTCGTGAGAGGAAACATGCAACCTGCATCCGGCTCTTGCGCACCATACGGCGAAGTTGAGCTGATTCTGCCAGAACTGCATCGGCGTCGCTTTCCACCCGTTCACGGCCTCCATGGCAGTAATCTTGGGCAGACTATATTGTTCAAAGATGTCGGGGAAGTTGGTTTGAAAGCCTGTTCAACCGCGAATTTGGATAGTGGGGTCCACCAGCCGGGGAGCGCCCGCCTTAGCGGCGTAGACCCCGCCGACCACGTACATTGCATTATAATTAAAGCCAAAAGCCTTGGTATCCATTGCAAGATATTATCTTGTTTGCTATGCTCACCAATGTTCAAAGGGAGGCTTGTGTACTTCAAAATTCGATCGACAACTGATGCGGGAAACGGCGGGCTGGTCTCAGATCAATCACCTTCACTGTCGGCTGGCGAAACGTTGGGGAGTACGAAAGGTTCGGTTACATGGAGAACGGACCACCGGTAGGTGTCAAACTACCTCCTGGTTTTTGGAGTTTCAGAGAGCTCCAAGCATTTGTAGCGTCGGAGCTTGCTGGTAGAGCCAGTCTCGCAATCTCGAAAGCCACAGGGCTCGCGACATTGACCGTCGAGCGCGCCAACCTAGTAAGGATCACCCCGACTTTGGCCCTACAGTTAGGATTTAAAACAACATACCCTTCTGACAATAAGGGATGGTTTGACCCAGGCGAGCACGTCGGCGACATCCTAGTGGGGTTCGCCTTCACGAAAACTCTCAGGGTGCACCTGGATCAGCTGAACACATCGCAAAACACGTTGACGGAGCCCCCACCACTCTCCTTAAGGTCGAGCACGCCAGCAACTCTTTCTACGATGAAACCCTGACCTTAGACTTCCCAACCCCCGAGATGAAACGTTTGGAATCTGATCACATCCACGAATTGAAGATCTCTATTCTAGATGATAAAGCGGGAGAGTTTAAGAACGATTACCGGATTTCCCGTCTCGGGCGCAGCCAGCAACGATGAAGCCACAATGAAAAGGCTGGAGGGAAGGATGGCGCAGGCTCGCACAGAGGCGGCTACGGCGCTTGCACACGTACAGCGATTGCGAGCTCCAAAACCTGTCATAACAGTTTGGGCCGAGGAGCGGGGTTCACTGTGCGAGGAGACCTACGAATATTCATTCGGAGCCAACGCGAGCAATAGATATGGGGGATACACCATGACAGCGTCCTGGACGATTCTGCGAATGGCGGTCTGCTCGGTCAACTTTCGTGGACACGCTGCTACCGAAGTCCGAGTCTCGTCCTGATCGGGGTAGTGCAGGGTAGGCATCACCAAGCAGAGCAGAGGTCGGGGTTTACGATATATGATTATGACGCTGCAATTAAAGTTTCCGCCGGTAGTGTTATTAACTTTGTTACAAAAATTTCTGACCAAGCGACTTCCTCCACTGTTGTGACACTGTTAATATAACTTGATTTATGATGAATGACGATAAACTATATCCGCACTTGCCTTCCGGGACGGCTGACCCGTCATCTTTTAGGATGACCAGGATCGTCGAGGTACAACAAATTATCCAGCATTCTCATCCATGCCCGGTGATGCTTGCAATACTCGTAAATACCGGTATGATGACATCTCTCGTGACTACCTATCTTCAACTACACACAATTGACTAGTACCATTGTGTGATTACATATACTGAGTATCACATAGGGAGGGCTTATCTCTAACATGGTGTCACAGGTGGTGACATCACCATCTCATAGATATAACTTCTCATCCAGTCGAGGAAGTATATGGTCTCGTGGTTGATGAAAAACATTTTCCACTCTTCTCATCCATACCCGGCGAACAGTGGGAGAAAAAAAAAGTAGTATATGGGAGTCAAAAATGAAACGAGTTCCCTATGGAAGCCACCGCTCGTAGCGGGGGCTTCCCTAGGGAACTCGTATCATTTTCACTCCCATATACTACTCAAAATTAACTTACCCCACACACCAATCAGTTTTTGATAAAATATTTCAGTACTTGCAGTACTTTCATTCTTTTTTCGTAATAAATAAATACAGCCATTCGTTAAATTCATCTTAGGGGAGCGGATGATTTTTTAGTATTGATGGAAAGGTTTTTACAATTAAATATTGTTTTTTAGATTTAATGAGATTAATAACCAAACGTTCGTCGGCAGCAAAACGTGGAAGAGACAGGCATTAGTACCACGTACTTCCGTTGGCCGAAGAGATGGTGAGTGTCCAGACCGCCATACTATCTTGAAATTAGTCAAATAAATACGACAATAACCGTTACATACGATGTTACTTCGATAAGAGTCAAATTTCCACCCGTTATTTCCCCACTGAAAACGAAACGTCCACTAACCCGACGTAACAAATTACGATATTTTACATAGTTAGATAACGATGTGCGTACATACCTTTCTCAGACATTTAGCTGACATATTTATCCACAATACTTGTCTAATTTTAACTAGTTTAATCAAGTCATTATCTCATTGCTGTCTATTTATTTCGATACGTTAAAATCATAAAGTTACATTTCCTCCATTGAAGTTGTTGTGTATATATCACACGCGAGTAGAGTTGCCGTAATTAAATATCACTGTGGTTAATATGTAACGCGTGAATTAAATTTCCAGTTTGGAGCGACACAGGCTTGACAACTGCAGCATACAGTCATGTTTTCAGTCATATGTTTATATCTCAGTTGTATTGCATTTTATGTAATTGTATGCATATTTGTGGCATTGTCATATACATAATAAATATGATGATACAATGTGGTTCGTCTTGTTGTTCTGACGTTCCCATTTATTTATTTAATTTACTAGTAGTTAAGCAATTTCAGTTAATCCTTTGGAAATTACACGTTACAATTTTGCTATGTTAGTTGCAAAAGGAAATAAATCAAGATAACACAAGAGAAGGTGGAACATACTAACATGTTGAATTACATATCCTTGTTTTTCTTCTACAATTTTTAAGGTCACCATATTTTGTTTAAAAATATATCGCCATGTTTCAGACAAATTATGACATATGTCTATGTCATGTGCGAATAATGTTCGATTCACATTTGTCAGTAAATACTACTACGTAATGATTGGCATTATTATACATTTTTATATCAGACGGAAATCAGACTGATATTAGGGGCAATAACCGTGTTTCCTTAAAATATTAACGGACAATAACGGACGCATTTAATTAGTATAAATGATTAAAAAAGAGCATGCCTAATTTGCATATGAAAATAGCCTGATAACACCGCGAGTCACTACCAGTAAAATAAATAATACTAAATTATTATATATGTATAGTGGGCACTCGCAATTTTAAGAACTGGTGTAATAGTGACACAATCATACACTCATTTAATTGCTATAAATAACAGTTTGTGCCTGCTGAGTTGGCATGTACCTTTAATTTGTTTTGGGATGATTTCAGAATGTGGTGGGGGATCGTGGGATGAGGGTTTAAATATAAGTATAGTCATCTGTCATTAGTTGGAAAAATAGTATGCATCGGTATGTTAATGGAAACTTGAAAGTGTAAAGAAAAATTAAATATTTGTAATGTTTGTTTTCATTAAAAATACCTAAAATAAACTATTACATGTGTTAATTGTTTTATATTTTATATATCAGGTTTCGTTTTCCATACATTTGTTTGACCCGAATAAATACAAGTAAATTCATTAAAAAATCCCATTTATGTGCAGCAGCAAAGCAACGCAGTGCAATATCAACACTTTGCTCACTGGTCGCCAATCCGAGTACAGGTGTATACACATTGCATTTCAAACAGTGTTACATTTCGTAGAAACCTAGGTTTGAATAATAACGTCATATTGCGCACGCTCATGTAAACAGACTGGAGATATTTAGAAAAAGCTGCATGGTAGTGTCATTCTACTAGTATTGACTCCGAAACCTGACTCGATAGCTTGGAAATGATCCAACTAGAAAAACAAAAGTTGCATTTTGAAAATCGGTCCACTATTTCTGAAATAGAAAAAAATCCCCATGTAAACTTTAAAGCCCCTATGCGGCTCAAGTTGCCGAATTTGGCCTCCTATTGGGTTTTCCCACACATAAATCCAACAGGTTTCTATTTACACACACTTTGAAACTGTTTGCATTCATTTTGGTACAAAAATGAGTTTGTAGTCGATGAAAATATCAATATTTGTTGATAAACAAACAGGTGCGTGTTCAAAGTCCGATCGATTTTCCGATAGACGCTCGGGTCAACTGCTCAACTCCCTGATTCGCGGCCGATGAATTCCGATAGCCGGAGTTTATCGACTCGCTTCCGAGCCGAAGCCGTTGGGTTACGGAAATTAATTTGTCAATATTGACATTTTGCACTGAGTGGTACACAAAACAAGTTTTTGTTGTCTTCACATTGCGATTAAGATGTAACTCTCAATACTTGAGATGTATCTATTAGGCAGTATATGTTAGTTTTGTGTACTAAATCAGTTGCCAAACATGTTTTTGTGTTTGAAAAAATCGGAAAATTGTAATACTGAGCCGTTCAGGGCCTTTAACATTATCGACAAACATTGTTTTTGCTTTGTTTATATAGCCGTAACATTTGGGCAGCTTTCGTGAAACAGACAGTAGTTTGAGTCAACAGAAGTAAATGCCGCGATAGTAAATGATTGCTAAATCGATCATTAGTAGCCTATTTTATCACAATTGCAAAGCATAATTTATCTAGCAAAGTATACTTTGAGGGAGTAATCATTTATCTTTCCCGAAATGCATTATGTCATATAGAACTGACGACTGCATATACTTGAGGATTAAAAGTATGCATAATTATTACACTGAATTTATTACATTATCACAGACAAAATGTGTGGCAAAAATCACCTTAGTACAAAGTAGTATGCTTTAAAATGATGTGGGCTATTGATATGCTTCATTAAAATGTTGTTGATTAATGGTTTCAGTAATTGAATTTAGGTTGAATGAAATATTAATGTTTTGACCTCAGTAAGGACCCATTAACTTTAGAACTCACAGCAACACGTTGTACATTTAACTAACTGGTGTTGATTGTATAACGTGCATAACTTTTGATCGAGGTATGCTGTTTGGATGAGCTTTGTTACCACAACAACAAATATCTGAAAGTGTTGAAAGTGCGCCCACTGCAAAGTAAATATTATTTGATATTTTTCTTAATATGCAACTGACTTTGATGACATATCGCGCAGCAATCGCATCTTCATGACCTGCATTTGCTGGTCTCGGGACTTCGGCACATACGTATGCCGTTTTTGCGAAGAATCGATTTCCGTGTCAGTATTGACAGGAAACACTGAAATCAATTCTTCGAAGAAAAAAAACTACAGATGTTTGAGCCAAATACTGAGACCAGCAAATGTAGATTCACAAGACGCGTTTAATCCGCCATGTTTCATTAAAATCCGTTACATAATAAGGACAATATAACAGAATATATACATTGAATCGGAGACGCTGCTGGAAGTTTCAGTAAGTATTGTTGTTGTTGTAACCACGTGATCATACACCTTGCGGTTTGCATTGCCAAAATAGTCAGTTCAAAAAATATGTTTGATATGCTGTTTTTCACGTAAATGCAAGTTTTGCATGTTTTACTTCAGAATGAGCGTAGGGGATGCACGGAATGTACGGACAAAAGTATACCTGATTTAAATCAATTGAAGGGAGGCGAGCATTTGGAGATGAGAGGTACTAAATTCAGCTGCTGCGGCCGAACCTGCTATAATCACCACGCAATTGTGGACGAAGTCCGAAAGGATACAATTACCAATGAAGGGAATAATGCAGAAGTGAGTCTGCTAAACATTGCAGATACAAGTGGTAAGATAGTCAAGGAGAATAGGCATTTGGACGTTGCTGTCAACAAGGTTAGAGAGGTGAAATACACGATGAGGAGACATTCTATTGAAACCACTAAAGCCAGGGCGGCGAAGCTATTAGCCGGTGAAAATAATGACAAGTATAATCCCATTCTAAGAAATTGCGAACACTTTTGTACCTTTGTTACAACAAGTAATTGCGATACTGGTACCAAACTCAGTAAAGCCGGCAGCCAGCAAGTCCGCAACTGCTGGCGCTATTTTGTTAACTTTTTATGTTTTGGGAACAGGGTAATGCAGTCCATGCTCCCATTATTTATGTATTTAGCTCTCTTCTCGTCGGATGATATAATAGACAGTTTTCCGAAACGACTGGCTAAGAAATTTTCTGTCTATTGTGGATCAAAGAACACGAGCAATGGAACCTCACCATGGAGGCATCAGAAGTGTCATTTAACCATTCTTGCAATACCGGCTGGTGTGTATTTCGCATACGTGTTGTGTTACACCTGCTGGCTTCTCTGTGACGGACTCATGTGTAAAAGGTGCAAATTGAAGAGTGCATTAACCCTATGGTTCCGATTCGTTTTGTACATACTCATCGAAGTCTTAATAATATTCACGGTGGATACAAACAAAAACAAGAATTTAAAAACGAACGCTAGACTGACAAATTCTGACATAGTTAACGTCGTACTCGGAGTGATTTTAAAAACGTCTATAGAATTTATAATAATATTCTGGCTCGCTAACTTTTTCATAACATTTCTTCCTCCATACTGGGTTAAGAAAACCAAATTATCAAACGAAGGAGATGTGCAGAAACAGATAAAAAAAGGCGATGTCATTTCCTTCAAACAAAATAAATATGCAATGTCAGTCGACGCCATTGTGAATGAAGTCATCACCATTCCAGATGATTTGAACCAGGTCAAACTGCACGTCATATATCAGCGACAATGTAAATTCTGGATATTCTGTTGTTCATATACATTTGTTGACACCGAACAGTTTGGCAATCATGTCACTGTGAGCCGTGAGTTTGTTCGCGTATACGACTTTGGCAGCCACGCCAATGTTTATAATCCAGAGGAGGTGATTAAAAATGCTAAAGAAAATACGAGGGGAAGTTGCTGTTTCAGATCCAGCAATTTTTGCTATCGTGCCAAGGTGAAGGACATCACATGTCGAAAACGTTTTAATAAGTGTGAGTGGGGGTGTAAACGAATGTTCTGCTGCTAGATATATCACGGAGGAGATTTCATTTTACATGTAGTCTAATCAGAGTCATCTGTAAATATTGCTAATTCAATAATCCTAATTAAGATCGTGTCCGTATTTCACATGCAATCATTTCACTCCTTTCTCAGAATATGTAGTTACAATATAACAGTGTCTATTTTATCATTAAGTTTTATGACCCCACCAATTTATTAGGTGGGGGGCATTATGATTTACTCCTGTCTGTCCGTGCGTCCGTGAGTCTTTACGTCCGTCCGTCCGTCCGTCCGTCCGTCCGGGCACACATACAGGGTCTTAGGTGGTTAGAGGCGTGGCCTAAGACAAAAGAATACAATAGATTTATTCCGTTGACCACTTAAGCCTATTGTTCCTTAGGTGGTCATTCCTTTGATCTTTTATATAGTAAAAACCACCTAAGGGATGTCACGTAAGGACATGCGTCCGTCCGTCCGTCCGTAAGACAAATGCGTTTAAATGTTCAATAACTCCTTCACCAATTTAAATAATATTTGCCCACAATGTATGTCTCGGGATGGTGCTTTGTTTCGCATACGACCCACGCCTGACCACCTAAGGTTAAGGTCCCTTGGGGACTTATGTTCACCTTGTTTGTAACTAAAGGCAAATGTGTTTAAATTTGTTTCTCAATAACTCCTTAACTCCTTCACCAATTTCAATAATATTTTCCCACAATGTATGTCATGAGATGCTGCTTTTTTGGCACATGATCAATGCCCGGACACCCAAGGCCAAGGTCACTGGGGACTTGTGTTCACATTGTTTGTAAGGCAAATGCCTTTAAGTTGTTATTGTTTTCTCAATTACTCCTTAACTCTTTCACCAATTTCATTAATATTTGCCCACAATGTCTGTCCAGAGATTAGCTTCGTAATAACGATACCCTTTTACTGTCAAGGCTGCAGGTGGGGGCGTCCGTGCTATATTAACACATTTTCTAATTTATTCTAAAATGCATTTCATACACATATACAGATATACGGTATATACATTTGTTGACATTGTGAGCTTTGTATAGGATGACTATAAATAGAGTGAGGGGAAGCGCTAGATATAGTGAATGGGATTGAAGAGAAGAGTGGAGATGAGTTTTAAGTGAGTTTGCTGCTAGGAGACAAAATATATGAAAATAGGTCTACACCAGCCTGCTACATTCAAACCATACATACATATGCACATATAAAGAAATAACGTACTCATGGTTTTGTAATGCAACATGCAATGTTACATGCCCTCTGATGCTATTGATGTGAACGTGGGTGGTGGTCGGGCGAACGCGACAGCGTACATTTACGGTAGGTGTTCCTCCTTATAGGAATCACGATTTGCCTGGTTTGGCCCTCAGGTACGTTTTGATATTTGGCTCTTTTGGTACAAACAAACAAAATACTGATGTGAACATAATGACGAGAAACGTCTACTTATATAATTACGTCAGATATCTATGTTCCCTCATTTAATATTATGCTTAATATAATTCCTCCTTATTTGATGTATGATTTTCAGCTCACCTGAGCCTCAGACTCAAGTTAGCTATTGTTACCGCTTTTCGTCCGTCGTCGCCGTCCATTCAAAATTTCAAACGTCTTCTTCTCCGGAATCGCTGGTCCGATGTTGGTCAAACTTCACACACATGGTACATAGGTAGAGGGATGACAAATTTGTTAAAATGGAGGTCATCGCTAATCAAACATGGCCGCCGTCTAAACAAATCTTCTTTTCCCGAACCGCCAGACGGATTTCGACGAAACCTGGCAGGAATGATCGGATGTCCAATGATATCTCCAAGTTGTTAAAATTGTAACCCCAGGATAAAAAATGGGCGTGGCCCGGAGGGGGTCAAATAGGGGTAAAATTTAATATTTGACCGAATATGGTCAAATTCTTAAAAAATGTTCTTCTCGCGAAACCGCCAGACGAATTTCAACGAAACTTGGCAGAATTTATCGATGTACAATGCTCTTTCGAAGTTGCTTAAATGGTGACCACAGGGTCAGAAATGGGCGTGGCACGTGGAGTCAAATAGGGGTCAAATTTAATTGTTGACCGAATATGGTAATGTCATATACAAACTCGCAGGTATTGACGAGACGATCGATGTTGTGCATTTCTTGTCATAGGGTCATACATTTATTACAGATTTGCAAACGTCTTCTTCTCGCGAACAGCTGGGCAATGATGGTCAACTTGTGCAGGGTATCATAATTGTTAAAATAGAGGTCGTAGCCAATCATGTACATGTTTTCCTATATAATTGCTCAAATTCACTCAACGTATTTTTCTTTGTATCATGGAGTGTCGATTGTAAATGATCTAATTTCACCAGCATGTGTGTTGACACTAATAGAGGATGAGAGAGTATGCATCTCTTAACGGTGAATGCCAACTTTACCGAGATTCACACCGAGATCCAGTTATAGTAATATTGGTGTAATGTACTTGTGTATTCCTATATTATACGGACGTAGAACTCCATTATGAATCAATCTAATGGATAATAGAAGGGCATGCGTAATGGTAAAGTCCATCCCGATCCGGATTCACAAATTGTCTGATACGCTTGGATATTTATCTCTGAGAATTAGATCCGTGATGCATGTACGTGGTGCCAAGTAATCTGGGTTTGGTAAGGGCACCAGATCAGGATATTCTGTTTTCAATGCTGAATGGGTATTGTAATCTCGGTCCATACCAGTGGTGTCCCCCACCCATTTCCCCAGACACGTGTATTACTTGGTTATAACTAAAACGGATGTAGAACACCATTTAATCAACGCACTTTGAATTAGAGGGCTTCTGGAAGTTTCAGTACTTGTTGTTGTTGTTGTAACCACGTTATCATACACCTTGACAATGGCGACTTCTCAAGATTGTCACATTGACACTATGTGCCTGTCATGGACTTATTTTGATGTTTATTTCGTGACAACTTTACATACCAGTATTGGTTATTGTTTATGATATTGCACATGTATGAGTGCTATAGGGCCATCATATCCCTCGTGTTTCAATTCTAATACAGTACTGTGTTTCAAGTAGTGTATGAACTTGTTGAAAAACAGGTCGCTTTTTGTGTACTAGTACTTAAATTTGAAGATATAGTATTTCGCTAAGAGGATAATAAATTGCGAGTGTTTAGCATGTGTAATGTTTGTAATTGGAAATTGTGTAAAAATGTGTCTATTTTATGCGAGACGGCTGATTCATATACTACTTTAGAGTCTTTATATTCGTAGCTTTATATAGTCACCTTCATGATCCCGGGTATCAGTCAAGTGTGGCAGCTAGTATCTATGTCTCAGCACGTGATACGCCATGTGATTTTGTACCTTCGGACATCTGCGTAATTTCATGAAATACGTTTACAAAATGTACAATACTTCCCGTAAATGACGTCAGAAGTTGACACAATTTTCAGAGTATATTCCGCATGTAAATTGTGTAAGCTTTTGTCTTTATTTATGAAAAATGTTGTAAACGTTTTGAATGATATTACGCAGATGTCCGAAGGTACATGTACAAAATCACATGGTCTCCTATCTGCCGATTACCACTCATGAGATGTACAACGCCCACTCAGTTTACTGATAATACTAAGGGTATCACTGTCGGTATCATGATATACTTCATATCATCCGACAGTGATACCCCTCCAAACGGGACTTTAGTAGGCCTAGCTTGTATGTGTATCTCTTAGGAAGATACATTTATGGGATAAAACCATGGGCTCTTTCGGTTACTGTGGTATAAAAAACATTTGGACTGTTTCACCCTTTCACACCTAAGTAGCTGGAATGGATTTTAATATGCTAATTTTTCAACCAATCCAATCGTCAGAAAACGGTTTTCAGACTAGTCCATTAATAAAAGGGGGGTATTTTTGTTTTAAGAATATGAAAATTACTTTCAAATAGTGTAGATACTGATGAGACGGCTCGCTCGCTACTCGTATTTCGGGTTCAAAGGGTTATGGAATAAAACCATGGGCTTTTTTGTTTCCTGTGGTATAGAACTATTTGGTCTGTTTAAAGTGCGTGGAGTCCGAAGGAAACACAAACACGCAATCATTAACAGACCAAATGTAATTCATAACCACAGTAACCGCAATATGGTTTCATCACCCATATTTAAATATTTTCTAATAGTTTCAAAAATGTAAATAACCAAATACGGCGTTAAATTTAAAGGTACATGCCCACTCAGTAGGCACGAAATGTTCTTAATATCTTTATATCGAGGTGGGCGGTTGGTCGTGCGAACGCGACGGCGTAAATTAACGGTAGGGGTTCCTCCTTATATGAATCACGATTTACCTGGTTTGGCCCTCACGTATGTTTTTGTCTTTGTGTTATTATCCATTATAAAAGTAGTAAGATTATTACTGATCCTACTGCTTTTGGAAGGGGGCTAAGCGATTCTTGCGTGGCGGGGACCTGACATCCGATCAGGATTATTCTGTCTATTTCAGTGCTGAATATATAGTGTTTTTATTGTAAATATTCAGTCCTGATTTTGGAATTTCCCCCCCACTTGAACATGTACTCGTACATGTAATATATGGGATGTAGTAATAAACCTGTTGACCAGGCCTAAAATGACCTTAGCTGTTGATAGGCAGCTAAACTCCAACAAACAATGAAAATAACTTAATATCGAGACATCATCATCATTTTCTGGCAAAATAAACATTCATTCACCATTACCCCACGTATTGATTGACATTATTAAACATTTTATATCAGACGTAATTTTCCATTATATTTATGTTTTGATGTACACTAATCATACTTTATAATCTGTCGAAAACATATTTTTTTCAGGTCACGCATTTAATTAGTATAAATAATTAAACACTGTCATGCCTCATTTGCACATAAAAATAGCCTTATACCACCGCGAGTCGCTATCAGTAAAATAAATATTACTAAATTATTATATCTGTATAGCGGGCAGCCGTAATATTTAGAACTGGTGGAATAGTGACACAATTAAACACTTATTTAATTCCTATAAATAACGTTTTGTGCCTAGTGAGTGGGTATGTACCTTTAAGAATCATACTGTTTTACGTCAGTTTGTCACAATTCATACAACAGCCACAGGTTGAAATAACGGATCAAGGTCTATATATACATTAAATATACATAAAAGCATCAATACGCTAACATTTGTTTACAGTGTAAATATTTAAGGAATAACATCATGGGCTGGTGCGGTTACTGGGGTTTACAATACATTTGGTCTGTTTAAAGTGCGTGGAGTCCGAAGGTAGTACATTTTCGAGATGTCCCATTGCAGAAGTATCTGAGTGTTCTCGTACATATCAGGGTAACCCGAAACTTCTGTCTGTAAAGCAGGCGATTTGGAAGTCGCCCTGCGTTACATACAAACAATAGGGCTAATATCAGGGGCGACAACCTCACTAGTACAGTGTGTGTGCTACGTAATATTACCGTTCCTTGTTCGTGTTCATTTCTTAAAATTACGAAATCGTCACATGTATATGCATTGCTGTACATATATTAAAGGCTGGAACGTCGTCCAGGCCTAGCTGATATGGACGCCCAGTTGTGGATGGGATCCACTTAAGTGAGCGAGGCGTGCCTGACAGGGGTGACACTGAGTCTAATAAAGTCACTGAGTTGTGTAATGCATAATGTTATATTGATCTTGTAATACCAGGTGCAGTCATACAGTTCTAGGACTGCGTGTATATCTATGGAATGATTTTGTCAAATCAGATGTGAAATTTTTAATTAGAAAGCTGTTTCACTTCTGCAGGGAGTAACATATATATGAATTCCATGAATTAAAGTGTATAGTTTTGTACAGTAGTCAATAGCGTTACGGAATGTTATAATGACTGATTAAATAACATGGTTTCATTCGCTTTCAAAGTTCTGTCCATAAGCACAAAATGCACCTTTTCATCGCACATGTGCCATTTGGTTGTCACTTTTTATTAAGCTATATTTGTGTCACTGTACGTAGTTTCATTTCATCCAATAGTCCAAATAATTTTGATGTAGTAGCACCTGTATATTTCTTCTACTTAGCGCATGTTTATTTACCTGTTGTTTTCTATATTGTAATGTCATTCAACACTTGATTCTGTCCAGCATGGGTCAATAACCTTTATAAAAGTTCAATATACATGTACATGTGTAATAGACCTGCAGTGTTATTTCACCACCATGTCCGAATACACACGTGCATGTTGGAGTCATTATGCAACCATAGATATAACCGAACGTTGCTGCGTCCATTGACGTTACGTCATAATGTTTACTCTGACTTGTGTGCAACACCTGCATCTGTTTTATATACTAATACTGTAATATACTTGTTTTCTAACGAACGAAGGACTCACAACTATGAAACTCGAAACACAGATATTTCATGAAACGTTGGGGTTTTCGACTGCTCCGTAGTCACCTTATGTATTTGCTATTTTTATTGTGCTATAGTTACACATTACGTGCGAACGGTTTGTCGAAATGTGTAAGTTTTATTTTCAAAATTGTTGCAATTCGATTTGACCACATGTAAAAGTCAGGTAAAGATGACCAATGTGGCATTTGCATTAAACATTTTTTGAAGAAAGTCCGAGGACCTTATGACTGCACCTCTTAGTTTTCGTTTTCTTCATATTTAGTAGTATAAAGGGAGTCAAAATGATGCCACCTACCGTGGTATCATTTCCACCCCTTTATACTACCCTCACCACCCCCGAAAAAACCAAAAATTGGTTAACGATGAAATTGTCTCCCTACAGCAAATTTCTGAATTTTTGGAGAATCTAATTTTGAAACGAGGTAGCCGAAACGATACCACCAAAGTTTGTAACATTATTGGGTGGTATTGTGACCCTCACCACCAACCACAGTTTGTAACGTTATTAGACTGTACTGTAGCTCCCATCACCAACCAAACGTTTGTGTGGTATTGAATGATAAAGTTGGATTGTAGTCCAATTATATTGGTGTCATAAATACATCATGTTTTTTTCACGTCCAATTGAACATATAAATTTAATAGGTTATAATAAAATATTATAACAAAATGGTTAACGAAATACAACGGGAATTGAATTTTCATAAATTTATGGCATCGATTGGCGGAGAGACTCACAGTGTTTCTACAGACTTAAAACACTATAAATTGAGAACACTATGCAAAAACAAATGCATGAAATATCAGCATAATTTATTACGCGCCGATAAAAACGTTGCATTTACAATATTATACCGGCAATTATGTCGCGGGTACAAGGGTCAAATTCACGAAATGAGGCCACTAAATAGGATCGGAGAACAACTACCTGAAGATGATGAAACTAATTTTATAAAACTGTTTAAAATCATCGATTCTTTTACGGATATAAGTTTCTACGATTCCGTCTGTACCGAGGAGGAAATTGAAAATGTTTTAGAAGAAATTGAAAATGGAACAGAAAAAACACTACCAATATTATAACAAAATGGATAATAAAATACAACGTGAATTGAAAGTTTTTAATGCCTGTGTTGAAGAAGTTTACGAAGATTACGGGGGTTATAGTCCTATATATAAATTCTATCAATTGAAAACACTAGACAATATCGAATACATGAAATATCAGCGTAATGTATTACGCTCCGATAAAAACGTTGCATTTACAATATTATACCGGCAATTATGTGAACTATACAAGAGGCAAATACAAACATTAAGAAGGATAACGCGTATCGGATATGAAACTAAGGTGTATTATACAAAATTGTTAAAACCCAACGATTCGTTCACGAATATACATTTCTACGATATCGCTTTTAAAGATATTGAAAAATTATTATTGAACAGAAAAAACACTACTAATTAATTTATGTTGTAATCACAACACCAAGCAGACGACAATGTTTCACTTACACGTGTTATGAACATGCAAATTAGGTGTCCCACCTTACACGTATATTAAGTGTCCATTTTATAGAGAGATTACACGATTACGTCTTCCGGGATGAAAAATAAATACACTGTAATATATACTACACACACGAGGGTGTGTATTACAGCGACAACCCGCTATCGATATTCCGGAAGTATTTCTTACATTCTGATTTGTTGGCATGTTTTTATTTTTCTTATTTTCCTTTTAATAACTTAGAACGTTATAACCTATATTATTAAATAAAAAACGAACTTGTTATATAAAAAAAAATAAAAAAAAATAAGTAAATATATGGTATTGCACAACACGGTTTTAGCTTAATATATGTAAAATTAACAACAATAATTTGTCTTGGGGGACGCCCCTTGATAACAAATGAGCGCTCAGTGCACCCGTGCTGACGCTTCCAAGGTTGCCTAGACTTTCGACACTGGTTCCTAGATCAGCCGAAAGATGGGGGCGTGCTGTACGGGTAGGTATACACCTCGCTAAGCCAAAAAGAAAAAAGAATGAATGAATGAATGAGAGTGAAAGCTTAGCGGGGTGGGCCCAGAAGGGTTTTGCTGGCGCGAGTTCGAGCCTCGGCCAGACCCGATTTTTTTTTTATTTAATAATTATATTAATAAATTGTTTACTGCACCTATATAATTATCTTTATAATTTTCTTAAAATTAATTAATTAATTATTTAATAAAATATCACAATTTCGGGATGGTGGTGCTGTAACATTTCCTCCGACTTTATTTCCAAGTTTTTCCCTAAATTTATCCCAATCAGTACTCTCAATCTTGGGCATGGTGGCGCGTGCTTTAGTTCTAATATTATTTTTTAATTTTTCATATCTCCTCATTTCTTCCACCACAGATATAAACTCTAAATTTGATATTTTCTTATCGGTCAACGCTTTGGACACTATAACATCGATGCTATTTTTCTTAAACCCAGCGAGAATGGATATTCTATCGTGTTTTCTACGTTTTTTCTCGAGTTTTCCACTCACCCCCCTAATTACCATACAAAGTATTCCAGATAAAACGGTAATTCCACCCAAAGCCCCCGCAAGTGGAACCGTTACAATTGTAGATAGTGTTGCAGCAGTCCCAGCACCACTCATTACAGATAAACCCGCCGGAAACACACTAGACGCTTCGGCTATATTTGCAGCACGATTATACTTTTTAGCGCTTCTTTTTCTATTTCTACATTCTCTAACTAAAATATCCTGCATAGCGACGATATTATTCGACCTAAATCTGAACTTCTTTCGTTAATTTGATACAGTGTTGATGGAGTGGTATTGACAATTGGATACAGTGTTGGTGGATTGGTATTGACAATTGGAAGCGGTGATTCGTTCATGATTTTCAATATATTAGTATTTACAAATTAAGTTCAATTAACAATGAGACAATAGTGGAAGAATTCGCTGGGTCAGCGATTTTCGTAACAAAGTTAATAACACTACCTTCGGAAAGACTAATTGGATCATCATCGGCGAACAAAACCACAGACGAACTTTGTCCAGCGAGTTTAGTGACTCCAACCTGCCGTTCTTCCCCATCCAGTATGATATTTACGACGACCACGCCAACAGGTTTACCATTAGCATTAACCGAGCAGACCGCCATTCGGAGAAGCGTACCTGTAGCTGGCATGGTGTATCCCCAATATGTATTACTCGCTTTGGCACCGAACGAATATTCATAGAGCCCCTCAGTCAATGGGCCCCGCTACTCAGCCCAAACCGTGATGACACGTTTTTGCGTTTTCATTGTTTTCAACAATCCGGCAAGCCCCCCGTTAGAGGTATGGGCCTCAGTACGAACCTTTTCAGTGGTCTCCTCAAGCGCTTTTTTTCCGGCTCTACGATCACGTTTCAGTTTTTCGGAAACTTCGGCTATTTTTCCGTCTAGTTCGGTAATTGCCGCTTCTCTGATGAGAGAGTCCTCTTCACGCATCACCCCATAAGCCTCCGTAATGGCCACCTGGTGGTCTTCTAAAGCTTTTTCAACCCCCAACCGGGCCTCTTTTTTAAATTCGATTATTTTTTCGTCTAGTTCGGCAACCGCCGCTTCTCTGATGATAGAGTCCTCTGAGCGCAACACCCTATAAGCCTCAGTAAGGGTCGCCTGGTGGTCTTCTCGGACTTTATCAATACCCGTTCGGACCCCCAACTGGGTCTCTTTTCGAAAATCGGTTATTTTTTCGTCTAGTTCGGTAAGTGAAGCTTCTTTGATGAGAGAGTCCTCTAAGCGCAACACATTATAAGCCTCCGCAAGGACCGCCTGGTGGTCTTCTCGGACTTTCTCAACCCCCAACCGGGTCTCTTTTTGAAAATCGGTTATTTTTCCGTCTAGTTCAGTAAATGACGCTTCTCTGATGAGAGAGTCCTCTAAGCGCAACGCATCATAAGCCTCCGCAAGGGCCGCCTGGTGGTCTTCTCGGACTCCCTCAATACCCAACCGGGCCTCTTTTCGAAATTTGGTTATTTTTTCTCCTAGTTCAGTAAGTGTTGCTTCTCTGTTGGGAGAGCCCTCTGAGCGCAACACCCTATAAGCCTCCGTAAGGGCCGCCTGGTGGTCTTCTCGGGCTTTCTCAATCCCCGTTCGGACCCCCTTAATTTTCAACCGGGCCTCTTCCCGAAATTCGGTTATTTTTCCTCCTAGTTCAGTAAGTGCTGCACGATCCTCTTCCCCAACTTGGATTATTTTTCCACCGAGATTCTTAAGTCCTGTATGGGCCTCTTAGCGAACTTGTGCAGTCATCGCCCGGACGTCTACTCTAAGCTGTGCTATACTCCTGTGAATCCCGTTTGTGGCCTCCGATATAGTTTTATTGATCAGGGTCTTGGTTTTTCCGGTAGTTAAAAAGTCGCTCTCTGTCGGGATGAATCCCCCTTCTGCCGGTTCCAAAATTTTTGAATCTGTCACCCAATCGGAAGAACTACCTGGTCCGTATATACTCATAATGTTATATATATATATATATATATATATATATTACGAACATGTGTTTAATTCTAATTTTCTTAAAATTAATTTGAAATTTCTACGACGACCGAAATCGGGTAATAGTTATTCAACCTTTTCGCTTGATCATCGAGAATAGAGACCGTAAATTCGTGGATATGTTCCGATTCCAAAACTTTCATCTCGGGGTGTGGGAAGTCTAAGGTCACAGTCACCCCAAAGAAACAGTCGCTGGCTTGCACGGTTTTCAGTAATGTGCTGGGGGATCCGTCTACCGTGTTGTACGATGTGTTCACCCGATCCAGTTGCACCCTGAGAGTTTTCGTGAAGGTGAAGTCCACCGGGTTATCACCGACGTACTCACCCGAGGTAAACACTCCTTTATTTGTGGAGTATGTCTCTCTAAAACCGAGTTGAATACCCAACCCCGGGGAGACCACTACCTTATTATCAGGGCTGATGGTCATTGTTACGAGCCCGGTAGCCTTATTATACCGTCAAGCTCTGAGTTGACAAAATCTTTGAGCTGTCTTATTCCCCACAGTCCGTGAGGCAGCTTTACACCTAATTGTTGTTCGTCCTTCACAAAGTAAAACCCTTCACTCTTTCCCACATTCTGCCATCCAACCGTGAAGGTGATTGATCTGAGGCCCACCCGGCGTTTTCCGCAGCAGTTGTCGATTGATTTTTTAAGTTCACAACTCTCTTTTTGAACATTAGTGATAGTAGCAAACATAATACTATCTTTCAATGGATACCAAAGCATTTAGCTTTAATTCTAATGCAAAGTCGCGGTCGGAGGTAAATACACACAAAAAGACGTTGTTAACCACCTTGTACACCCAACTGTAACGGTTAGACCAATTTCCCTAACACGTTTGAGAAATATAGGCTGCCCAAAATTACTACAATGGAGGCTGTGAACGGGTTGAAAGCAACACCGATGCAGTTTTGGCAGAATCAGCTAAATTTCGCTGTATGGTGCGCAACAGCCGGATGTGGAGTTTCACATCAATACCATCTGGCATCCAAGAATGTCATGCTCCGAAGTGTCTACAACTTTCATGCGTATTATACTATTAGGAGGATTCTCAAAGAACTAGGTATTTCACTACCTCAAGACGATGCCTGGGATCCCATTTCCAACGCATACGACCGTATGGCGTTCGAAAGACTGTGTAACGAATTTGACGTTTCAAAAGACGCAGACTGGAGACAGAAAGCATTTCCTACCAGCACCGGCCTAGGGGACGTTCTCATTAGGGGCCAGTCCGGGAATTGGACGCAAACCGATTTTAGACACGATCACTCTGGCGACCACATTGTCAGTCGGAACGCCGGGAATTTTGACCCCGCGACGATGACCTTCGGGCCGGAAGTGTCTGGAGGTCGGCACTGCGGCGTCTTTTCTTGTAAAATGTTACCTCCGAAACGGGCTCACGTCGATTACATACAGCAGGCTGCTGAGGTTCAGGACGCGTGGGGTACATTTATGTTAGATACGGGTCTAGGGTTCACGCAGTCAGGGGTTACTCGCTACTCCATTCGCACGTACGTCTGTGCCATCCTCGGCGCACAGAAGCAAACGCGCAGTTCTATACTGGGCACGGGAACGGCGTTTGACGCGCAAAAACAATTTTTGGCACTTGTAGAGGACGCCATCTCGGCTAGGGTGGACCTGGAGAAGGCGATCCAGAATTATCAAGACGTTTTGCAGAATGCCAGCACCCCAGTAGACTACGTATTTGGAATAGGTCTTTATATGGTGCCGAGCAATATGATACTACGAGACGACCCGGTTGACGGTTACAATAATCAGATCGTAATCGCCACCGTCAATCAAAAAATCGGCCACAACGGGAACGTGAACGCGGATATTATCAAGCGCACCCCCAACATAAAACCGCCACCACCACCAATCCAATCGCGATTGAAACTGCAACCCCCGATTACTCCAAGTTCATTTGAACCCGGTGTTCCAGCCGCGGGAACACCAATCGTAATTGGAAGCACAACCCACGAGGAGGAGAAATTAGGGCTCGTCGTTGCCCTCGTGGCCATCGGACTACTTGCGCTTTGGTTTTAGAAACACTCGGGCGGAGAATAGTAGGAGACCGGCGATCGCCACGATTAAAGCCCAAGTATTATTGGCGAACCATCCGACCTTTTTTGATAATATGGATAAAAAGAAGGAGAGGACAGACAGACAGTGCGGCAGCCACCTTTCCGGCTAATTTGGCCAGGAGACTGGCGAGGTTTTTAAGATGTTTGTTTACCCACTCATTGGCTCCACCGGATGGCGCGGGTGCTGGTGCGGGTGCTGGCGCGGGTGCTGGCGCGGGTGCTGGCGCCGCACCACCAGTGAAAGCTAGAACTATGGTTGATATAGTCATGCCGATAGCAACGAGGATGCTTGCTATCGTGACACCATGCTCTCTGAACAGAGTGCGAAGACGCTCACCGAGTGTCGTCTCCTCGTGCAGGACCCTCGAGATTGTTTCGCGGATCCGACTTATTTGTGTGCGGAGAGCCTCACGGCAAGCCGATCCAGCCTCCGAGCGCGCTCCTCTTTCGTCCCGCAACGACCGCAGGCGTTCGGTGATCCGTTCGGATTCTATATCGTCACTGGCTTCCTCCAGTTTTCTTTCTTCTAGCGCGATATGTTCATCCAGCTCCCTGAGTTTGGAGAGGTTAAAGACCAGTTCACCCCGGACTGTTTGCAGAGCCTTATCGAGGCCCCGGAGTTCGCGAAGAGGCAACGGTGGGTCATCGTTAGACAGGTTGAATATTTCGTTTTCGCTGAACGTGGTCTCCATCGTGTTAATAGCGTCGGTGGCTACTTGATGGACCTCGATGAGCTCGACCGTTTCTATCGCGGAGGCCGTCTTCGCCATCGTTTCGTCGGTAGACTGTAGGGCCTCTACAGCGCGGGTCGGCATAATTGGTTTACCCCTCTTCCAATCTGGGAATCCGAGTTCGTTCCTTATGAGTTGACCACCGCCCCGTTTTCCGACAACGGTGTTCAGCGATAGGGGTTTTCCGGTATTCATGTTGACGATTGGGATATCTGATGCTTTTAGTCGCAATCTACCGTTCAGATCCAATTCGAATTTGGAGTAGTCGCGACCGACAGACGGGACCAGACCAAGTTCTGCCGAACTGTTGTAGTAGTCGTTTACAGTTCCCTCAAGTAGTTCCCGACGTTGACTAGTGGTGCTGGTAGCGCCACCTATTTCCTCGCCGGGTGTTTTGTCGAAGGTCGTGAGGGAATCCTCGAAGTTATCATCATCGATGTCATCATCCTCATCGACGTAATCGTGTCTGCCGATTTCATCCATGTCAATATCGTAATCAGCCATTATTTATAATGTTCTTAAAATTAATTATGTATTAAAGACAAAACCATACGGGTTTAATATAGTTTCACTAAATTATGTCTTCGAGTCAATACGGTCGCAAACTCAATCCATACCGCAGACTGCGTGAGCCCCTCGGGGCAAAAGGCGTGAGACAGAGCGTCGTTATTACGAACAACCCATCGACGATCGACCAAAACCAGCAGCTCTTGGTCCGCTTCCCCAACCTAGGAGCTAGCGACGTCATTGTGCCGGGTACTGTTCGCCTCGCTTTCATTATTTCGCTGACGTCGACGGACGATGACCGAACCGTCGTTCAGAACCTGGGTCGCGCCATCGTCAAGAAGACCATCATACATATTTCTGGTAATGAGGTGATGTCGATCGACAACAGCGACGTCTACCATTGCTATCAGGACTTGTGGAAGACGGCGCAAGAGCGCGAAAACGCGGTCTATCAGGGTATTGACACCAGCAAAAATAAGAACGTAACCAGACTAAAAATCGGGGCTGGTAACAATGTAGATAACGACGCGAGCGACAACGCGATCGCGGCCGCTTACGGCAACCGCTTCTACATCCCGCTCGACTTTGAGTTTCTGGAGAGTCACATGCCATACTATCAGAGCGCTTTGGCGGACCGCCTCGAATACGAACTAACGTTCAACGACTACGGCCGAGCTCTCATAGCCACCGACATGTTATCGACGTTCACGATCGATAATATTTCGCTGGAGTACGACATGGTCACGATGCCCGAACTCGCGCGATTGATCAGAACCCAGTATGCCGGGCGCGTTGCCATACTTTACGACCGAGCTCTTCGCCACCGCAAGATGACGAAAAACAAAAGCGACACATTGTGGAATATTAACGTCAACGTACCCGCCCGCTCGATGAAAGGTATACTGATGTTGTTCGAGGATGCTCGGTTCGTGTTCGGTGCTAGGAAAAAGCGACAAATTCTATAACCCCAAAATCAAGAAGGTAGAGGTGACGATCGAGGGAGTCCCCAATCATCTCTACAGCGCGGGTCTTCGCGCGCACCAGCAGTGGGACGAAGTCAGAAAGCAGTTTGCTTCCGGCTCTAAGCGTTCCCCGGAGGTTGCCGCGGTTGCCAAAGACCTGCAGCTCTCGGACGTCTCCCTCGCACAGTTCCTGACTACAAAATACGCGTTATGGCTAGACATGCGAGTCAGCGACGACGACCAAATGCACGGTAGTGGACGCCAAGTTGAGAACGCTAGTGAGGGTGTAACGATCCAAATAACCAAAGAGGCGGATGGAGCTGGGCCATTGAACGTGTACTTATATATAATTACAGACGCACAACTCAACATCGAAGATGGCCGATACGTCTCAGATTTATACTAATTTTAAGAAAATTAGCAATCAATACCAATTCGCGATTGGTGATTTAAAACCTTCAAACTTTAAAGTTTATGATGCTCACTCTGCCATAATATGTGGGCAGACAGGATGCGGAAAAACGGTTTTCATCCTCGACTTGCTCGAGGGGTCCTACCACGATGCCTTTCATCACATTGTGATCCTGTGTCCCACTGTGCGGCACAACGATACTTATCAGCGATGTCCGTGGATATGGACCGACCCTGAGGTATATGTTATTGATCCAGGTGAAAGACTTCACGATTGGTTGCGCGGCTTCTACCAAATAGTTCAGGGTGAGCCAACCCTATACGTGATTGACGACTGCTCAGCCAAGGCGGCGATGACCAAAAAGAAGGACATGCTCTCCGAGCTCGAATTTTCTGGCCGCCATGCTAGGTAAAGCGTATGGATCTCCACTCAAAAGTACAACGCCGTCCTCAAGGATCTGCGCGAGCAAACGAAATGGGTCGCCCTCTTTCACTGCAAGGACCGAGACTCGTTCGATGACTGTCTTCGAGAGAATGACGTTATCCCAACGCGCGAGGAGCGCCTGGAGGTTCGACAGATGCTTTCTGAAATTAAACACGCCAAGCTTCTGCTAAAGAACGATCAACCAACTGCTTATAAAGTTATAAATTAGCAATTGCTGAACAATGCTGAGCAAATGCTGAACAATGCTGAGCAATAACTGAACATTGGTGAGCAATTACTGAACAATGCTTAACAAATGTTAAACAAATGTTGAACAATGGTTAACAATGTTAACAATTTGGTGCTCCGCTGCGAGCTTTGTTGCGAGCATAACGGTGATTATAAGTATCGGATGGAGCGCTTGGCAATATGTTAAAGTTATGAGACTTGTAAGAATAGTTAAAATAATTTTATTAAATTAATTAGCAATAATGAACTGCGACGAACTTCTCGATCAGCTAATGGAAGAAACCTCAACTCCGACTGCCGACGCGGTATCTTTTCTGAAAGATAATGAAACATCAACTCCGATCCCGATTGGGTTGAGTGCAACGACTCCGAATGCAAATGAAAATGCGGCGCGACGAGAGCGGCTAGCTGCGCTGGTTGCTGGGGGACAATCGGAGCATTATCTCGGTAGGCTTCTCTCAGTTTGCCAGGTGGATAAGATGTCAGATGCGGAGATTGATAAAATGTATGCGCGATACGAATCTAGGTTAGGTGCGGAGATGACAAAAACTCTCGGATCGGCGGCTATTCATTTGTACTCCACCACCGTTAGTATGCTTCTCCATATACCAGACACCGCGGAATTGATTCGCGATCTAGAGACTGACCCTTTTATAGCACACACTCTTAGAACAGCCTGCTGCTCAATTTATCACAAGTTTGGAATGTACTTAGCTCCGCTGACAACCGCGTTGACCACGGGTAAACACTGTCAATTTGGACATATATGCCCACGAACTATAAGCCCTAATATTATAAATGATGACGCCACAAGACACACCTGCGAGAGTGACGGAACCACAATCCCATTCAATTCACGAATTGGCTCCAACCCAATCGAAATTGGGGTTGAACCCGATTGCAATTCCAACTCCGATTGATCCTCCAACGGAGCCCTCAACAATACGACATAAAAACCCAAAAAGACAGGCAGCTGGGCGGGCGGCGGCTGCCGCTCGAAAAGTTAAACAAGATAAAATACTGGCCGAGCTTCAAGAGGCTAAACTCCAATCGAGATTGGGGTTGCAATCGGGTTCGGAGACAGCAAAACATCTGAAGACACCCCCAATTCACGAATTGGAAGCACAATCCACATCAATTCACGAATTGGCTCCAACTCCCAATACTGATTGGATCCCGTGGGTTGTTGGTGGTGGTCTGACAGTTGTGGGCACCCTGTGTGTGCTTTACCATTTCAATAACAGACCCCAACTCCAACGGCGGTTCCTAAAAAAGTTACGAAACACCAATTAAACATTAATCACGATCCCTTTTATATGCAATAATTATCAACAATGGCTGAACAAGATGGTAAAAAGATAGGGAACGCGTTTTATAACACCATGGTGATATTGGGTTTCAGAATCGGGTATGCTCGAGTAGGAAAGATGGCCTTCGGATGGCCCGCTCCCAAATTGGACATGACTGTCAGAGACGTAGGGCTCATGATCTTAGATGTAGCGGTCTCAGTTGGGACCCGAAATTATCTAGTTAAAGCTGGAATTCTACCCGATAATATATGGAAATAAAATGGCTTCGATCGGAATAATGATAGGTGGTGCACTTTTAAACGCATTGGCGTTCGGCGGTAGCAACTACATGTTCTCGAAAATAGGAAAATCAGACGCGGGTGAGGAGCGCAAGCGTCACGATTTAGCTGTAGAACAACTCAATAGCGCAAAGGAATCATGGTCGAAAAAACGAACAGCCCATCTGGACTGGGTCAACGAAGAGCTTCGCCGCGAGAATCACGCCGCACAAACTTTTCAGAACGTTGAAGAAGCCAACCGCGAGTACGCGCTGGCATATCCGCAGAAAAGTCTCGCGCCGCTGGATCGCGAGCCCCAACTTTCAGATTTATATGTACCGTCAGAGGCCCAAAAAGACCGCGAGATCACGTTCATCGTCGTGGGAATGGGTGTGGTTGGTCTCGTCACCTACTATATCCAATCGAGAATTAATTAATTTTAAGAAAATTATAAAAAGATATATATAGAACGATGTTAGTTGAAGAACTTTATTTTGCTATGATCGATGTAGGCTACACTGCTCTTAAACACCGTTTACCTGGCGCAAAGAGTATGATTCGTCTGGCCCGAGATTCTCTCGAAACGTGGCGCGAGGACGAAAAAGCGGCCACCCTTTCGCAAAGCGGATGTTAGATTCCTCCCAATCGTGTTCAACTCCAATCGCGATTGGGTTGAGGGAGGAATTAGATTTTCCTAAGTTCCTTCAGAACTTAACCTCCAATCATGATTGTACTTCCAACAAAGGTTTATTATTATCGACGCAGTTACCGGACGATCTGGTGAGGGCATGTTGGAGATTGTCCGATATATTAGAATACTTCGCATTACGATGAACACGCGCAAACTTGATACCAAACTATCGGTTCGCCTATCGCGCAAGCTAGCGAACACGTACTACAGCCCCCGCGGCTACTGGAAGGGACTCGCGGCCATCAAGAACCTCGCCGCGGCGACCAAGGTTTCAGAAAACGCTGTCAATGAATGGCTCAAGAAGCAGGCCATCTGGCAGATCTATTTACCCGCGCCTCACAATATTCCGCGCCCGAAATTCGACGTGCCGGTGCCGAACCAAGTTCACCAAGCGGATCTCCTTTTTCTCCCTCACGATCGCGTCGGTCGTAAGACGTACAAGTACGCGCTGACAGTCGTTGACGTAGCGAGTCGTTATAAGGGGGTTGAGCCGTTGGCCACTAAAGAGTCTGAGGAGGTGGCCGAGGCACTTTCCCAAATATATAAGAGGAGTCCTCTCAATTGGCCGAATCTTCTCCAGGTCGATCCCGGCCGCGAGTTCATGGGCGCGGTCTCTCATCTATTGTCTAAGCACAAAGTTTCTGTCAGACGCGGCCGCGTCAACATCCACCGAGACCAGGGAATCGTGGAGAGATTCAATCGAACCCTGACCAAAGAACTTGTAGACCCTCATACGCGATCGACCGAGTGGGTGGCCAGACTGCCCACCGTGGTCTCCGCACTGAACGGAGAGGTGACCAGATTGATCAATAAGAAGCCCGTAGATGCCATCAAGTTTAAAAGGGTGACGAGCAAGCCCTCTGCCGTCTCGCGCGGGCGACCCGTTGGCTTAGAGGAGCAACGGCTTCCGCCGGATGTTGACGTCCGGTACCTCTATCAACCGGGAGAGCTCGAAGGTGGCAGCCGCCGCACGACTGATCCCGTGTGGTCTCTCAATGTATATCATCTGGATCGATCTATTACCAAACCCGATGAGCCCGTGCTCTACTATTTGGCTGATGGTCCATCGCGCGGGTTTGTTCGCGAAGAACTTCTTATGGTGCCTTCTGACACCCAGCTACCCCCGGATCGTTAGAGAGGTTCTGTATGTATTCCGTCTGGTAACACACGTCTTTTATCGTAGTACTCCGAGAGTCCTAATTTGTGTTGACAGTACGTTTTCATAACGCCGTCTCTCATTTTGAATCCTCTATTTTGTGCTACATCTATAATGTGTTTTCCATCTTCTGTAGTTTCACTTAGTACTCGTTTATATCTATCCCAATTTAAATTGTTAGTTCTCTTGAACATTCCTTTCGCAGAGTTTTTATTAATTAATTCTTTATAAATAATTTTTTCTATAAAATAACACTTACAAGATAACGCTATCGCCCTATCTCCGCTAAATTCCATTTTGAAAAGTCCTGCCAACCATTTCTTTTTTTCTTTTTCAAACTCGTCTAGTAAGTTAGGTCTAATCAATTCCTCTATTGTTTTTCCACTAACTCATATATACATACTATCCGTGTCCATCTGTATTAATTCAAAGTCTTCTCTTTTTACGTATTTGTCTAGAAATTCGTAGTAAAATTCCAACATTCTCAATTTAGCTAGTTGATAAACCGCTATTCCGCACAGTGGAAGGGTCTCTTTACTGCACACCGGGGTTTTCTTGAAGATATTTCGTACGCATCTCCTATCTCTTCCAAATCGTCAAAGGATGCAGATCTTAATGCTTTATCAACACAGGATTCGTCTTGCGTATATGTCGTATTTAAATGTCTCTCTGTTGCCTCTATCATTTTTCCACAATACGAGTTTCCTAATAATTTCATTATATCCGCCACTGGTTTCTTATTTGGTTCTACATCGCCTGTTCGTCTTGCGGCTGTAACTTCTTTTGCGAACCATTCGAAGGGTTTTCCACTAATATAATCTATAACCCGATGAACTCCAGTTATTTCTAGGCCATGTTTTAAATACCATTTCAATAACGGTGCGTACAGCAATACTTTAGTGGTGGTCATCGATCCCAACAATGTTTGTCCATCTCCTCTTGTTCGGCCAGTATCTTTTAAATATTTTAACATGTGTGCTGGAACTTCATCAACCTCTACAACACGATTTATAAAAAGTGGAGACATTTCAGAAAACTTATCTTTTAAGTTATTGGGAACCTCTATATCCACCTCCGCAAACCCAAACCAGTCTCCGGATAAAATCCTTTTTCTAAACTTTTTAATAAGTTTAGGGTTATGTGGGTTATCTATATGATGTATAGTTTCTTTTCCACACGGCATATCTTTATTTAACGTAGATAAATATAACGCGTTTGCATCGTACCCCAAAACAGCCTTGCAAGGTTTGGAACCCACTCTAATATTTGAAACACCGGCTTCGACATATCTTGTAAATACAATCGATGGGCCTCCGACTAGAGCACCTTTCATCATTTCGTATGTTTCTTCTTTTGGTGCGTATAGTGCATCCTCCGGTATAATTGTCTTTGAAGATTTTTGTTCTTTAATGGTTCCTCTCAATAAATATTGTATAGCTACTCCAGGTAGTGTTACCGCATCTTTGAAAATATCCACACCTCTGTGTTTATAAAATTCAAATATTTTTTCCACCGCTTCTAGGAACGGTGCTACATCTAAATCGTTGTAATATTTCAACCAATCTCTGAAAGTTTTCATATTCTTTTCTTCGAAAATTCTACGACATTTACTTAATTCTATTTCGTCTAGTAACATTTTTCCAGATAGTTTGGAATACCAATTCTCTATATCCGGTAGTCCTGGGTAATCCAGTTTGTCTGGAGAATCGAACCACTCGTAAGGAAAGAAAGATTTCTGTCCTTTGCATTCGTAGGCTTTTATCCAACTATCGTAACTTACACCAGGTCCTAGATAAAGTATTACATCAAGAAATCTAAACTCTGGAGTAAATAGAAATATTGTTGCGTTTGCACGTTTTCCGACCATTACTTTCTTTGTTGTTGATGCCAGTTCACCTACTAGATATTTCTTTATTAAGTTTATATCGTACTTACTGCTGTTAAAACCTATAACCGGTACTTGCTCTATCCACTGTTCGATCTTGGCGATTTGGTTTTTACGTAAATGTTCTGTATTAAACCCATATCTTGACCACACTTCTTCTCTTATAGCTTTTCCCCTGACTTTCAAATCTTCTACGAATTTTTCTATAAGTTTTGCAGGATCTTTATCACAAATATGAGTTACTGTTCCTGAAAAATTATCTCCTATACTAACGCTTACCGGAACGTGCTCAGCTTCGTACTCTAGATTATTACCGAGAGTTTCAAGTAATTCTTTAGAATTAGGTGGTTTGAGATATGCCTCAAAATCGTATACTATCTGATATGGATAAAGAGTAGGGTCGCAACCGATCTTTATGTCTTTACCCGTTCTTTGAAATTCGCATTCCCACAAAACTACTAGGTTGAATTCTTTGCTTAATCTAATAAATGTATCTCTTCTCATAGTGGATGCGCGTTCTTCTTTTCTATGCTTTGCATGAATCTCACACCCGTGCCAGTAACAGCCGTGATATTGATATACGGTATTGGTTTCTGCACAGTATCCATCTACTGGAGCTCCTAAAATCCATCTTTCACCCCCGTGTCCGCACTGTTCGTGGTGATTGTGAATTCCCTCCTGCTTTTCCACAGAGTACATCCAATCGATCGCCCCATAACTGTTAGAACTTTTTGGGTAAAACGCTTTCTCGAACGACGAACGCGGGCGCTCTAAATAATTACCATCACATATTACTTTTGTCACACCTTTCATACATTTTGGTCCGTGTCTCTTCATATTACTCGCTTTCGTGAATTTCTGTTTGCAATTATCGCAGGCGTAAATTTTAGATAGGTTTTTAAGGTTTTTTATCAGAAATGCGTGATTATTAAACAGTCCTATTGTCATTTGTTTATTACCTATTGCCTTATAGTGCGCTGGTGCCTTTTTCAACCACCATACATCACATTCGGTGGGTTGATATACTTCTATACCGATTTTAAAAAAAATCTTCAACCTTTTTCAGATCTGAAAAAGGAATTGGTGAAACCACATTACTACCGAAATATTGCTTACTAAGTTATTTCGCTTTTTCTTTACATCTGTCGGGCCTTGCACTTGTCATATGCATAGCTAGACACCTGAACAGACAAAGGTCGTCATTATACTTATCTAAAGAATACATACCTTTTTTATTCTTCAGCCATTCTGGAAGTTCTCCTCCTGCTGCTTCTTTGGATTGTAGTCCCAAATCTATTCCCCTACTGCCCTGTATTAGCTTTGCAAAAACCTCTACCCATCTTACAAACTTCCACTTTGTATTCGGTTTGTCTATTTTAACGGTCATTATTCGTGTTTGCTCCTTGTCTGACAGCCATTTTTTAACGGTTTTCATTGATGATAGTGGTTCGCTACCGAGATTTTTATGAAATATTATAGTTATAGGTTTTCCATTTTTAGTTTCCTCCATATGTTCTAGCTTGTAAGAATATGAATATCTCAAATAAAAATTGGTTGTTATATAAGAAGCGAGTTTATCGGACATGCGTTCAGACTCGTTAATGTCAATGTTTTTACGAAAGGATAATGTAACTACCCGTCTTTCATTTTCTACCTTTTCCAATGTTTCATCGTGAGCCCCCAATATTTCTTCACCTTTTTCCACTATCGCGCGAACTATAGATTTTTTCTTATTATTTGGTATTTGGTCACCTGTGCGTCTAATTTGGGATAAATTATTGGTGCTTGAAGGTTTTATTACACTAGCCCTTAACCCCGCAATACTTTATTTTTGAATTCTGTTACCAACTTCCTCCGCTTTGGATATATCATTAAATGCCCCTCTTTTATAGGCGCGGGTAAACCTCTTCATAAATACCTCATTCTTTGTGGCGTCTATCAGCTTTGTCAACCACCTAACTCTCAACCGTTTACTATAAGTAATCCCTAGAGATTCGGCTTCTCTTCTCAAACTTTCTATTTGTGCTCTAGTTCCTGGCGTTATCATATTTTCTGTATACACTTTTGTATATATACTTTTGTATAACCTATACAATTTATCTGTTCAATTGGACGTGAAAAATTTATATCATGTTTTTTTCACGTCCAATTGAACATATACATATACATATATAATGGAGTGTGTGACTTGTTGTAAGACTTTTGCGTGCAAAGACTATCTACGAAGGCATCTATCGAGACGTAAAAAATTTCCTTGTGTCGCCCCGCAATTTCAATGCCCCAGATGCCCTTGTAAATTCGTTAGTGCCAAAACTCTTTGTAGACATAAGGTGGCTAAAGGTGAACGTGGTAGACTAGAGCTGGTAGAATTAGTTGCTGATCTGCGAAATAAATTAGCTATATTGGAGGAGAAAAATGGGGTGTTGGAATATAAACTATCCAATTTAATTCTTTAGCAAATTAATTTTTATATTCTTTGAAACACCTACTCCCCCCTTGTTGATAATTAATTTAATTAATTTTTCTCCAAAAATTCAGAAATTTGCTGTGGGGAGACAATTTCATCGTTAACCAATGTTTGGGTTTTTCGGGGGTGGTGGGGGTAGTATAAAGGGGTGGAAATGATACCACGGTAGGTGGTATCATTTTGACTCCCTTTATACTACTTATTTAAATAATCACCATTGTCACATTTACATTATACATGTATTTCGTAGAGTACGACGAGATAATAGCGGGCGGAGTATCGATCGATAGGTTGCTGACATTCATTCATTCATTCGGCTTATATTTAAGGTTGGGAATTGGCTCCAACGCCTTCCATACCCGGGATATATAGCCCAGTAAAGAAGCAGGCCGATGGTCGTCGGTCTGGTTTATATTTCCGAATTTTGATAAATATTGCATTTATTCTACAGGTGACATTATCGGGATAAGATTTCCATCAAGATCAGTTAAAAAGAAAGAATTCCCATCCCATTTATCTTTATATTTACAAGGTTGATTACCTCAAATATCAGACATTTTTCAAAGTTATGTAATCAGTAAAAAACAGTGCAACATCTTAATTAAATTATGACGGTCATAAAGGATACATATTAAACTACTAATCTGAGAAATATATTTAAAGTAAACTGTAAAACGACATCACGTGGCCTTCACTGAGGTGACAGCCGTTCGAGAACAATTCCAACGTTTCTGAACAAATATTACATTCTGTCGATGTCTGAACATCCAGCCAGCCTACAATCAATGACCAAGCAAAAGTATTGACTCATACCATCAATAAAACATGCTATCTAAGCTGCATGTAAATGCTTCACGCTGAAATTTAGTTATTTTGTTCATTTTCTGCATGGAGATCGCCATGTTGTTTACGAAGACGGACGGAGAGCTCCGGAGAACTCCGGTTTGTGTCAATGGTTTTTATTGGCTGGCCGAAACACCCGAAATGTTCCAGCCAATGAAAACCGTCGATAGATAATCGGGATATTTCCCGAATGCATCGAAATCAACATGGCCGTTAAAGCTAAATGTTAGTGGATGGAAAGGAAAAACAATGTGAAACTCGGAATACAGGTTGGAAATGTAACGTGAATTATAGTTTTTCATTATCACATATTGTGTATAGTATTCAATTAAGTTGATATAAACTGTATTATTGGGGTATTCAGCAATTTATTCGTTAAAATTCGTCAGAATCGGTGATTATAAATACAAACAAATGTCACCTCAGTGATGTCCAGGAAAAATGTCACTCTAATCAACCTTGTAAATATAAAGATAAATGGGATGGGAATTTTTTTTTTGAACTGATCTTGATGGAAATCTTATTCCGATAATGTCACCTGTGATTTATTTAGGCTCCAAAAATGTGGGCGAAATATAGGATAATCTATGCATGTATGGCAACCTATAATTTGAGGCCTCCTATAACACCCATCAGCTTATCGGTGTGTAATATAGTATGGCTGGGTATCGATTAGAGATGATTGAGGGGAACCCAGACTAGTTTACGTGTATTGTGCATTTTGAGTGACATACTGCTGTCTGGTCAAATGAAATTAAGTGGCGAATATACTATCGGAGTCAATAATAAATAGCGAGTGTGCTCTACGTAATTAACTTATAGTTACATTCAGTCCTAATCCTACCTAATCACCATCGAGAAGAGAAGAGAAGACGAACGTGTTTTCTGACGGTATGGTATTTGACGTGCCACCGTCACCCTATCTTAGTGTACTGTATCAGAATGCTATATTAATATATCATGATAACCGTGATTGCTGATTTTGTGTTGCTAATTGGATTTAATATATACATATGATTTTGTTATTTACATAGTATTTATTTAATTTTAGTTTTTGAGATTTAATTCACCTACCACACCGTCAGATTTTGGCTTAAAATGGACTGAGTCTAATAAACATTCAATCGTTTGTCTATATTGGAGTAATGCAAATGGCCAAATTCGACATAAAAAGCAATTACTCCCGGTGGAAGAAACCTCCAGTTCCCCGGTAGCTCCGGCGTCCCTGTATTAAAGCTAAAAAATACCAAAAAGGAGGCGATAGGTTGCTGATTGAATTGTATATATATTAAGATTATGGCACACATGGTACGATAAGCATCCAAAGTAACCACCAATGATAATCTGTTTACCAACCTGCACAACCCCGTGGTCTTCACGTGATCAATTGCGCAGTTGGAGCTATTCCAAATCCTTGACATTCAGTCCCTCTTCCCAGTGGGTACTATTCATAATACCTACTGTCCCATTGGTTATTACTGACGTCTACAGATGGCGCTGGTCACCTGTAGGAAGGGCATAACCACGTGTATATAAAGCATGAACATAGGGTCTATATGTCATAATTCGTTCACTGTTACAGTAAATGCATAGGGAGGGGGACCTTTAAAAACTGCCAAACGAAATTAGCTAGTTACTGTGGCGAGAAGAATGTTGTAATGAGACGAGCAAGGAGTGAAAATATCGGTGTCGTCCGAAGTTGACGAGGTTTTTAGTCACAAGCCTGGTGGACAGTTATTCACCACACATGACGGTGAGGAGGCGAGAACCACAAAGTTATCATTACATTGATAGAATAGGGTTCGGTGTTGCCCAAATATGGCGAAGCTGCTGTTCGCATGCTTGCGTTTCAATTAACGCCCACACCGAACCGATGGGAGAATGCGATGAATTAATCGATCTTAAGAAGTTGGAATAATAGACTAACGGCGCCAGACAGAAATCGGCGGGAAGAAGATTAGTCGATTCGGGCGGCAGGAAGTGGAAGTGGAGAAAACGTGCACGTTCATTTGTAAATATTTCATTATTCTATCATGTATATAAGTAGTTAAGATAATGTCCAGTGCTTATATTGATATGCTCCGGCATATTTAGGTGACTTACCTGCAGTTCATATCCAACGAAGTTGATGTGACGTTTAATTTCAAATCATTTACAAAGCATCCAGTATATCATTCTTGTTGAAATGACAGACCGTGAAATAGCAATATACATGCAGATCTGGCAATTCATACTCAGACCACAACACGCATACTGAAAATCACAGCCGTCTTCGGTCGAATATGAATTTCCATCCATTTTCGCTTGATTGTGTGTTGACAGTTTCGCGCACCTGTCCTTTCAACAAGTCTGCACGTCAATCCACTCGATTCGCGTGTAAACACCACACCGTAAATATTATCATGTAACATGTTGTTAAATGCCTTGTTTTGCCAGCTATAGCTATCCAACGATCCCAGAAAATGCGTCTGTAACTGATAATCTGATCCTTTTCTCACATGGTAAAATCGCGTGGCTTTTCATCCGCCATCTTGAGAGTTGCATGACGGGATAGTTGGGGTACTATCTGGCGAAACGATTCAATTGACAGAAAAGATGAAGAGAGCATATACAAATGCATTTGAGGTGACTATCTATCATATGTCACGTATTTTAACTTAAATTCGTCTTCGTGGAAGTATTGTCTACGAAAAGTCCGCCATTTTTATCTCTGAATCTGTGCACCATGAATCTACGTCTTGGCGCATACATGACGTCATGTTTCCGTAAATGCGTCATACTTCAGGGCGCGCGCCTGGCCTGTTTTGTGGCCAGCTGGCCCGTATTTGTGGCCAGCTGGCCAACTGGCCCGTTTTTATGGCCAGCTGGCCGTATTTGTGGCCATCTGGCCAATTATTGGCCACTGGCCCGTTTTGTGGCCAGTTGGCCCAGCCACACTATAAAAGGAACGGAAATTCCGTCAGTCATCACTCTGGTTTTGGCATTTCACCCGACAATACCTCCACGTAAATTCCGTGCTAAAAAAATGAACAACACTCTCCTTGTAAGCTAATTTCCTGTTCTCATAGCAAGAACCATTTACTGTTTAGATCATTATTAAGTCCATCCAGAGTCATTTGGACATTATTTAACCCTTGAGAGGGTCTTATCAGCAACATAGGACATTTTTCACCTGTTTAGGGTCCCTGAGACCACACCTGCGACATAGTAACGTTTCATGGGTCCCCAGAGACCCAATTAGTCATAATTACTACATTATGCAGTCATATTTGCCTGTACGTGAACGAACTCTGATGGATGTCAAGTTCTACCTCTAGATCGAACCACTATATATATATCTACTGGGCAGTATCTAATCAGTCATCTATAGCCCGCAACGCGTGTTAGAGGATACTGGGTAGCATACGCACAGCAAGGGTTTGATACAGTGTGCAGGAGCCTGCAGCAACACACGTAGCCTAGACAGGGTCTGCGTGGGGTCATATATACGCACCACTACCGGCGCGTAACATTTCTTGGTGGCAGCGGTGGGATCTGTTAATTCCTACAGATCCAGTGATCGACCCCACTCAAGCTAGAGATACAAGCTCAAGCCACAGTACAGATACAGATTCAAGCTCAAGACCCAGTAGAGATACAGATACAAGCTCAAGCCACAGTGCTGATATATACAGTGATGGCCGATCCCATCCCAGTAGACAGCGAGGGCGTAATCACCTTTAGAAACAGCAATAACAACGACATAGACGGTGATGAATTCGAGAGTGAGGACAGAGCCACATAGGGGACAACTAGCATCCCAGAAATTACAACACTCCGGAGATATGATGAACAGATCCAGAGCATGAGCAACATGATTTCGGACATGAGCGGTGTCATTAAAGATGTGGTGACAGCGTTTCAGTCGATGCAGCCGACAGTTGATAGACCCACTGAAGGTGATATACAGAGGAATGCAGACGGTGTCAACGTTAATGATAACTATCCATGGCGGCGTACAAACAACGGATCTAATACTACGTTGCCAATCCGGCGGGATTATTCATCCCAGACAACTGACCCGTATTGTGGACAGGATTCCCGGCACTACGGAGACCGAACTATAGAGGGACACGGGTCACGGACAGATCATGAAGCTGCACATTACCGCCTGCCACAGGCCACTACACACAACGGACAGACAGACGGGCCAGCGAATACCAGCCGTCGGATAGGAACCACTACTATGTGGCACCCAGTCACCATAGAGGGCCAATGCATGCCGGCGTGAAAATCCCGTCATTTGACGGTAAGGAGGATTGGGAAATGTGGATAGCCAGGTTTGAAGCGATAGCGTATCGGTATCAGTGGACATCCGAGGACAAGCTGGACCAGTTGCTGCCCAGAATTGAGGGACCAGCTGCACAGTTTGTTTTTTCCCAGTTACCACCCGCGGTTCTGTGCAACTACAGTGAGCTTATCGGCGAGATAAACAGTAGATTCCGCGTTGTGGAGACGGCCCGTTCATTCGCTGCAAAGTTCAGCAGGAGAAGCCAGAGGCATGGGGAAACAGCAGAAGACTATTCGGCAGACCTCAAGCGGTTGTACGATAAAGGCCACGGATATAGGGACAGGCGAACGAGAGATGAAGACCTGGTACGACGGTTTCTAGATGGATTGCTAGAAGGAAGAGGTCAGGTTCGAAGTGGAGTTTCATAAGGAGCCGCGCAACATTGATGAAGCTGTGTATCACGTAGTGAATTTGGTACAGATCAGGAACAGCTATATGGGGGAGAGAAGAAACAGGACTAGCGCACATGTCCGCCGAACACATGATTCGCAAGAGGAGAACATGGCGTCGTATTATGACGACAGCATTGCGCCGGAACATGCATATGTTGTGAATGATAGACCCATTTCCAGTACGGTGGAGGGCCACCGCACGGAGCGATTTTGGAAGCCCCACGGAAAGGAGTCGGATCCAAACGGGAAGCTGATGGAAATGGTGTTAGCCAGATTGGAGAAACTAGAGGGTAGCAGAGGGACACGAAACAAAACAGAGGTTGAGTGTTATAATTGTCACAAGCTAGGACACTATTCCAGAGAATGTCCGGACAGGCGTCAAGGCAGTCAACGCAGAAAGGAAACGGACAACTCAGCTGTGCAGCATCTGGAAGCTGTACACCATTTAAACTACGAGGGACCGACTCTTGCGGCCAAAGGGGGGTCCATGTAGAGAAAGAGAGGATAGGCCATAACGAAGAGAAACATATAACAAGGAGGTTACCGGTACCTGCCAGCAGAGCGGAGACTAGAGATAAAGACCGGGGTGATGGTTTTTACATTGAGGGCTCTGTTGGGCAGATACCCGTGGTGTTCGTAGCTGACACCGGAACATCCAATACCATCATTTCTATGAGGGTGTATGACAGCATGGCGGAGGTAGATAGACCGGAGCTGCAGAGGTCATCTGTTTAAGAGGTGCAGGAGGGTCCCCTATTAAGGAGAGGGCCGGGCACATTTCAAGATGACGCTCGGGCCATTGGAGATCGTCAGTGAAGCAATCGTTGCGGAGATTGAGGACGATGTTCTTCTGGGCTATGACGTGCTCTCCGGTGGACCACGTGGACTGCTGATATACTGTTGAGTAGAAACGTGATCGTTTTGGATGGTTACGAGGTGCCATGCCTGATTAAGGGTGATAAACATAGGACCAGGAAGGTCATTGTCGGAAAAGACATCAATATTCCTGTGAATACAGAGGCGTTGAATGATGTCAACCTTGACCGGGCAGATGGTCGTGATGCCGTTGGAGTAGCTGGCTATATAGTGGAGCCACCGGAGGGAGTCCGGGATAATTGCCAGCTAGTAATGGTACCTGCGCCAGTCGACAGCAGTCAAACAACTGTGCCCCTAGTAAACGTGGAGAGCCTGTCTCCAGATGAGTCGTATCCGAGGCGGGTTACACAGTCCGGGACAGTTGAGAGGATCGAGAAAATCGTATTTGGTGTCACCACTGATGGAGATAGTGATGACAGTGATAACATAATCAGGATCCGGGGGGTGCGAACGAGCTCCAGGCGCACAAACGAGAGGGACGCCGAGATCCACGCCGTGCCATTGGTGCGGAAAACGCGGTACCGAATGGAGCCCGGCATCATGCCAGAGGTTAGGGAGCGACCACGCAGACCGAGACGTACCAGTGGTGGCGATGTAATACAGCAACGTACTGAACCAACGCCGTCGGGACCTTATGCTGTACATCGACAGAGGACAGTAGCCGCCAGCGTTCGTGAACACCAGGACGCATATGGGCACGACAGCCGTAATATTTCGCGGGTGCACTGTGGACCAAGTTCGTCGGCGTGGGAGAGGAAAACAAGATGGAAGTGGAAGCGACGACGTGTTCCGTTAATGATATAGTTTGTGATTAATGTGTTTATTAATATTTAATTAATGTGTTCATTTATACTAGTAGTTATAATTAATGAATGTGAAGTACATGTACTTTTTTTGATTTTTGTTTATTATAACTGAAACGAACGCATTATAGTTAATTCGTCACAAAGCAGTATTCTACTGTAATTATTTAAAGTCGTGTGTTTTAAGTGAATTTACATACTAATTGTTATATTATTGTTAGAGAGTTATATAACGCGTATAATAATTCAGTAATAATATAAGTGATAAGTGTAATTATATGAATTTGTGTGTAATTATATAGTTGAGTATATATACACACGATTTAAGCAGAGATGTTTAGGTATCGCTTAAGTTGTGTAAGGTTGCCTATGTTCCGATTTGGGAAGACCGAGACGAGTTGGTGTACCGACGATATAGGGCCACGTCTCATCCGAGAGGCGGACACAAGAGGGCAGCGCCGGAACAGCCGATCCAACGCCGATGACTAAACGACATAACAGCCAACAGTTTAGTCCATGAGCCAGGGCGTAAATCGTGGGATACAGCGTAACATCGGGGGACGTCATCCGCGTACCACGTAATGACGGTACAATGGTGCCGACGATTACCGGTGGTATACAAACATCAACATCCCAGCGCATAATGCTCAGACATGTTGTATATGGCTGGACGTATCCAGAGGGTGCCATAACCGGCACTAATTCTTCAACAGCGTGCCGATTACCCTGTGTTGCGACAGTCGTGCGACATGCTTACCCACATTCTGCCGAGACCAGTCGATGGCGCAGCATCACCCGACCAGAGTGCACTGTTACGGTGAGCAGTATGCCATTGCAAACGCTGATACATGACGCAGACGATGGAGACGACAGTGGCACAACTGTTAACGTTACCAGCAGCGATGTCAAACAGCGGGGACCACCAACATGGACTCGTCGCGGAGCAGACGTAGCCAACGATGGAGGTAGACGACATGGATGTGGCGAGACGTGCTCCAGGCCACCGACAATTAGTGGCCCAGTGAAGAATAGTTATTTATTGGCAGTGACCGATTAGTGGCATACACTCATTTGAGTGGATACCAAATAGGGACACACATTACACGCGTTTTATTTTAGTGTTTGGCAACAGGAGTTTTGCCAAAGTGACAGAGGGGTAATGATATGCTCCGGCATATTTAGGTGACTTACCTGCAGTTCATATCCAACGAAGTTGATGTGACGTTTAATTTCAAATCATTTACAAAGCATCCAGTATATCATTCTTGTTGAAATGACAGACCGTGAAATAGCAATATACATGCAGATCTGGCAATTCATACTCAGACCACAACACGCATACTGAAAATCACAGCCGTCTTCGGTCGAATATGAATTTCCATCCATTTTCGCTTGATTGTGTGTTGACAGTTTCGCGCACCTGTCCTTTCAACAAGTCTGCACGTCAATCCACTCGATTCGCGTGTAAACACCACACCGTAAATATTATCATGTAACATGTTGTTAAATGCCTTGTTTTGCCAGCTATAGCTATCCAACGATCCCAGAAAATGCGTCTGTAACTGATAATCTGATCCTTTTCTCACATGGTAAAATCGCGTGGCTTTTCATCCGCCATCTTGAGAGTTGCATGACGGGATAGTTGGGGTACTATCTGGCGAAACGATTCAATTGACAGAAAAGATGAAGAGAGCATATACAAATGCATTTGAGGTGACTATCTATCATATGTCACGTATTTTAACTTAAATTCGTCTTCGTGGAAGTATTGTCTACGAAAAGTCCGCCATTTTTATCTCTGAATCTGTGCACCATGAATCTACGTCTTGGCGCATACATGACGTCATGTTTCCGTAAATGCGTCATACTTCAGGGCGCGCGCCTGGCCTGTTTTGTGGCCAGCTGGCCCGTATTTGTGGCCAGCTGGCCCGTTTTTATGGCCAGCTGGCCCGTATTTGTGGCCATCTGGCCAATTATTGGCCACTGGCCCGTTTTGTGGCCAGTTGGCCCAGCCACACTATAAAAGGAACGGAAATTCCGTCAGTCATCACTCTGGTTTTGGCATTTCACCCGACAATACCTCCACGTAAATTCCGTGCTAAAAAAATGAACAACACTCTCCTTGTAAGCTAATTTCCTGTTCTCATAGCAAGAACCATTTACTGTTTAGATCATTATTAAGTCCATCCAGAGTCATTTGGACATTATTTAACCCTTGAGAGGGTCTTATCAGCAACATAGGACATTTTTCACCTGTTTAGGGTCCCTGAGACCACACCTGCGACATAGTAACGTTTCATGGGTCCCCAGAGACACAATTAGTCATAATTACTACATTATGCAGTCATATTTGCCTGTACGTGAACGAACTCTGATGGATGTCAAGTTCTACCTCTAGATCGAACCACTATATATATATCTACTGGGCAGTACGTTGCCATTTCGTTAATATTGATCTTTGCGGTTTTTACTACATACTTATTATAAACAGTTTAGTCTATCCACACGATAGATTACTTATTGTAGTACGGATGAATATACCGTTCATTTGAACCATCTCACGGATATCTCTTGTGCTAACAAAAAGTTAATAAATAGTTGAATTTATCTAACCTCTTATCTGTTCCCTGGACTGCCAGACTGCAGTTACACCCGTGTTCCCTTACATACAGATGTGCAGCATCTAGTCCAGATCTGAGAGACACAGGTTGCAGGCGGCACAGATCTACTGATTGACAACGATAGGCAGACGCTACCACATTTGTCGGTCAATCAGTCATCTATAGCCCGCAACGCGTGTTAGAGGATACTGGGTAGCATACGCACAGCAAGGGTTTGATACAGTGTGCAGGAGCCTGCAGCAACACACGTAGCCTAGACAGGGTCTGCGTGGGGTCATATATACGCACCACTACCGGCGCGTAACAATATCTCAAACGTTTGTATTGGTGAAAATCTATTCTATGCCTCATCATAAGTAATTATAAGGCCAATATCTGCATCTAAAATCTGTATACTATGCAGAAATTAACTGTGTACAAATAATCCGGCAAGGTTCCTGGTAGACACAGATCAGACTGCCTCCGTCGAGGTTATAGTGAGAAATGGCTTCCATATATAGGAATGTATACCGGCGAAACACTGTGCTCATGCAGCATTAGTGTCGAATGGCATAAGGTCAAATCCGACAGTTGCTAGTGCTAGTGCTATTGCGCGATAAGGGCGCATTTACGTATGCGGGATTACCTGATGGCAATGTCTGTTCTACGGGCTGATAATACAAGCGTTGAAAGGTAACGGTGTTAAATAGCGAGGCTGATGGCTATAAGGGATCGAGTCGGGGTGGACGATACTGAGTATGAGGAGTCGGACTAGGATTCGGAGTCGGACAAGATTCTGCGTCAGACGAGGCAGAGGAATGGGACGAGGTGGAGGTGGAGGTGGACGTTGTGGGCTGCTGATCGGCGCAGGACCCTACAATGTTATCGTGATTATGGGCGCCGACTCCTATTACGGATTACATTACGTGAACTCTCTATTTCATGATTACAATTGTGTCTGTACATGTTCATATTGATATACCGTGGCGAGAAACATATTATTCCCACGTGCAAAACATGCCGCGCACACAGCTATAATATTGGTACGTACATATTTGCCTGCGGTTGTTGTTTCGGGTTGTATTGATAAGTACATAATACTTTATGTTCGTGTATGTTAGTTAAGCCCATGCAAATGCCGATTGAGAGATTATGCTAAATGACATGTAATTTGTATGAACACGTATTATTTCAAATATACCATTTGATTTGCAGGACGTACTGTAACGCCTGTGCTTGCAAGTGAGTTGTATGTATGGGCGGCCCTGAATGGGTGTAAATATGGAATATTTTTGTTTTCAGTAGTTTTAGAAATTAAATATTGGTTAGTTAGTTAAGTAATTAGTTGATGGGTTATTATGTGAAATTAGACCCTATTTAGTTAGTGGTACTATATTATTAATGACGTGTGTTATTGAATAGTGTGGCCATGTGTGTGTATTAGTGATTACCGTTATTAGCCCGCAATAATTAAGTCGTGGTCACCTGTTAATGCGTTCATTCATTCATTCATTCATTCATTCATTCATTCATTCGGCTTATATTTAAGGAGGGTGGGAATTGGCTCGAACACCTTCCATACCCGATGTTAATACATTGTGATGTGCTCCATTTATACTTTATACTCGTTGGTTGGGTTCCTTATGGTGATTTTATGAAACTTTTGGGTTGCATAGAATCCTGGACATGTGGGGAGTGATACAAGTTATGTAGGCTATCTTATATTTACAGGTGTGGTTTGGTATGTTAAGAATCATCAGGTGGGGCAAAACTTGTGCCAGCACGTCTATATACGTCATCTGTGTTTTAGAGTGCTGAATTAAAACATATGGGTGAACTTATGATCAGATCAGGATCATTCTGAATTCAGGGCTGTATATATAGTTTTATTGTAAATATTCAGTTCTGATTTTGGGATTTTCTCCCCATTTGTACATGTACTTGAAGCCATTGAACCGGCCTTAAATGACCTTAGCTTTTGATAGGCCGTTACACCCTAACAAACAAACAATGAAACAAACAAACGCAACTGTTTACCCACCTGCAAAACCACGTGATCAATTGCGCAGTTGGCACTATTCCAAATCCTTGACATTTCAGTCCATTTTCCTATTGGGTACTATTCTTAATACCTACTGTTCCATCGGTTAATAATGACGTCTACAGATGACGCTGGTCACCTGTAGGAGGGGCATAACCACGTGTATATAAAACATGAACATTTGGAGACACCACGCACAACGCGAAGCAGATAACTAGTAGTAACATGTAACTCAGTTAAGCTAACTTGTAAATAAATATAGTAGATTTAAGGAGTTGTTTGTCAACTTAATTTATCCAAGAACGATACTACATGACAATAGCTACAGGTGCCGAATGGGTTTCTCTGTGGGAAACTTCGTCAAATGAAAGTGTACCAATAGCAATAAGCTACATGTTCGTTCAATATTGAAACATGCGAACACCTGTAATCATTCGATAGGTTTCATTAAAATAATAATATGTATGAGATTCTGTCCACTTTGGAGTGGGTGGTTGGTCGGGTGCACGCGACGGTGTAAATTAAAGGTAGGGGTTCCTCCTTATAGGAATAAAGACTTGCCTGGTTTGGCTTTCAGGAATGTTTTTATCTTTGCCCATTATAAAAGTAGTAAGATTATTACTGATCCTACTGTTTTTTGGAGGGGGCCAAGTGATTCTGGTGTGGAGAGGACCTGGCATCAGATCAAGATTATTCTGATTTCAGGGCTGAATATAATTGTTTTTATTGTAAATATTCAATTATGATTTTGGGATTTCCCCACAATTTGTACATGTACTTGAACATGTACATGTACTTGTACAGGTAATATATGGGATTCAGTACTAAACCCATTGACTCGGCATTAAATGACCTTAGCTGTTGATAGGTTGTTAAACCCCAACAAACAAACAAACTGTCCACTTTGGCAATTAAAATTCACAAAAAAATAGCTTCCAAATGAAATTTAGTTTAACTGGATTATCTCGTATCCTCATTCAGAACGCCTCGTAGCTTTACAGGCAATATTTGAACCTTTTTACTAAGACCCATATTGTCATGTGTCCAATCCAATTTATTGGACACCGGACACTTTTTTCTTAATGTAATATACCAAGCAATAACAAATTTATGTTTAAAAAGTCTGCTATTTGTTGCAAAATGCGATTTTATTTACATTTGTTACATCATAAGTTGTTCTGTGTTAATTATAGTTACGATGTAAAAAGTAATTCCGAAAATAAAGTCTTTTAAAAGGTAGATACGTTTTCCATATTAAGAATTCAAGCAACTAATAACATACATGTAAGTTTGTTTTTTCATTATGTATTTTGGTTTGCTTTATTCATTGTCAAACGCGTAATAATACTATGAAGATAGGTCAGGTGCGCGATTGCACTGAAGCCATCAATACACTATCGTTTTGTTGTCTACATTGTTGATCAGATCTAAATACGGAAATACAGACATGTTGTTGGTCCTCATTGTGCACTCAACAATTTGTGAAATGTACAGACGTACATTTCTGCAAATGTTCTAAAGTTTAGAGGAAAGTACGGCGACAAACGACTCCAAGACGCATTGGCTTACATAACGAGAAATGGGTGCCAGCAGGTCTCACTAAACAGCGATGTGTTAGGTAGGATTTATTTTTTATTTTGTTTTTTACACTTGACTAATATTTGAATGGTGCTGACTTTGACAGCACCTTTAACAATCATTAGTGTGTCCAAATACACTTCACTGAACAGTTTTGCGCAGCGTTACAGTAGAGCTGACCATTTTGGTGTAACATTAAGGTGCACACTTGTTGTTTAATGCCAATAGTCGTGCATCTGTGTGTGTGTGTGGGTCCTTGTTACTACTATTAGAGTCACTTTGAATATATGTTTTCAGTCCAACAATTCAATAAAAACAATCTCTTTTGTTCTACTCCCATTGACATCGTTAATGTAATTATTGTCTATTTAGCCACTAGACTTTCACCCTCCCCCCACAGACACACCACGAGCGTTCTCCGCCCCCATCCACTTCTGTCTGCTGTCTGATTATTCATGCAGTCTTCAAAAGACAAGTGTTTTCAGAAATTCAAATGCGTTTACACGATTTAGAAAACTATAATAACAGTGATCAAAGAAGTAAAACAAACTGAGGAGTGCGCATCCAGGTTAATTGTGACATAATTTATATATTTTCCATCTGAAAAACTATTAGTATTATAAAAGTACATGTAATACAAAATAATAATTCTGAAATAAGTTTTTTCTTTGTAGAAGGTTTAGCAAAATTAAGTTTTGCCATTCCAGGAAATGGACCAAATCTTAACTTTACATGTTAAATTTGGTTACCGTTGACTTGGTCACATGTTGGTTTTAGCCTAAATTTACTTTATCGGGTCATCTACATATCTGCATATGTAAGTTTATGTCATATTTACTGCAAAATGTTACTTTCATAATGTTAACAATCATTTCAGTTAAACATGTAGAAAAGCTTTTGCAATTAAACCTAGAGTCCTACATGCCATGTTATATTCTATAGCCCACCCATGAGGCTTTCGTGCATACAATGGAGGTGAAATTACTTTGAAACTTGCGTAAATGTTTTGAAATATATGCGTTAACGTTTTAAGTACACCATTTCTCTGCAACAGTCAGTCAGATTTAATTGAAACTTCATATTTTTCTTTATCAACATACATTGTTCCGTTTAGCCCACCCAGGCGGCTTTCATGTCCAAGGACAAGGTAAAATTGCCTTAAATGTTATGAAATATTTGTGTTAATGTTTTTAAGTACACAATTTCTCTGTAACCGTAAGTCGGTATGCGTGAGACCCTGCTCACTTGCTCTAGTCCTTAAAGGTACATACCCACTCAGTAGGTTATAATATAGGGAGACATATAGTTGTGTATATTATGTAGATATGAAATTTTCCGGCAAACTGAACATGCATTCACAATTACCCCACGTACTGATTGGAATTATATTACATGTTATATCGGACCTAAATTTCCACACTGATATCATGGGCATTAACCGTGTTTTCTTAAAATGTTAACGGACATTACTATTTATTTTCTGTATGTATTTGTTGGTGTGCAATGATCATACTTTATAATCTGTCGTAACTATTATTTTTTCAGGTGACACATTTAATTAGTATAATTACATATAATGAAAAAATACCATGTCTCATTTGCATATGAAAATAGTCTGATACCACCGCGAGTCACTATCAGTAAAACATATTACTAAATGATTATATCTGTGTAGCGGGCACATGTAATTTTTAGAACTGGTGGAATTGTGACACAATTATACACTTATTTAATTCGGATTCCATTAAAGAACAGTTTGTACCTATTGAGTGGGCATGTACCTTTCAAAGCAATGTACATGTACCATGCTTGTTTGGTTAACCCTTACACTGTTTGACTCCATTTTGTCATCTGCTGTTTATTTTTCAGTTGTATGCACCCCCACCCGGTCTCGGTAGAGCCGGCATATACTGTTTGGACTGTGTGTCCGTCCGTCCGGCACATTACGAAGTTTGTCAGCGTTTCTGAAATCTGCAACTGGAGCCATTTGTGTCTCTACAAGACATATTGTCTTGATTTCAATGAAAACATATCAGCACATAATAATTGTCTGCCCTGAAGGCAATGCTCAAGTGATGTCAAACACATTTTTCGGTTAAAAAACAAAAAAATAACAGCAGACAACAATATCGGGTTCAAACCTTTTAAGGGTTAATTGTATCCCCCCCCCAGACGATTCTTCACTCACTGATTTTAGAGTTATATGCCTTTGTTTTTTCGTGTCCGGAGCATAACTCTAATACCGTTTGTAATATTTTCATGGAAATACACACATTGATAGTCGAATACCCCTACACATATTGACCCTTTCACACCAAAGTAACTGGAATGGATTTTGATATGTTCATTTTGCAACCAACCCAACCGTCAAAAAATGGTTTTCAGACTAGTCCATTTATGAAAAGGTCATTAGGTGTACGCTCCCATAGAAAGTCGGTTATTTGTAAACCCCACTACTTCAAAGAAAACGTGGGGTCGGGAAACACGAGTTTCACAGCTGGATACTGGAATAAACCTGTCTGCATCCCCGATACCAACCAGATTTAATGTTCCTAACACCGGGTCAAATGGCCCATTAGGCGATATGATAAGATTCTGAAATTCCCAGTTAAATTCTAAATATGTTATAACGCAAATAAAATCTATAAATAATGCTATAATCAATTTTATCATTATCAGAGATGCAACAATGCCTTTTCTCCCGTCAAAATCGGTTGACCAACGACAAATATATTGTGAAAAAAAAGTAAGATTTTACCAAAATATGTGTTCCGAAGACCTCTCCAAATCCCGCCAAAATGGTTCCAATACGGCGTAGGAATATGCGGGCCAAAATACTATCTATGATACCATTATAATATAAAATCGTATTCAATATTTATATACACCGAGGTGAATCGATATATGTATGCATTCCACTAAACAAACGAAAACTAACAAGAAGCCAAATCGCCAAACATAATCCTTATGTGCGAAAATGAAACTGGACGTATAAGAACTATGTTGTGTCCGCGCATGGATAATGGTCAGGCGGCTTGACCACTGCATAGGACAGAATAAATATGTCTGGTTTCTGAACTAAAATGGGAAGATATAATAAATACTAATCTTTTTTTTGTTATTATTCGATAGCAGAGATATGTACTAGATATTTGCTGTATTTTATATTTTATTCAAAATGTAGCAGTAAATATGAAGAGCACATAATTATGGCACCACGATTGCAAAACCTGCAATTATCTAAGACATACATGCATACATATGGCATATGTTGTCATGACGGAGAAATGGGGCTTATGATCTATGTTACCAACTCCGCTACCCAAATCAGCCTGCATATCCGCGCAGTCTGATCAGGGTCTGCACGGTTCGCCATTCCGTCTATCTCAATTGATTTCATACATATTAGCATCCGCGATATTCAAATAATAATATTTATAACAGTCTTGTGTTTGTTAGTAAATGATGACATCTTGCAATATGCTTTGAAAGTGTCATAAATATTCGTTGTCATGTACGGAAGAAAATCATAAATTATGTAAATAGTTTTCATGAACTATGACAACTGTGGAAATGTATCAAATTACTTACATGGTTGGTCTCATAACGGATCACTGTGTACATAGTATACGCATATACAAATATAAGGCCAAATATGTATAATTTGCAATTGTGTGTTATTGATTAGAATATTTGCACTAATTGACACTCAGAATAATTGGGAGTCAAAGCGTTTTCCTGGTACATGTATCATTAATAACGCTTTCCCAAATAAAAAGGGATTTTCCCAAATAAAAAGGGATTTTCCCAAAAATTCCCTTTTATACAGCATAAATCAGCGTTTTGGATACAACCAAATTCCATTATTGGTACATTTTTTTGACGATTGTATGAAATATCATACATTCGTATAGACCATATTTTCAAAAATTCCCTTCTATACAGCATAAATCAGTGTTTTGGATACAACCAAATTCCATTAGTGGTACATTTTTTTTACGATTGTATGAAATATCAAACATTCGGAAAGACCATATTTTCAAATCAGACCCAACCATGTACATACATGTAGTTTTGGTTTGAAAGAGCACCATTATCTGAATATATAGACAACAAGTCATGCCAATTTTGTATTATTTTAATAAATAATACAGTTTCATACAATGAACACAAAACATTTGCGAACGTATGAAATTTCATACAACCAAACTCATTGATCGCTTTTCCATCATTGGTGATTGTTTGAAATTACGATCGAAATAAATAATACTTGACTATATACAGCTTTAACTAAGTCTCAGAAAACAACTATTTGCGAACGTATGAAATTTCATACAATCAAAAACAGTCAATGAGACAGTTTTTCCATTATTGGTGATTGTATGAAATTACATACGATCGAAATAAATAATACTGGACAATATACAGCTTTAACTAAGTCTCAGAAAACAAACATTTGCGAACGTATGAAATTTCATACAATCAAAAACAGTCAATGAGACAGTTTTTCCATTATTGGTGATTGTATGAAATTAAAAAAGATCGAAATAAATAATACTGGACTATATACAGGTTTAACTAAGTCTCAGAAAACAAACATTTGCGAACGTATGAAATTTCATACAATCAAACTCATTGATCGCTTTTCCATCATTGGTGATTGTTTGAAATTACATACGATCGAAATAAATAATACTGGACTACATGTATATACAGCTTTAACTAAGTGTCAGAAAACAAATATTTGCGAACGTATGAAATTTCATACAATAAAAAAACAGTCAATGAGACAGTTTTTTCCATTATTGGTGATTGTATGAAATTACATACGATCAAAATATATAATAGTTTTTCCATTGATGATTATATGAAATTACATACGAACAAAATAAATAATACTGGATTCTAAAACTTTGAGTTTCAGTTAACAAGCATTTGCGAACGTATGAAATTTCATACAATCAAACACAGTCAATGTGACAGTTTTTCCATTGATGATTGTATGAAATTACATACGATCAAAACATTCATAACGGATTCCAAACTTTAAAGGAGAAATGCAACATGATTTAAATCGTATTATTTCACAATATATCAATAAATAAACGTATGAAATGTCCTTTCCCTCATTATTGCAACATTTTGCATTTGCTATAACGGTGTTTTTAATCGATTTTAACTGGAGCGCGCGAATGGCGCAAATTCAAAATGGTGTCACGTGACCATTACCTGTATGACGTCAATGAGGTCACCCGGTACAGGAAGTCGGCCATTTTACGCTGTCATTCCATGGTTCATAGATCAAACTAAAAGGAAGTAATGCCTCGCTGCGTCGCTCCATTTTGCGGGAAGATCGGTGGAAATGGCGTAGGAATGTTTAAATTCCCGGATGACAAGAGTTTAAACCTCCAGTGGCGAGTGGACATGGGCAGAGGGAAGTCGGAAGGGCGCAAGAAATTTGCCTTGTGGAAGAACAGTCCTTGGAGCCGCCTTTGCTCGGAACATTTCCAAGACAGTTGCTTCGTCGTTAGCCGAACCAGAGCGCGCGAGATGGGCTTCAATCCGGGGAAACTGCAACTGGTAGCCGACGCAATCCCCACTATCTTCAAGAGAGTAGACGACGCCACAGCTTCAGTTGAGAAACCCAAACAGAGACCGGTTGCAGAAAAAATACGAAGACGGGCCGTAAGTAAAAATAAAATTCCATTAAAACGGGTAAACGATTGGTACCAGTAGTCGACACAATGTTTCCCAAACAGTTCCGTGTCCACTTAATAGACTAGCAAAACTACAGTTCTGTAGATAATATAATAGTAATGTTATTTATTATTTAGTAGTCCTTATTATACAATAATCGAAGGTCCCTCAAATGTGGCTGTGACTGGAGAACTGGGGGTAATGGTACAGTATGCGACCAGTGTGGATCCAGATCAGCCGGTGCATCCACACAGTTTGAACAGTACTGTTCAACATTCCATCAATCAAACACCCGTCATGCTGCTAACAACCAATATAGACCGTTGTCGGGCCACATGAGCTATTTGATAAGGAGCTACACTCATCACAAATCCCATACCTGTTTCTTCAATGGCCACAAATAAAAGTCCACAACAACAAGTGACAGAAAATCACCTGATTTCTATGTATAATCACAAGCGATTGAACTCCCCACCTATATATCCCCTTAGATAAATCAATCTGGTCCGACTGTTCTACGTACATATTAAATTTATAATAGTATATGTGGGGTACGGTTGGCTCTGAATGTGGAGAGGGAACTGCAATCGCCTGTGGTATAATGTACCATCGAGACACCTGGTGCTACGTGTTTTGCCCGTCAATTCGCTTGATAGAACACTAAGAAACAACAAACGTGAATCAATGTTCTGTTAGCAAAGAGATCGAGATTAACATTCTAAAGACTGTTAGTAGTAAAAAATCATATCAATTTAATTAGACAGAAAATTAGTCGAGAACATCACCGACCCAATCAAAGTTGGGTCATGTTGCTGCTATTTGTTTAGTGGCATTTTATATTTTTCAATAAAACTGAATATATACAGCATCTAACTGTATAAACACTTGGATTGAACCATAGTTTACATTTACAAACTACACCAGCATTATATTGTCGATTTAAATACAATTTTTTTACCAAAACAAAATGCTTATTTTTCTCGGATATTTATGAATTTTGTCAATAAAAAAGTGTTTTTTATTTCTATAAACCAAAAAAAAGTCAAAATACTTCTCAAATACTATGTTACATGCATATT